>AP025040.1:21730487-21844653 GCA_036186865.1 Eustoma russellianum | reverse complement strand
AACATGTTTTAAATCAAACCATTCTAGAAACATCTATCTTCTCATCATGCAAGAGCAAAACACTTAGACAATTTCCATTCCCCTCACCAAGGTTTCGCCCCCAACATCTTGAAGGATGGGAGTTTAACTTCAACTTCAAGACTCAAGAAGACATCTAGACAAGTCTTATTCCAAGTTCCCTTAAGAGAATTCTCATTTTGGTAAAGAATGGAGCTCACATGAACTCTCCTTCTCCATGCCAAAACCGTGGGTTTCATGGTTGAAATAGGTGAAAGCCTTCAACTTTTCTAGGTGGTGTTATATTGAGGTGCTTGAACCTCCATTCCAAGATCATTTTGGTAAGATGCTCTAGCCTTAAAGATAACCTAGTTCCTCTATTGAATAAAGAACTAATCTTTTCATTTCACTCCTTTAAAACCGTATGCTTAAGGTGAAGAAGGTGAAGGATCTCATCACATCTCACTTCATAACCAAGCAAAGGCAAGAGCTATAGCTTGAAGAGGCAAGTATACTTTAACCCCTTACAATATATGTGATTATGTGCATACTTGAATGTCTAGAAGCCTAAGACATAACTTTAGTGAAAATATGCCTAAGTTGTTACCTTTTCTTATGTTTTGAAATTGTTGGACTAGGGGACTGTTTTGTTTGGAAGAATGAACAGCCCATATGAACGACTTTTGCATGCTAAAAAGAGACTTGAATTAGTATAGGGAAGCCTTATTATGTCTATTGAATGACCATTAACTTGGATTATAGGCTAAAGAACAAAATTAGGAAGGAAAGAATATTTCTATGCATATTGGCTGAAAACAGAATTCTGGACAGATTTTATGCCAAATTGATGGACTTAGTTAAGGACATTCTGAACGTTGGATTGAGCTTATTTTTGGTGTGGTCGTAGCTTATTATGTCTAGTTTATTGTTGCGTTGGAATTTCTGGAAAATCATTTGTGGATTGGTCAGAAATGAATTTTTAGTATCAAAGGGTCAAAACAGTTTCTGGTCGTACCACCTTAGGGAGAAAAATTAATTAAGTACCTTAAACATCTTGGATTGACCTGAAATTTTTATAGGAAGTACTTAAGACATAGAGCTAAGTATCCATGTAAAGAAATTGATTTTATCTATTGATCTTGATGGTAAACCATTGAGGGAAAGTTGGTGTAACATTCTGGAAAACAGAACAGATTGACCCTTTGTGCTTGTATGAATTGTATCGTATTTATTTTGACTTGTTTTGGTAAATGGGCATTTGAATATTGTTCATAAAGGAAATAGGAAAGATTTCCAGGTGCTAAGAGAGTCCCATAATGAGTTTATGGATGGAGACAAGGTAAGGAATGGAGTTGAGAGTGCAGCAGAATTTCTGTTGTACCCTTGTTGGGAATTATTTTTATTGAGGCACCTACGCTTGTCAAAATCGCATGAAATTTGTACAGAATGTAGTTAAGATCATGTGGTGCATGTCCATATTTTTAGTTTCTGGAAAATAGGCTCAAAAAGGTTGATTTTAAGGCCGGACAATACAGGACATGCTGCTGGATCGTTTTCCAGCCCATGAAGAAAGTTGTTTATGATGTTATAAGTGCATTTTACCATGTTGCATCTCATGCACTTGCATTGACATGCTCATATGTTCCATGCTCATGATTTTATCGATGTTTTATATAAAGTTTCTGTTTTGAAAGAATTTCGTCCCTTCTGGCCAGCTTAACCCGCTACAGATCCGGGGTTAATTGATCTGAAGAAGTATAAGAACCGATCCAGGCCCGGTATAATAGGTCTGATGAAATGTAAGAACCGATCCAGGCCCGGTATAATAGGTCTGAAGAGTATAAGAACCGAGCCAGGTCCGGTATAATAGACCTGAAGGTGATCATGTTATAAGAACCGAGTCATGCCCGGGATAGTAGGCTGACACACTCTCTTGTTTTCTGATGAGCATGATTTAAAAGAAAGAAAGAAAGTTCAAGTATTTTTATGAGCATATCTAAATGAAAGAAAGAATGTTTTCCGTTGCATTTGCATCGCATTCATGTTTTCATACACATTATGCATGATATCTTTTCATAGAAGTAAAGTTGGCTATAGCATGTAGAATCTAACTAAGTGATGACGTTTAGATCTTAGCTAAGTGTTGATATGACTTTAAGTATGATGCTTCGGAAAGGTATTGGCAGGTATGTTTTAACTCAAGGAATTGGGGTTTGATTCTTGTATGCCGTTTTCTCTTTATTGTACGGTGTTATTGTATACTTGCTGGCGACTTTGTCGCTCACCCATTTATTTTTCCCCCAGAGCCAGGTAATGAAGTCGAGTGGATTGATGATGAGCCAAGGATGCCATACCCATAGGTTATTGAAGTCGCTGTTAAGAGAATGATGCTGAAAGCTTTTGATGAGTCTTTGGGACATTTTGGGACTTAGCTACTTTCGGACTCTTTTCGGATAATGTTTGTATAATTTCGCGGTGTAGTTTGCTATCGGTTCAGTTTGTATAATTTTGCTATGTTTTCGCGATTTGACGCTTTCGGATTAAGGTTCAAATTCTGCCATATTTTTATCTACCTGTTAAGATCGTGACTTTGTAATCCATGTTTATCCATGGGTTTTATGAGTTAAGTATCGACGCTTTGTACTTTTCCGAAATGGAAGGTACGGCGGGTGCACCGTACGAGGGGTAGCCGAGTACGGGGCGCTACATATTGAATATGTAAAAAGTGTCTAGATACATGTTACATGTCATTCCAAAAACGTTCCATGTGATGTGTTCGTAGAAAATCGAATTTTCGACTTTTGTCGATTACGCGATTTTTATCCGATTAAATTAAAACTTTTTGCACATGTTATATATATTATGTCACACATAATATACATAAAATAACTTGAATAATCATAATGGCTGATTAAAAGTGGCGCCCACGTGTGCTTAAAATGTGAATTTGGAATTTCCACAATTTGGCCTTAATTGGGGGTGATTTGTGTGTGACAACATAGAATGATTTTATGACTGAGTGTACCATGTAAGCCACAAAATTTGTGGCCATTTTTGAAGTTTAGGGGCTGGCCATCTATATATGGCAAGTATGTGACACGTTAGCGAAGTTTTGGTAGTCACCCGATAAGACAATTTTTGGTTTGGGAACCTTGTAACGTGTTGTTATAATTTTGTCATTATTATGACTTATATCATATGATATAATACCTGAATATACTCATAAATATGAGGCGTATATAGTGGTGTGACGTTGACGTACGTTTGTAATATATGTACCGTGTCGGTAGTACGTCGAAATATATGTGTATTGTGCCTTTTAAAAAAATCTGAATATATATTATATATATATATATGTAGGCGTGTATATCCAAATGGGGAGGAGACTTTCCTTTTCCAAATTTGTTGCCATCAAGCTTTGTCCAAATATATCTCCAACTAGTTCATTAACTTAAGTACTTCACTTAATGAACTAGTTTAGTTCATTAATGGTGGCACCTGAAAATAGTTCAAAGACAACAAATGTTTGCCATATGATGTAAGCTTTAATGATTCATGGATTGTTAGTACGGCAACAATATATATAAAGAATATAAGGTAGGTTTGTCGCAAAAACATGTCAAGTAATAAATTGTGTCATGCATTTCTTAAACACGCGTTATTTAAATCATGCATTTTGTGAATCACCCAAACTCTTTTTCTCGACAATCATGTCCATCATATATGCACTAAAACTAATTCAACATTTCGTGATCCACATATCATATTCAGCCACAAGGTCATACCATGTTTGCACACACAAATCACCTACAATTTAGCCTGAATTTGTGGAGAATTCGAATTGAAGGTTATTTTGTGACATGTGGCGTTTTTCACTCAGCCATTGGAGCTGAATATACACCTAATTTTATGTATATTATGTCTGACACAATATATATTACATGCCTAAGAAGTTTGAAATTAATCGGAGAAAAATCGCGTAATCGACGAAAGTCGAAAGTTCTGTTTTCTACACTTAGGCATACATGAAAACGTTTTGGCCTTGATGTCACATATATCTAGACACTTTTTACATATTCAAGACATATTAGAGTGTTCTAGAAAAATATAATTAGGGCTGATTACAATTTACCATGTATGTGAAGATTATGCATTATTTGACAAAGTTTACATAAAAAGAATTCAACACATGTGCAGCTCTATTTGACACGCCTATTACAAATTGTTGGAGCCTAGGTGGAGTTTATTTGGAACTTTAATTAGTGGATGAATGCCACACATGATTGGTGACATTGAAGAGGACAACGCACAAGGAAACAATTCAAGATAAAACACATGCTGAAATTTTCAGCACATGTTTGAAGCTGGCCGAAATTATACTCCTTAATGTCTTCAACTGTCTTCCAAAATTTAAGGGGATTGTATCATGATTAATTGGAAGTTATTCACATTGATTTTAAGCACTGTTTCAGATTTTTAAGAAGAAATTCCAGTTCATTTAAGGAGTGCCAAGGTGGATTAAAGATTGCCTACCAAGAAGTAAAAACTAGGCGAAGACAAGTCATTCGTCCAATCGTTTTGCGCCAAGTAAGCAAGGTTGTGTCATCATCTATACAAAGAAATCTACCAAGGTTATTCAAGGGAATTCTCAAGGAAGAAAATAAACCCTAGGTGGCGGCCACAACACTATAAAAAGGGGCAGGATAGGTGCAAGACAAGGCCAAGAAAAGTTGATTAGTTCAAAGCAAGACTACTGTCTTCTTCTTCCATTCTTTTCTCTTGCTCTTAGCCTCAAGCCTATCATACATATCTTCTGTATACTATATAGGCTTTGTGTAAACCACCCACATACGTTCATCTCATGTAAAAGGTTGATCAAGGTATGATCAAGCCTTCATTCGATCGGTGGTGGTGTTCGTGTTGTTTTGTTTGTTTGTTTGATTGTAAAAGGGTGGAGTTGGTGTTTAACTCCAGTCACCCTTGTGTCAAGGTGTTTTTGTGTTTAGTGAATACCGAGGAAGGTTTCCTCAAATACTGGATTATGTTGTTTTAACCGCACTAGTATAAAAATCTCGGTGTTCTTACTTTTTAGCACTTTTACTTTCAGTTCCTGTTTTCTGTATCGTTTTCATAGCCATATTTTTCCCAAAATCACAAAATTTTGCAGAAACATAGCCATATGTCCTAGCTTTCATTTGCACAAGTTTCATCACATTTGGATAAGTATAAGTCAGTCAAACGTTAATAGTTAAGAGACTAGTGCAATCTGATTCTCAGATTTGTAAAGGTTGAGAACATCAACATTGTTGACATACTTACCAAGGGAATTTTGAAAAACTGTTTTAACCCATTAAAATAAAAATAACGAGGGTGATATCATAAAAGTTTTAGGTCATTTAAAGTTCTCAATTAATAGGAATAAATTTTTCATTTTGGGGTACATTTTCTGGCAAATTGACGTAATCTGTACAAAAACGTGTTTTAAAGGGGTTAGGCTTGGAATTTTAATCTAAAAATTTGTTTGAGACACTCATAACATCTAAGAGCACATCTTCACGAAATTTCATAATTTTTGGAGGCCTACAACCAGGCCATCTAAATAAATCAATTCAGGATCTTAAAACAGAAGCCGTTTTCAGAAGTGAGTTATTTGGTCCAAAAGTTTTTAAAACCCACATTTTCTGCATTCACTATTCAACCCACCCCTTCTAGTGGTATTATACAGGTCCTACATGCATTCTAGTCATATCTTACTTGGTAGACCATGGCAGTTTGATAGACATTCGACTTATGATGGTCATTTGAATAAATATTCTTTCAAATTGAATGGTAAACTGTTTAAATTGCATGCACTTCCACCCCATAAGGTCCATGAAGATCAAAAGCATATGTCTACGTCTAGGGCCGATCCTAAGGAAAAAGACGATGAGGAAAAGTTTGTGGATTACATGAAATATGACCCTACCAAGAGAGTAAGAGAAAGGAAATAGTGCCCACAGGTGCAAAATAAAATAGGAAGAAATGTGGGTATTTTGCAAAACAAAGAGAGGCGACACATGCCCTTTATAATAACCAAACTGTCCTAATCTTAGTCTATAAACAATTCCTCCTCACTAGTGATGATTTACCCTCAATCTTACCTACCTCTGTGGCATCCCTTATTCAAGAATATGATGTTCTATTCTCCACTAACCCACCATTATGATTACCACCCTTGAGATGAATAGACCACCAAATAGACTTTGTCATAGGAGTTGTACTACCAACCAGACCGGCATATAGAGCCAATCCAGAGGAAACCAAGGAAATCCAAAGACAAGCGGAGGAACTCCTAGCCAGTGGACAGATTAGAGAGAGCTTAAGTCCATCTGTTGTCCCTGTTATCCTAGACCCCAAGAAAGATGGCATTTGGAGAATGTGCACTGATCTCTGAGCCATAAACAAAATCACTATAAAGTATAGGTACCCTATACCTTGGATGAATGATATGTTGGATATGTTGTATGGTTTTAGGTATTTCACCAAAATTAATCTTAGACAAGGCTATCTCAAGTGAGGATAAAGGAGGGAGATTAATGGAAGACAACATTCAAGACCAAATTTGGGCTCTATGTGTGGTTAGTGATGCCCTTCGGCCTCCCCAACGCCTCTAGTTCCTTTATGAGGTTAATGAACAAAGTCTTGAGATCAATCATTGAAAGATTTGTAACTGTGTACTTTGATGACATCCTTATTTGTTGTACCCAACGAAAATCGTACTATACTTGAGACTCATATGAAGTGGTGTAATAACATGTTAATATTTCCAAGTACTTTTTATTAAGATTTATTATGTCTCTTTAATTATTTTTTTCTTAAATTGAATACTATAAGAGATAGTATAATACTCCAAGTAGGTCATATGAAGCATGTGAAATGACTATTTTACCCTCCCAAGATTTTGAGAAAATCGACCATAAGGGTCTTAAAGTACTCTAGGATATTCTTCCCTTACAAGACAATTAGTCTTTAATGATTTCCTTAAAAGTAAAGACAATAAAGCTTCGACTACCATTAAGTATTCTACTAAATGGGGTTTAAAAAGTTAAGGGAAAAAGTGTTACACTTTTCCCTCCCCCAACCGCCGGGTAAGGCCATGGTTAGGGCATCCATGAAGAACTTTTCGTTAAATACCTCAACTAATTACTTTATCGCTTTCTTAAAGAAATTCCAAGAGTCTTACACATAAAGGGAAGGAGAGTATTAATCTAAGATTTATGATTTTCTCTTCTTTTCCTTATATAGGCTGGATGCACCATAACGGGGATAATCCATGGGATCAATTTCACCATAATAGTCTAACTGACCACTTTTAGTTGAGACAACTTTTTCTAATTATCCTCATGAAGAAATTGAAGAACAAAGGGCCAATGGAAGCCCTACCACTGGATTACCATGGAATCCATGGTAACCCCTAAAACAATTACTCTAATTACTTTTTGTTAACCATCCTAAAAAGGTAACTCAAGGTGTATTAAAGAAGGTAACTAAGGGCTAATTAAACTCAACCACACCCCAATCGTTGGATGTGAACCATGGTGAAGTCATAAGACACTTGAAACAATTACTATAGTTACTTTTTCTTAACCACACCTCAAAAGTAACTCAAGGTAGTAAATGGTGTAAGATACTCATTATGGATCCATGCAAATGAAGGGTCTTCTTCTTCCTTAAGGGTTCCAATGGCTACCCCTTAGCATTTGAAGAAATCCCATCTCCAAAGATCCTAGAAGCTTCTTCTATATTCAACATTCAAACCACTCAAGAGCTCACCTTAGCCAAAAGATCCAAGACTCCTCACACACTTGAGCAAACCCTCCCTCACCTTATATCGCACGGATAATCTTGGGCCAAGGAGATTCAAGAACCATCTTCAATGTTCAAGCTTCATCTAGGTGAGTGACACCTTAGATTCTAAAAGTAGAGTCCATTTCTCTAAAAAGTGAAGCTTACATTTTGGTTCTTTTCTTGCCTAAAAACCGTGACCTTCAATGGCCGCTAGGAGGAGATTTTTCAAGCTACTAGGGAAGCTAGCATTGTTGGTGGGTGGATTCCATCTCAAGCTCCGTTTTGGGTAAGGAAATCCTAACATCAAGCTAGTTGTTCTTCATTCAAAATAGTATCTAATGTCCATATCCCTCCCCTCCCCCAAAATCCGTGTGCTATGTGTCAAGGTTGGAAGAAAGCTTCAACCTTTTTCAACCAAGACTCAATCTAAGGGAAGTTCATACTCAAAGAGGCAAGTACACCCTAAGCAACCTTGGCTTATTTGCAAAGTATATGTTTGAATGACTAGTTCTCTCTAAGATGTGAATGTTAGTCGAATGTTCTAAGAATTAGGTACAAGAACTTAGGGATTTCAAAGAAAAGATGTTATCTTGATGTATAATTTACTACATGTTTATGTTTGTTCTCAAATAAAGATGTGACATGACTCCCACTATGTGCAAAGAACGGGCTGTATAACAAAGTGTTGGAGGAATAAGTTCATCTTGTTAAGATTTGACCACATGAAGAGTGAAATGCTTGAAGATGGCGTTTGTTGTGTATAAAACGGCAAGGCTGTTTAATTATGATTTGTATGAAGCCTAAGTTAATTATTAATCTGGAAATAACCATGTCAAAACAGGTATTTAATGGTTAGTAAGCCATCTTAGAGAAATAAGGTTATTTGGATAACCATGGACAAGACAAAGTGGTAAAAAGCAAAACTACTGGAGCTGGACAGTTTTAAGTGGTATATTGCATGATCAGAAAATGAACCCTAGGAACGTGCAAATTGGCTAAAATTTGGTAGGATGGTAGCCTCAATGTTTAGTAAAAGTGAGAGGTGGAATTTTGGTAAAAGGACTTGTGGTTTGTCCTTAATAAAATATTTAGTGGAAGTGGGTCACTACAGTTTCAGTAAATACCTTAATTTGGAAAGAAAATTATTTGACCCCCTTATGTGTATTGGATTGCCTTGAAATTTTTACAGTACTTACCTAAGACATAGAGGAGTATGTTTATGGAAGGAAATTGCTTAAAATTATTGATTTTATGGGGTAACAACTATAGGGAAGTCACGGAACAAATCTGAAAAAAAATAGGGCCGCATGGTATGGCGTTTTGTGGAGGCCTTAATACAATTTAATTGGGCTTGTATGTGACGTTGGGCCTTTACAATATTACTTATTAGGGTATTGATTATGTTACCAGGTTTTAGTCTTAATTGGATAAGGCCTTACAGCCCATTAAACTGAGGTAATAACGGGTACAACACTGCTGGACTCAGCAGTACCCTTTTTAGTAAATTAATCATTTGATGGTTTTATCTATCTCGTAATGTTACGGGATTTTTATGGCATGTAGTTAGACTTCATGATGCATACGTGTGTCATAAGTTTATGAAAATAGGCCCGAAATTGTTGATTGGTGGCCGCATGAACATAGTGTTATTGCTGGAATATTTTCCCAGCTTATGGAACAAGTTCGTATATGTATTGTGTGATGTGGTTTAGCCATGAATTTCACGTTGCATGTCATGCATTACATTGTCCCCATTCGCATGATTCATAAGATTGATTTTATGCCAAAGAAATGAAGAAAATCTTTTTTTGAAAGAAAGATTTCCGTTTCTGAAAGGATGACTCCTATCGGTACCATTCATTCCTGGCCAGCATGACCCGCTCCAGATCCGGGGTTAATTGATCTGAAGATGATTATGACCGTACAGGTCCGGAGAGAATAGACCTGATGATGATGTTTATGACAGTTCAGGTACAGAGAGAATAGACCTGATGATGATTAAGACCGTCCAGGCCAGAGAGAATAGATCTGATGATGATTATGACCGTTCATGCCCAGAGAGAATAGACCTAATTACGATGATTGATTGTACGACCGTTTTCAGGTCTGGAAATAATAGATCCGAAGGAAATGATATGACCGCCTCAGATCTAGAGATAATGGATCTGAATAATCTCTGTTCTCGTTTTACTTACAATGATCTTTTGAAAGAAAGAATGATCAAATTTATCCTCATTTTCATCATGCTGCATCACATGTGCATATTCATACATGTTGCATTTAACAGTCAGTCAAATGCTATGTGCACTACTACTTAGGTTACAACCTTATTATGTACAGTAACTTAAGTTATGATCTTATTGTCGCATAAGTTACGATCTTAATTCTTTTGATGGACAATGAATTGAGGATCAGGTATGTGGAAAATCCAAATTCTTGGGATCTGGTTCTTGTGTATACTTTTCATTTAATTCTTGGCTGTTTATGGTTTACTTGCTGGCGACTTTGTCACTCACCCCTTATTTTTCCTCCTAGAGCTTGCAGGAAACGGGGTAGAGTGGATTGATGATGAGCCTAGAGTTCCGTATCCATAGATGAGAGAGAGGATGGAAGCTTAAGGACTTTTCTTCATGATGGTTTATTTTGGTGAACTTATGTTTGAACAAACATTTCGGATTTATCTTTTTATTTTGTGGACATGGCTGTAGACATTATTCGGAATGCTTTATTTAAAAGTTTTTATTCTGCCTAAATTTTACTTACCTTTTGATATGTAAGCATGGAAGTCCATAAGATTTATTATGGATTATGACATGTTAAGCGTTGACGCCTGGTACTCTCTATAGTGAAGTACGGCGGGCGCACCGTATTCGGGAAGGATGGGTACGGGGCGGTATAGGTGGTATCAGAGCCTAGGCTCTAGATTCGGGTAGAATATAGATCTAAGTGATGATTTTAGAATATCTAAGATTGACCTTACTTAAGTCATGATCTTAGAAGAGTGTTGAACCAAAACTAAGACGATCTAGACTGGAATTATGGTTTCAACATGACGATAAAACCCTAGCCAATGAAATTTTAAAAGGGTCACGGAATTTAACTCGAATATTCGTTAAGTTTTATTATGAATTTTTTTCCTGTCACTTAATTTGATATTTCCACGAATGAAATTCGGCGCTCCCTAGCGCAGATGGCACGACCTCGTGGCAGACCTGCTAGAGCCTGACCCACTGAGCAGGAGCCGGTCCATCCACAGCCTCAGGAACCTGTACCTTCTCCACCCGCTCAGGTTCCACCACCACGACCACAGGAACAGAACCCGCCCCCTATTCAGAACAATCCCCCACCTCAGGTGCCTTTACCTCTGATGATGCCTGATATCCACACTTTTCAGGCCTTCTGCCAGACTGTGACGCAAATTGGCCAAGTGATGATGCAGCAAAATGCCCCTCCTCAACCTCATGAGCCTGTTAGGGTTGCGCAGTATTACTTTGAGAAACTGAAAAGAGCCAATGTACCACCCTTCGAGGGAAAGTCCGACCAAGATATTGCTGAAAATGGTTAGACGTAGTAGAGAACTGCTTTGAGTTAATCCGTGCCCTGAGGAGATGAAAACCCAAGCGGCAAGACCATTTTTACTTGGAGAAGCGAATCAATGGTGGAAGGCAAATCTACAATCCTTACGGAGACCGATTGCATTGGAAAGGTTTCTACAAGAATTTCAAAAGTTTTACATACCTCCTTCTGTGAAGCTATAGAAAAGACACGATTTCTCAAGTCACGGTAGTTCAGGATACCCTGAGTTTTTCCAGAGGAGTTGCCGGGCCTTCCACCAAATAGAGAGATCGCGTTTGAAATCAATTTAATTCCAGGAGCCGAGCCGATATCAAAGGATCCTTATCGAATGGCGCCTGCTGAATTGAAAGAACTGAAGGAGCAGTTACGTGGACTATTGGAAAAGAAACTTATCCGCCCCATTGTCTCGACTTGGGGTGCTCCCGTGCTATTTGTGAAGAAAAGGATGGAAGCATGCGTCTGTGTATTGATTATAGAGAACTCAACAAGATTACCATAAAGAACAAGTACCCGTTGCCTAGGATCGACGATCTGTTCGATCAGCTTCGGGGAGTTTGAGTTTTCAGTAAGATTGATCTTCAATCTGGATACTTTCAACTGAAGATCAAGGCCGAGGATATTCTGAAAACTGCGTTCAGAACGTGGTATGGAAATTATGAAATCCTTGTGATGCCCTTTGGATTGACGAATGCCCCGCGGCATTCATGGATCTTATGAACCGATTGTTTCAATAGCAATTGGACAAGTTTGTGGTAGTTTTCATTGATGATATCTTGATTTACTCACAGGACGAAGAGTCCCATGCAGCCCATTTAAGGATCGTCCTTGACATATTAAGGAGGAAGCAGTTGCACGAAAAATTTGGTAAATGCAAATTTTGGCTGCACAGTGTAGCGTTCCTTGGCCATGTTATATCTTTAGATGGGATAGCAGTAGATCCCAAAAAGATTGAAGCAATCACAGAATGGCTAAGGCCAACCAACGTACGGAAGTACGAAGTTTTCTTGGTCTCATCGGCTACTATCGCAAGTTTGTGGAAGGTTTCTCTCGGATTGCTATGCCTCTCACCCGATTGACACAGAAAAAGACAAAGTTCGAGTGGACTTTGGACTGCGAAAGGAGCTTTACTGAGTTGAAGGAGAAGTTGACATCTGCTCCGATTTTGGCTCAGCCAATTTGGGTGAAAGTTTCGTGGTGTACAGTGATGCTTCAAAAAACGGCCTTGGATGTGTATTAATGCAGAAAGATCGAGTAATAGCGTATGCGTCACGATAGTTGAAGCCGTTTGAGCAGAATTATCCAGTACATGATCTTGAGCTTGCAGCTGTAGTCTTTGCCCTAAAGATATGGAGACATTACCTGTACAGTGAGAGGTGCGAAATCTTCACAGATCACAAAAGTCTTAAGTACCTTTTCACCCAGAAGGAACAGAATATGCGCCAACGCCGATGGCTAGAATTGATGAAGGATTACGACCTTTCTATCCAATATCACCTGAGGAAATCCAACGAAGTTGCCGACGCCTTGAGTCGGAAAACAAGTCATCCACGTCAACCCCCTCTACAGCGAGACATGGAAGAGTTCGATTTGGAGATAGTTGATTCCATCGATAATATATTGGCTAAGTTAGTTTTGGTCCCTTCATTAATTGACAAAATTAAAGAAGGTCAAGAAAAAGATGAAGCCTTGAAGAAAATTAAGGACAGGCTGAAAACGAAGCCTTTTGAAGACTTCAGGGTCAGAAATGATGACAGCCTGTGGTTCAGAAGTCGATTGTGCATACCTGATGGTGGAGATATAAAGAATGAAATTCTTCGGGAAGCTCATAGTTCTCGTCTATCTATTCATCCCGGAGCCAATAAAATGTATCAAGATTTAAAGCAGAAGTTCTGTTGGCAGGGCATGAAGAAACAAATAGACGAATTCGTGGAGAAATGCCTTGTTTGCAAGAGAGTGAAAGCAGAACATCTGTTGTACCCGACGAAAAGTCATATTGTACTTGAAGACTTGTATAAGTGAATTAATGAAGTTGCATCCTTCAAGTGCATTTTACTAAGTTTTATTAGTGCTTCTTTTCTTTTATTTTGATAAAGCAAATATTATAATCATTCAAGCATAAGTTATGGACCATGGCCAATTCACCTAAGGGCCTAAGGAATTTCGGCCACAAGGCATAAAAGGGGGCTTAGAAGTTTTTTCAAATTATAAGAAGTCTAATCTTAAGGGCCTTCTTAAAACAAGCCCAAATAGCAATTAAGGAGTTTTAAGTAGTGGGGCAATTTTCCCCCAACCCTCACTAATTTTCGGCCCCATGAGTCCAAGAGGATTCAAGATTTCCCTAATTTCATTTTAACAAGAAAAAGGGGGAAATAATTAATAAAAAGGGGGCAACTACCCAAATAGCTTTTCATTAAACACACTTGGAAAGTGACTTAAGCATGGTAATGGCTACTAATGCCCTACCTACCGGATTTCCCTCCATGGAATAACCAAGAAGCCTTTCAAATCTTACTATGGTTACTTTATGCTAACCACAAGACTAAAGTAACCCAAGTTAGCATTAAAGTAACCATAGTTGAATAAAGTAACCCAAGTTAACATTAAAGTAACCTTGGTTAGCTAAACTAATTCAAGTTAATTAACTCTAATTAGCTTAACCATGACAAGGTAATCTCCTTCTTCCCTCTTGCATCCCAACGGCTAAACCACTTAGCCTAGTAAAGAAAAATTTCTCTCGAAGCAACTCTAGAACACTCCTACCCTCAACTCTCAAGGATTCACAAGGAGCAAGAGACTTCCCTCACTTTTTCACTTAAGGTACACGGCTAACTTGAGCCAAGAAGTCCAAGATCCTTCTCACCTTCAAGCCTCAAGAATCCTCTAGGTAAGCACACTCTAAACTCCTTAAGATAATTTTATATCTTACATAGAGTGAAGCTCACATTACTACTTTTTCTTGCTCAAAAACCGTGAGCCCCATGGTCACTAGGTTCAAGCTTTCAAGCTCTTAAGTGGTACTAGCTTCTTAGAGGTTTGAACACCATTCAAGCTTCATCTTGGTAAGCCAATCTAGCCTCCATTTAGTTTTATCTTTCACTTAAGATAATGACTAACATTTGTTCTTTTTCCTCCTCCAAAACCGTGGGGTATATGTGAAGAGGAGGGAGACTTCACTTCATTTTCCAAGCTAAGGAAAGGTTTAAGCTTGAAGAGGCAAGTACACTATAAATATTCTTGACTTGTTTGTTAAATTATATGCTTGAATGTCTAGATGTTACTAAGATTTAATCTTAGATGGAAAATGTTAAGCTTGAAGCATGAAAATTTCGGATTTCTTAGGAAAAGTGACTTGCATGTATGAGATTCCTTCAAAGATGATTTCTTTGTCTCCTTAGAATGGGAATGAGTGTATGTCTAAGATAAAGGTGGAAAATTTCTCATTGTTACCATGAAAGGGGGACGGATGAACAAGGTAGTATGATGAACAATGATTTTCGAGAAAGAATATGGACTGTGGGGTAAAGGGTACGTAGAAGATGTATGTTTATGTGTTTTTATGATTTGGATGTTTTATGTTCATGGTGAAAAATGAGGTATGAACCCTTACATGCGGGCTGATTTTGGGGGTTTAGAGCATACAATTAGATATGCCAAGAATAGACTTGGTTATGTACAAAATGTGCATTATCGAAGTGTGCGTTATGTAATTTCCAAAACTGTTTGAGAGGAATTTTATATGGGTTTTAAAGTGTATTAGAACTTTCATGTGTTAAAAATTGTATGTGAATGTTAGTAAGCCATCCTTGAAGAATAATCTATGTACGTACAATTTATCAAGAAAAGTGACAAAAAAATGGAAATTACTTGAACAGGGCAGAATAATGTGATATTTTGTATGACCTGAAAAGAGAGCTTAGAGGTATTCAATTAAGCTAATTTTTTGGCATGACATTAGCCCTATGTAATTAGCAAATATGAGAGTTGGAATCTTGGTAAAAGAAGCTATGGTTTGTTCTTAACAAAATTTTTAGTAAAACTGGTCAAGCCAAAATTACTGGACTGGACAGAATTTAGGTGATGTATTTATTGACCCAAAAATGGACCTTAGAAATATGCAAATAGGCTGATTTTTGGTAGGATGCTAGCTTTATGTGTTTACTACTGTGAGTTAGAGTTTTTGAAAAAGGACTTACGGTTTGGTCACAATAAAATTTGTAGTACAACTGGCCACTCCAGAATCAGCATGTACCCGTTTTTGGAAAAGTGAGTAGATGACCTCTTAAAAGTCATTATATTACTCCGGAAATTTTATGACAACTACTTAGAACATAGATGAGCATGTCCATGTAAATTAATCATCTTGAAATTATTATTTTAAGGGGTAACTACTGAAATTAAGTGGACACTACGAAACTGGAAAACTGGGCCGAATTACGAAACTAGTTGGAAGACTTCGTTCTTGCGGTGTAGACCTGTTTGAATAGCTTGGGCTTATGAATATTAATCCTCGGTATGTTTAAAGTATTTTACAGGTTTTGACCCAAATTAAATAAGACTTATTGGGCTTGAAAGAAAGGTGAAAGAGGGGTGCTGCACTGCTGAATTCAGCAGTACCCTGTTTAGTAATTTAATAGCTTAAGCGTCTTACATGTCTTGAAACGTTATGAAACTTTTATGGCGAGTAGAAAAGACACCCTTATGCATACGTATGTCAAGAAATCATGATAATGGGCCTAAAATATGAGGTTTTGAGGCCGTGCAAACGGAACGATAATTCTGTATAATTTTCCAGCCTGAAGAATAAGATCGTACTTGTATGTATGTGATGCATTATGTCACGAATTGCATGGTGCATGTCATACATTGCATCATCGTCACTTACATGATTCATGAAACTGATTTTATGACAAAGAATGATGAAAAAGCGTTTTTTTAAAGGACAAGATTCGGTTTTGAAAAGAACGCTTTCCACTGGTACCATCTATTTCTGGCCAGCTTAACACGTTCCAGATCCAGAGTTAATTGATCTGATGATTATGACTGTTCAGGCCCGGAGAGAATAGACCTGGTTATGATGATTATGACCGTACATGCCCGGAGAGAATAGACCTGATTATGACGATTATGACCTTTCAGGCCAAGAGAGAATAGACCTGATTATAACGATTATGACCATACAGGCCGGAGAGAATAGACCTGATTATGACGATTATGATCGTATAGGCCCGGAGAGAATAGACCTGATTATGACGATTATGATCGTATAGGCCCGGAGAGAATAGACCTGATTATGACGATTATGACTGTATAGGCCCGGAGAGAATAGACCTGATGACTATGATTGATGATGTGACCGTGTTCAGGTCTGGAAATAATAGATTTGAAGGGAAGAATATGACTGCCTCAGATCCGGATAGAATAGATCTGAACACTCTCTTGTTTTTATTGACGATGATGTTTTGAAAGAAAGAAAGAAAGAAAGAATTTATCCTCATATTTATCACGATGCATCCCATATGCATACTCATGCATGTTGCATATAATGGTTTGTCGAATAATTGGTACACTATTACTTAGGCTAAGATGTTATGACTTGATATCTCCTAAGTTATGATTTTAAGTTATGAGCTTGTTACCTACGGATATTGGATGGAAGGTCAGGTATGTTACTAAACCAAATTTTTTGGGGTTTGGTTCTTGTATGTACTTTCCATTTAATTCATGATTATTTATGGTTTACTTGCTGGTGACGTTGTCACTCACCCCTTATTTTTCCTCCCATGACCCGCGGGAAATAGGGTCGAGTGGATCGAGGAAGAGCCTAGGGTTCCCTATCCATAGGAAAGCGAAAGAAGGACGACTTAAGGGTTTTTGCCATGATGGTCATGATTGATGAACTATTTATGAACTTGTGTTGAAAATATTGACTTTCGGATTTCTGAAATTTGTGGACATGTTTGTAAGACTTATAATGGATGTTTAGACGCTTTTATTTTAAAAATTTATATCCTGCCTCGGTTTCGCTTACTTGTTGATGTGTAAGCATGAAGGTCCATGCATGAGCTAGTCATATCATTGAGGAGCAGCCTTTGAAAATTGAAGCCGACGTGTCATATGAAGAAGAACCGGAAAGAATCGCTGACCGAAAGGAAAAGGTTCTAAGGAAACGATCCATTCCCATGGTTAAAGCGCAATGGAAGCACCACTCAGTTGATGAAGCCACTTGAGAAACGGAAGAACATATAAAGAACTTGTACCCCCATCTTTTCGATTAGTGCTTTTAAGTTTCGAGGACTTATAATAAGGGGGAAGATGTTGTACCCAACGAAAATCGTACTATACTTGAGACCCGTATGAAATGGTGTAATAACATGTTAATATTTCCAAGTACTTTTTATTAAGTTTTATTATGTCTCTTTAATTATTTTTTTTCTTAAATTGAATACTATAAGAGATAGTATAATACTCTAAGTAGGTCATATAAAGCATGTGAAATGACCATTTTACCCTCCCAAGATTTTGAGAAAATCGGCCGTAAGGGTCTTAAAGTACTCTAGGATATTCTTCCCTTACAAAACAATTAGTCTTTAATGATTTCCTTAAAAGTAAAGACAATAAAGCTTCCACTACCATTAAGTATTCTACTAAATGGGGTTTAAAAAGTTAAGGGAAAAAGTTTTACACTTTTCCCTCCCCCAACCGCCGGATAAGGCCATGGTTAGGGCATCCATGAAGAACTTTTTGTTAAATACCTCAACTAATTACTTTATTGCTTTCATAAAGAAATTCCAAGAGTCTTACACATAAAGGGAAGGAGAGTATTAATCTAAGATTTATGATTTTCTCTTCTTTTCCTTATATAGGCCGGATGCACCATAACGGGGATAATCCATTGGATCAATTTCACCATAATAGTCCAACTAACCACTTTTAGTTGAGACAACTTTTTCTAATTATCCTCATGAAGAAATTGAAGAACAAAGGGCCAATGGAAGCCCTACCACCGGATTACCATGGATAATCCATGGTAAACCCTAAAACAATTACTATAATTACTTTTTGTTAACCATCCTAAAAAGGTAACTCAAGGTGTATTAAAGAAGGTACGTAACGGCTAATTAAACTCAACCACACCCCAATCGTTGGTTGTGAACCATGGTGAAGTCATGAGACACCTTGAAACAATTACTATAGTTACTTTTTCTTAACCACACCTCAAAAGTAACTCAAGGTAGTAAATGGTGTAAGATACTCATTATGGATCCATGCAAATGAAGGGTCTTCTTCTTCCTTAAGGGTTCCAACGGCTACCCCTTAGCATTTGAAAAAAAAACCATCTCCAAAGATCCTAGAAGCTTCTTCTATATTCAACATTCAAACCACTCACGAGCTCATCTGAGACAAAAGATCCAAGACTCCTCACATACTTGAGCAAACCCTCCCTCACCTTCACTCACACGGATAACCTTGGGCCAAGGAGATTCAAGAACCATGTTCAATGTTCAAGCTTCATCTAGGTGAGTGACACCTTAGATTCTAAAAGTAGAGTCCGTTTCTCTAAAAAGTGAAGCTTACATTTTGGTTCTTTTCTTGCCTAAATACCGTGACCTTCAATGGCCACTAGGAGGAGATTTTTCAAGATACTAGGGAAGCTAGCATTGTAGGTGGGTGGAATCCATCTCAAGCTCCATTTTGGGTAAGGAAATCCTAACATCAAGCTAGTTGTTATTCATTCAAAATAGTAGCTATGTCCATGTCCCTCCCCTCCCCTAAAATCCGTGTTCTATGTGTCAAGGTTGGAAGAAAGCTTCAACCTTTTTCAACCAAGACTCAATCTAAGGGAAGTTCATACACAAAGGGGCAAGTACACCCTAATCAACCTTGGCTTATTTGCAAAGTATATGCTTGAATGACAAGTTCTCTCTAAGATGTGAATGTTAGTCGAATGTTCTAAGAATTAGGTACAAGAACTTAGGGATTTCAAAGAAAAGGTGTTATCTTGATGTATGGTTTACTACATGTTTATGTTTATGCTCAAATCAAGATGTGACATGACTCCCACTATGTGCAAGGAACGGGCTGTATAGCAAGTGTTGGAGGAATAAGTTCATCTAATTAAGATTTGACCACATGAAGAGTGACATGCTTGAAGATGGCGTGTGTTGTGTATAAAACGGCAAGGCTGTTTATTTATGATTTGTATGAAGCCTAAGCTAACTATTAATCAGGAAATAACCATGTCAAAACAGGTATTTAATGGTTAGTAATCCATCTTAGAGAAATAAGGTTATTTGGATAACCATGGACAAGACAAAGTGGTAAAAAGCAAAACTACTGGAGCTGGACAGTTTTAAGTGGTATATTGCATGGTCAGAAAATGAACCCTAGGAACGTGGAAATTGGCTAAAATTTGGTAGGATGGTAGCCTCAATGTTTAGTAAAAGTGAGAGGTGGAATTTTGGTAAAAGGACTTGTGGTTTGTCCTTAATAAAATATTTAGTGGAAGTGGGTCACTACAGTTTCAGTAAATACCTTAACTTGGAAAGAAAATTATTTGACCCCCTTATGTGTATTGGATTGCCTTGAAATTTTTACAGTACTTGACTAAGACATAGAGTAGTATGTTTATGGAAGGAAATTGCTTAAACGTATTGATTTTACGGGGTAACAACTAAAGGGAAGTCACGGTACAAATCTGGGAAACAAAATAGGGCCGCATGGTATGGCGTTTTGTTGAGGCCTTAATACAATTTAATTGGGCTTGTATGTGACGTTGGGCCTTTATAATATTACTTATTAGGGTATTGATTATGTTACCAGGTTTTAGCCTTAATTGGATAAGGCCTTACGACCCATTAAACTGAGGTAATAACAGGTACAACACTGTTGGACTCAGCAGTACCCTTTTTTGTAAATTAATCATTTGATGGTTTTATCTATCTCGTAATGTTACGGGATTTTTATGGCATGTAGTTAGGACTTCATGATGCATACGTGTGTCATAAGTTTATGAAAACAGGCTCGAAATTGTTGATTGGTGGCCACATGAACTGAGTGTTATTGCTGGAATATTTTCCCAGCTTGAGGAACAAGTCCGTATATGTATTGTGTGATGTGGTTTAGCCATGAATTTCATGTTGCACGTCATGCATTGCATTGTCCCTATTTGCATGATTCATAAGATTGATTTTATGCCAAAGAAATGAAGAAAAGCTATTTTTGAAAGAAAGATTTCTGATGAGGATCAAGGGTCCGATGAGGATCAAGGGTCCGATCAAGAGGTCAAAGGTCCTATGACAAGGAGGACAAGAGAACTTTGTCATCAAGTTGCCACCTTCTTGTACAAGCATGTTCAAGATGAACCTAAGATTCCTTGGGTTCATTTCATTGAACCTTCACCTTGAGTGTGTGTAAACGTGTGTGTGCTTTCTTTAGCTTGAAGTTTATCTTGTTTTCTTGTGATCTTTGTTTTATGTGTTTTCTTTGTAGGCAAATTAGGTACATGAAAAACCCAAATAAAATGGAGGCCCAAAAAGGAGCATTTAGGCGTGTGCACCCAAAAAAGGAAACAAAAGGAATGTTGTCTTGAGGAGAATGTTTGTCTCCACAAGGACGAATTCAAATGTGGTCTAAGATGGAATTTATGTTCAAAATGAAGCTCAAAATATCCCAATCAACCAGCAAAAGGGGCGCCCAAATTTGAAGACAAGATGTAGACCAATTTGAAGTTAAACTTGAATTTAAATTCAACCATAGTTTAAATTCAAGTTTCAACCAATTTGAGGCTTACATTTCAAAAGGAATTCAGCTATCATCTCAGCCATTCCACACGCCAACTTGAAGGGTAATGAAGATGAGATCACAATTCAAAGTTGAATCCAAATTTGAATTCAAACTTCAACCAATATTTGAATTCAACATCTCAGCCACTTGAAGGCCCTACCACATGCCATATTATGCAATCACACGCCAATTTGGAGATCAAAAGAGATGGGATCACAATTCAAAGATTGAATCCAAGTTTGAAGTCAAATTCAAATTCAACTTGAATCCAATCTTTAACCAACCTTTGAATTCAATTTCAACCACTTCATCTACATCAAGATCAAGTCTCAAAACGCCAACTTCATCATCATACATGGCCAGATTCATTAAGGATAATGTCTTGCAAGATTTGAAGATTTTAGCTAGAATTTGTTTTAGCTTTGAATTCAAATAGTTTTCAATTTTCAAACATTGTTAGCTAGCTTTATTTTGAATTAGTTCTAGACATTTTAAGGCTCAATCTCAGCCTATAAATAAAGCCTTTGGGGCGCCTAGGGAGAACATCTTTTGATGAATAACAATTCTTGATATTTCTTTCACTTTGTGTGAGACTTTGTTTTCTTGGTTTTGCATTAAAAACCTAAGTTAAGATCCCTCAAGGTTGAGCATTTTGAAGGTGTTGCCATTGCTTAAAGGTGCCGTCCAGGAGGGCCATTTTGGTTTGCCTGATCAACGACCATCTTGAAGTGTTGGTCTTGCTCATTTTAATCCACACGTTTTTATTCACTAAGGAAGCAAGGGGAAGTCTTCTTCCTTGTGCCTAACCCTTTGTGAAGGATGTTTGGAAGGTGGAATTATAGGAGCCCACGAGTTGCACGCATCAAATTGGTATCAGAGAACAGGTTTCTCTATTCCACCATCTATCATTTCATTTTCGTTTGAGTCTAGTCATTTCAATTTCAGTTGAGTCCTTCTTCTACCCCTCACTCTACACGCCATTGTCTTGCATTTCATACAAAAAAAAAACAAACATTGCTTTGAGTCCTTGCATGTTGCTGCATTTTGCTTTTCATCATTCAAGTGTCATTTCCTTTATTTCCTTTCACATCACAATCTGATTTTGAGTCGTTCAAACTTGAACACATTAGGGTTCGTTGCATTCTAGAGTACATTCAGCCTTCTTTTACTACAGCCATCAGCCTATAAAGCTACCTCGGTTTCAAATCATCTTGTTGCTACCGAAGCTTTTAGTTGGTGATGATTGTATGCATCTTATGATTCGTATTGTGATTGATTTCATGCTTTAAGACAAGTGGTCATACGTGTGTTTGCCTTCACGAACCATCTTCAACAATAAAACCCTAATTTTAACCACACACCCCACGACCCAACCAGCCCTACCCCAACCAACCCTCAAAACTCACCAACCTGATCTCAAACAACCCTATTTACACCCCCAACAACAAGCCCCAACCCAATTTTACCAAACACAATCAGATTCTAAAGATCCCAAATCATTCAAATAAACCCTAACCCTAGAATTTGAATTTTGTTAAAATTTTGTCCTAAACAAACCAATATCCAAATTGACCACACCAATCATCAATTACCAACCACAAATAGCCATATACACCAAACAATCAACTCCCAAGCCCTAATCCAGCAAATACCCAAAGCGTTCAAAAAAAAACCTAAATCAAAAACCCTAACCCTAACCCATTCGGCCTTACCCCAACTTTCATCACTTTCCAAGGTTATTTTTGTTGCAAGTCCAAGTTACAAATTGCATTTTAAATACATTGCACTATTCTGTCCAAAAATGCAAGTGCTAAGCGCAAAACGCGTGAAATTTCAATTCTGCCCTTAGTCAAAAAAAAGAGAATCTGAACCTTGCTCAATTGAAATAGCAAGGAAGAAAAAGAAAAACAAAAGAACAAGAGAAAAGAAAAAGGGCAAAACGTTTTGATGCGTGCAACTAGTGGGCTCCAACGATTCCACCTTCCAAACGTTCTTCACAAAGGGTTAGGCACAAGGAAGAAGACTTCCCCTTGCTTCCTTAGTGATTAAAAAACGTGTGGATTAAGAATGAGCAAGACCAACACTTCAAGATGGTCGTTGATCAGGCAAACCAATACGGCCCTCCTGGACGGCACCTTTAAGCAATGGCAACACCTTCAATATGCTCAACTTTGAAGGATCTTAACCTAGGTTTTTAATGCAAAACCAAGAAAACAAAGTATCACACAAAGTGAATGAAATATCAAGAATTCTTATTCATCAAAAAGTTCTGTTTACAATCAGCCAAAGGGGTCTATTTATAGGCCTAAAATCGTCCCCCTTCAGCCTTGAAATGGCTAGAAATAATTCAAATAAAGCTATCTAACAAATGTTTAAATTTGAACTTTGCTTGAATTTCAAAAATAAGATAATTCTAGCTAAAACTTGAAATGCTTGCAAGATGTTATCCCCTCTATGTCCAGCCGTGTTTGAGGAGCCAATGGTGTCTTGGAGAAGCTGATTTGATGAGTGGGATGAGGCCTGAAGTTGATTTCAAAAGTTAGTTGAATTTGAATTCAAGTTTGCTTTGAACTTGGCTCTTGGATATCTTCTCCCCACTATTCCAGCCGTGTCCTTGATGAAATGAGGTGTAGAAAAACCTGATTTGATGATGATAAGATGGCTGGGATTGAATTCAAATGATGGTTGAAGTTTGAATTCAATTTGAGTTTGAATTCGAATTCAAACTTGGTTTCAATTTGAATTGGATTTTATCTCCTGTTTTCTCTTCAAATATGGCGTGTGGAAGGCTGAGTGTTTAGGCTGATTTCATCTTGAATTTGAAGCCTCTATTTGGTTGAAACTTGAATTCAAACCAAGGTTGAATTTAAATTCAAGTTTGGCTTTGAATTCAAATTCAAATTGATCATCATCCTTTGCTTGAATGTGTCCGGCCCTTTGGAAGATGATTGTTGATTTCAATTTGAACAAAAGACTCCATCTTGGACACATTTGAATTTGTCTTAGTGTAGACAAACATTCTCTTCAAACATTCTCTTCAAACATTCTCTTCAAACATTCTCTTTCTTTTTGGTAGCACACGCCTACAAGAACATCTTGGAGTTCCATTTGGCTTAGAAATTTCATGTACCTAATTTACCTACAAAGCAAATACATAAAACTAAGATCACAAGACACAAGATAAAATTCAAAGACAAAGAATGTAGACATGCATGCTGATACACGTTCAAGTTGAAGGTTCAATGAAATGAACCCAAGGAGTCTTAGGTTCATCTTGAACATGCTTGTACAAGAAGGTGGCAACTTGATGACAAAGTTTCCTTGCCCTCCTTCTTGTCATAGGACCCTTAACCTCTTGATGGGGCCCTTGATCCTCATCGGACCCTTGATCCCCATCAATCCCCCCTCCTCAAAAGGATTCGTCCTCGAATCAAAAAGGTCATCGTTGAAAGGGGTGAGGTCAGCAACATTAAAAGTAGGCGAAATTGAACCATACCTGTCGGGAAGATCAAGGATGTATGCATTGTCACCTATGCGTTTCAATACTTTAAAGGGTCCATCTCCTTGAGGCAACAATTTTGACTTTCTTTCATAGGGAATTCTTTCCTTGCGCAAATGTAACCACACTAAATCTCCAGGCTTAAACATAACTCTTTTCCGATGTTTGTTAGCTCGTCTTTCATAAGCTTTGTTTTTCTTTTCAAGTTGTGTTTTAACTTGTTCATGCAGTTTCTTTATTTTGTCCGCTTTTTGTTTACCATCAAGACTAGAACGTTCATGCACGGGAATAGGAATCAAATCGATGGGAGACAAGGGATTAAAGCCATACACGATTTCAAATGGACTATGCAAAGTACCGTGATGGACACTCCTATTATATGCAAATTCGATATATGGAAAACAATCTTCCCAATTTTAACGTGTTTTTGCAAAATGGCACGCAAAATTTGAGAAAGAGTACGATTAACGACTTCAGTTTGTCTATCCGTTTGTGGGTGTGCGGTGGTTGAAAACAACAATTGTGTACCAAGTTTAGCCCACAAAACACGCCAAAAATGACTCAAGAATTTCGTATCTCTATCACTTACAATTGTACGTGGCATGCCATGCAATCTCACAATTTCTTTGAAGAACAAATCAGCAACATGTGTGGCATCATCAACTTTCCTACATGCAATGAAATGCACCATCTTTGAAAATAGATCAACCACAACATAAATGATATCGCGTCCTCCCCGAGACCTAGGGAGTCCTAAAACAAAGTCCATGGAAATGTCAATCCAAGGGGCATCAGGGACGGGTAAAGGTGTGTAAAGGCCATGTGGTTGGGATTTGGATTTGGCTTGTTTGCAAGTGATGCAACTAACACACAACCTCTCGACGTCTACTCTCATGTGGGGCCAATAGAAATGTTCCTTAAGAGTCTCAAGGGTTTTGAACACGCCGAAATGACCCATTAAACCTCTCCCATGGGCTTCTCTGGTCAATGCTTGTCGTAGGGATGATTGGGGAACGCACAATTTTTGTTCTTTGAAAAAATAACCCTCATGTATGTAAAATTTCCCATATGGTGCTTCTTGACATGCCTCGAAAATGGTGCCAAAGTCATGGTCATTGGGGTACAATTCCTTAAGTGATTCGAATCCTAAGAAGCGTGAATATAATGTAGTCACTAACGTGTATCTCCTAGAGAGGGCATCGGCAACTATATTATCCTTTCCTTGTTTGTACTTAATCACGTAAGGAAATTGTTCTATGTACTCTACCCATTTGGCATGTCTTTTGTTCAACTTTCCCTGCCCTTTAAGATACTTAAGGTTTTCGTGGTCAGTGTGGATCACAAACTCTTTGGGTTGAAGATAGTGTTGCCAAGTTTGTAGGGATCTCACGAGGGCATAAAGTTCTTTATCATAGGTAGAGTAATTCAATGCAGCTCCTTTCAATTTCTCACTAAAATAGGCTATGGGTTTCTTACCTTGTGTCAAAACTATGCCTATACCCACTCCACTTGCATCACACTCGATCTCAAAGGTCTCGTCAAAATTTGGTAGCCTAAGTATGGGTGCAGTGGTCAGCCTACATTTAAGTTCATCAAATGCCAGTTGTTGTGGCTCTTCCCACCAAAAAGGCACATCTTTTTTTACAATTTCGTTTAGGGGTGCAGCTATGGAAGAAAAATCTTTGACAAAGCGTCTATAAAAGCTGGCTAGTCCATGAAAACTACGAACTTCCCCTACGTTCTTAGGTATAGGCCACTCCACAATTGACCTAACCTTTTCATCATCCATCTCTACTCCCTCAGCCGAAATGACAAAGCCTAGAAAAACTACGCGTTCTAAACAAAAGGAGCACTTCTTAAAGTTGGCGTAAAGTTGTTCTTGCTTAAGCTTTTCAAAAATGGCTCTAATGTGGTCAAGATGATCTTCTATGGTGTGGGAATAGATTAGGATATCATCGAAATAGACAACGACAAAGCGTCCTATGAACGCACGTAAGACTTCATTCATTAGCCTCATAAAGGTACTAGGGGCGTTGGTGAGCCCGAAGGGCATCACTAACCACTCATAGAGCCCAAACTTGGTTTTGAATGCAGTCTTCCATTCGTCCCCTTCTCTAATGCGTACCTGGAAGTACCCTTGCTTAAGGTCGATTTTGGTGAAGAATTTAGATCCGTGCAACATGTCTATCATATCGTCTAGCCTAGGTATGGGGTACCTATACTTGACGGTAATCTTGTTTATGGCTCGGCAATCGGTGCACATTCTCCACGTTCCATCCTTTTTGCGTACTAAAATGACTGGGACGGCGGATGGGCTTAGGCTCTCTCGGACTTGTCCACTAGCTAGGAGCTCCTCTACTTGCCTTTGGATTTCTTTGGTTTCTTCGGGGTTGGCTCGATAGGCTGGGCGATTTGGCAACACGGCTCCTGGGACAAAGTCGATTTGGTGTTCTATTCCCCTAATGGGTGATAATCCGGATGGTGGTTCGGAGGGAAATAGAACTTCATATTCTTGGATAAGGGACGCAACTGAGGTAGGTAAGTTTGGTGGGAGTTCTTATAGGGCAAGGTGACACGACTTTGGGATGATGATGAGGACAGTTTGGTTGTTATAAAGTGCGTGTGTGACCTCTCTTTTCTTGGCGAAATACCCACACTTCTTTTTGGACTCGTTGACACTTAGAGGCACTACCTCTTTTCCCTTGCTCTCGTGTTTTTTGTTCTCACTTTTCATACACTCCACGAATTTTCTCTCAGCTTCTTTTTCTTTAGGATCGGCTCTAGACTTGGACATGCGTTGGTGATCCTCGTGGACTTTGTGTGGTGGAAGTGCATGCAGTTTGTACAATTTGCCATTCAATTTGAAAGAATAACGATTCAAATAACCATCATATGTCACATGTCGATCAAATTGCCATGGCCTACCAAGTAAGATATGACTAGCATGCATTGGTGCGACATCACATAAAACATCATCTTTGTAACTACCAATGCTAAGAGAAATCAAAACTTGTTTACTTACGCTAACTTCACCGCAGTCATTTAGCCATGCAAGTTTGTAAGGATGCGGATGATTATGATGAGCCAAATAAAGGCTAGAAAACATTTCCAAGACTTTGTCTTCTATTCCAAATTGATTTGAACCTCGGCTATGGCAAAGAACATCACAATGACACCCCTTGAACGGTAACCGTTTGTCCTTGGCTCAATTCATGCCAACACCTCTTCCTCTTTGGCATTCCAACACATCTAAAACCTCATTGAGACCCTAAGATGCTGTAAACCAAAAATGAAGTAAATACTAACAAGTTCTAGGCTATGAACTTGAAAGAAACCGTTTAGTGGTTTAAACTTCAACTAGAAAAGTTGAGAATTCCTTAAAAGAAATTTTGATTGAAATGTTTTTGAATTGTGGTAATTTGTACATTCAGGTTCCTAATCTATATATAACCAACGAAATTTACAAAGGTACAAGGTTTAAAGTACAAAGTACAAGTCTAAAAGGAACATGCTTGCTTGGTAACTTGTTTGAACAATTTTGGTTCCAAGAAAGCTGAATTGTTTTGTCGTGCTTCCATGCTTGTTCTCAGCCACAATTCTTGATCAATTTGATTGGATAATACTTTGAAGAACTTGGTTTGCATTGCCTTTGATTGGTTGCAAGTTTGGCTTTGAATTTCCAAAACATGCGTGAATTATGCCTTAAACAGCTGCAATCTTCAAGGATCTGATTGGATCAATTTTGTGCTGCTTGCTTGCTTGTTTCCAAGTTGTTTTTGATTGGTTTGAACATTTGCAAGACTTCTCCCAATTGGTTCATGCTTTGAGCAGCTTGTCAATCCATGTTTGGCGTGAAGAACAATTCAGATTTTTTTACGTGTGTGCTTGTCACCTCCTTGCTTGTCACCTCCTTGCTTGTCACCACCTTGCTTGAACAAAAATTCAGATTCTAATTGCATTTTCAAGCTAAGTACGTGTACCTGAAAAACAAGGCAATAATACAACACAAACTATCCTAAAACATGGTTAACCAACCAACAATATTAAAAAGAACAACTAAAGATATGTACAACATGTTTTTGATACAACTAGATCAAAGCTTGTATCATATAAACCCAATGGACATCATCTCTGCTTGGTTCATCCTCTTCATGCCTATAAAGAAATGATTCAACACAATGTAACAATTTCTTAGCCCTACTCCTTGTTATGGGACCATTGTGGGGCAATGAGGTGTCATTGTCAGTGTTTGCATCTACAAGGTTAGGCTGTAGCTCATCATTCCCTCCCACTTGAAAAGGATTCGTCCTCGAATCTGAATCAACACTAAACGGAGAAAGGTCAGCAACATTAAAAGTTTTAGAGATAGGACCATACCTTTCTTCAGGAAGATCGAGAACATAGGCATTATCACCAAACCGTTTCAACACTTTGAACGGTCCATCGCCTCTTGGCTTCAATTTGGAGTCCCTTTCCTTAGGGAATCTTTCTTTTCTCAAGTGTAACCAAACAAGATCACCAGGTTCAAATATAACAACTTTACGATTCATGTTGGCTCTATTGGCATACACTTTATTCTTAGCTTCAAGTTGTGACTTAACCTTCTCATGCAATTCTTTCACAAGTTTTGCTTTTCGTTCACCATCTAAACTAACACGTTCATGAACAGGTATGGGAACAAGATCAAGCGGGGACAAAGGGT
Organism: Eustoma russellianum; assembly: GCA_036186865.1. NCBI lineage: Eukaryota > Viridiplantae > Streptophyta > Magnoliopsida > Gentianales > Gentianaceae > Eustoma > Eustoma russellianum. The sequence continues at coordinate 21,815,269 of AP025040.1, read as the reverse complement.
TAAAGCCATAAACAACTTCAAAAGGAGAATGCAATGTTCCACTATGAACAACTCTATTGTATGCAAACTCAATGTAAGCTAAGCAATCTTCCCAATTCTTCAAGTTCTTTTGAATGACAACACGTAACAGTTGAGACAAAGTTCTATTAATAACTTCAGTTTGACCATCGGTTTGTGGGTAAGCAGTTGTAGAAAATAACAATTTAGTACCAAGTTTACTCCACAAAACACGCCAGAAATGACTTAGAAACTTTGTATCTCTATCACTAACAATTGTACGTGGCATGCCATGTAATCTAACAATTTCCTTAAAGAACAAATCAGCAATATGAATAGCATCATCAACTTTCTTACATGCAATGAAATGTGCCATTTTGGAAAATCTATCAACAACAACAAAGATGCTATCTTTACCAGTTTTGGACCTAGGCAATCCCAATACAAAGTCCATAGAGATATCAGTCCAAGGTGAGCTTGGAACAGATAAAGGAGTGTACAATCCATGTGGTTGTGTTCTAGACTTTGCTTGCTTGCAAGTAATACATTGGTCACATATTTTATCAACATGTGCTCTCATGTGCGGCCAGAAGAAATGTTCCTTAAGTGTTTCCAAAGTTTTTAACGAGCCAAAATGACCCATTAAACCTCCTCCATGAGCTTCTTTTATCAACAACTCTCTTAATGAACACATTGGTACACATAACTTATGTTCTTTAAACAAATAACCATCATGCAAGTAATATTTAGCAAAAGTTGAATCAATGCATGCTTGATAGATAGAACTAAAGTCATGATCAGAATGATACATCTCTTTGATAGACTCAAAACCAAACATGTTACATGAAAGAGTAGTAATCAAAGTATAGCGACGAGATAATGCATCAGCAACAACATTTTCTTTTCCTTGCTTATACTTGATCACATAAGGGAATTGTTCAATGAATTCAACCCATTTGGCATGTCTTTTGTTCAATTTTCCTTGACCTTTTAGATACTTAAGGCTTTCATGATCAGTATGAATCACAAATTCCTTAGGTTGCAGATAATGTTGCCAAGTTTGTAAAGAACGGACAAGGGCATACAATTCTCTATCATAGGTTGAATAATTTATGGAAGCTCCTTTCAATTTCTCACTAAAGTAGGCAACAGGTTTGTTACCTTGATGCAATACAGCTCCAATGCCAACTCCACTGGCATCACATTCAACTTCAAACATTTCATCAAAGTTGGGCAATCTCAGGATAGGTGCAGAAATTAGACGTTTCTTAAGTTCCTCAAAGGCTTGTTGTTGTGATTCTCCCCATTCAAAACTTACATCTTTCTTGACTAACTCATTCAAGGGTGCAGCTATGGTAGAGAAATCCTTCACAAAACGTCTATAAAAGCTAGCTAATCCATGAAAACTCCTAACATCTCCAGCAGACTTAGGGGTTGGCCACTCAGTTATGGATTTAACTTTCTCTTGGTCCATTTCAATTCCTTCAGCACTAATCACAAATCCTAAGAATGTAACCTTCTCCAGACAGAAAGAACACTTCTTGAAATTAGCATACAACTTTTCTTTCTGTAGGGCATAACTAACCATTCGTACATTCCAAATTTAGTCTTAAAGGCAGTTTTCCATTCATCACCTTCCCTAATTCTCACTTGGAAATAACCTTGTTTAAGATCTACTTTGCTAAAGCATCTAGACCCATGCAACATATCCAACATGTCATCCAACCTAGGAATAGGGTATCTATACTTCATAGTGATCTTATTGATGGCTCTACAATCAGTACACATTCTCCAAGTTCCATCTTTCTTAGGGACAATGATAACAGGAACATCACAAGGACTTATACTCTCTTTTACTTTACCTTGGGTCAATAATTCCTCAACTTGTTTTTGGATTTCCTTAGTTTCCTCTGGATTGGCTCTATAGGCAGGTCTGTTTGGTAGAATAGCTCCTGGAATGAAATCTATTTGATGCTCAATGCCTCTTAGAGGTAGTAAACCTGGGGGATCTCCTTCAGGAAACAAGCTAGAAAATTCTTGAAGTAAAGATGCAACTTCACTTGGTAAAGTAAATGGTATTTCAGATGAAGAGAACAGAGTTTCTTTGTAAAGCAAGATATAAACAGTTTTGTTTGAATTGATAGCATGGAATACCTCGCTTTGAGATGCAAAGAATGCACTTTTCTTTAGAGATGGTTCAGCAGAAACTTTAATTTCTTTCGGTTCAATTTTAAGATGAGAAGTTTTCAGTTGGTTTTCTTTGATGAAAATCCTTTCCAGTTCCTTTTCTTTTGGATCATTATGGCTTTTTAACATTCGTTGTTGATCCTGAAAGACTTTGTGCGGGGGCAAAGCATTTAATTTGAACAGTTTGTTGTTATGCCCAAAGGAATATCTATTCAGGTAACCATCATATGTAACCTTGTTGTCAAATTACCACGGTCTACCTAATAAGATATGACTTGATTGCATAGGGGCTACATCACATAACACCTCAGCAGAATACCCACCAATTGATAAAGAAACTAGGACTTGCTTTGTTACTTTAACTTCACCACACTCATTAAGCCATGTAAGTCTATAAGGACGGGGGGTGATTAATTAAAGGTAACTCAAGCTTCCTAACAAGTTCAAAACTTGCAACATTGGTACATGAACCGGAGTCAATGATTAAAGTGCAGACTTTCTTTTTTACCATACAGTGAATGTGGAATATGTTCTCTCTTTGTATTTCAGGTTCTTCAGTTTTAATTTGGGCACTTAGAGCTCGACGGACAACTAAGAACTCTTTTGTTTCACACTCATTAATCTCTTCACTAAGCTCTTCTTCTTCCTCACATGTTTGTTCAATTTCATTGTTTTCTTCCCTCTCTTCCAATTCTTCCTCAGAATAATACTCATTAAACTCTTCAATAAACAAGATGCGTTTAGGGTTGGGACATTGATTAGCAAAATGACCTTTTCCTAAGCATTTAAAACATTGAATATCACGAGCCTTAACATTAGGCGTACCTTCCACCTTGTCTTTGCCTTTATCAGTGATTGGAAGCTTTGGATGATTTTGGATATTCTGGGTTGATTTTCCTTGGAATCCACGGCCTTGACCTTGTTGTGGACGGAAAGGCGTCCTGGGCTGTGTTCTAGGAAAACTCAAAGGATTAGTCCGAAAAGAAGGGTCAGAAGTTTTAACCTTCAATTGTCTTTCCACTTTCTCAGCAATGTGACCCATAGAAGCCAGATCAGAGTAAGGTGTAAGTTCCACCTTAAATGCAATCTCTTTGTTCAAACCAGCTAGAAATCTAGCCATTGTGGCTTCCTCAGCTTCTTCTATGTTAGCCCTGGTAAGCAGATGTTCTAATTCTTTATAAAATTCATCAACAGATCTATTACCTTGAGAAAGTTGTTGCAATTTCTGGAAAATGCTTCTTTCATAGGAAGGAGATATGAATCTCTTCCTCATCTCTTGTTTCAGCTCAGACCAAGTAACAACAGGGGGCTGTCTTGTTCTTCTCCTGGTGTTCTTCAATTGTTCCCACCAGAGTAAAGCATAATCTACAAATTCAAAAGTTGCATACCGCACTTTGGCCAATTCAGAATGGTTAGTGCAAGAATACATATGATCTACTTTTGTTTCCCATTGCAGATATGCTTCAGGATCACTTTTCCCTTGGAAGGAGGGTATTGTCAGTTTAGTAGTAATGAACTCTTCTTCAAGATGTTCATCTCTATCAGGCTGACGTTCATCATACCGTTCTTCCGGATAGTGTTCTTCATTGTACTCAGGGAGATCATCAAATCTCTCCTCAAAAGAAATGTTCCTACGACCACCATTACTACCTCGACCTGTACCTCTACCTCTATGTGATGTGACTTTTCTATGTTCAACATGAGACTCATTACCTAAGAGGTGCCTTCTTGAAAAGGTATACTAGGTTCCTTTTGATCTGAGGTTCGCTTTTCTACTTTGCTTATCCTCTGTTTGTTATCCTCTATGTCACTTTTCATTAAACCAAACTGATTAACAAGGAAAGTGAGTGTTTGCTGTATATTCTCTAGGGTAACAGGGACTGGGGATGGAACAGGAGTAGATGGGGACGGGGGTGGTGCATTATCTTTCTGTTGGGGACCCATGATTCAGAAAACAATCTCAAAAGCCAATTAAAATATTGACAAGATGCAAATACTCTACTTTATGTTGACAATTGTTTAAAACAGCAATTTGGACTATTTCTCCTAAGGATTCAAGAAAATCACAGAAGTCAAATTTTTGTTCTGGCTGAATGAAATCTACGGGGTTGTTTAAGACAATCCCTCAATTTACTTTACAGCATATGCAATTATCAATTGAAGTAAAGTGAAAGTAAAAGCACACAAACAAAGTGTCAGCAAGGGTTTGCTTTAAAAACTTTCAATATTTCAAATCTACAACACTTTGGGCACTTTCTTTCTTTTGAGCTTTGCACAGGAATTTCCCTTTTGCAATGTTCAATTTTGGGCTTTTCCTCACTTTTCTTTCTTGTGCAATTCTCTCTTGTCTTGCCTCTTACTTGTTGACAAATAATGGCTTTTCTCTCGTGTGTTTCTCAATAAAGCTTAATTTTCTTTCTTTGGGGTGTTTGCTTGATTGTTGTGAGACTACTGCTCACGGCCTACATGAGTCATTGCTCATGGCCTTTAATTTCACAAGGTTTGTTGTATTTGGAATTTGAAAGTTTCTCGTACACAACACGGCTAAACACTATGTAGTGAGAAATCAATTCACAATTACAACAAGTTCAAATTGATTATAGTGCAAGGTAAGTTCAGAAATTGATCTAAAACAACAATTGGATAGCTTTTTAACAGTGTGGGGGCTTAAACAATTCCTAACTTCCAGGATGTATCCAAGTCCAACAAGTTGTTTGAAACAATTGAAATCAACAAAAAGATATAGCTATTAGCATTCTCCAAGATTTCAAATGAGCTTTAAAGACTTGTTCTAAACACACGGTTTTGGCAATTGTTTTTCTGTTTTTGATGCAAATGATCTAACTAATCTTAAGATAGCTAAATGCAACTTAGTTGTTTCTAAATGCAATTATAAGGGCTGATTACTATAACAACTAACGGAAAACAGTTTTGATGCAAACTAAACTAACTTGTTTTGTTTTGACTTTAAATTATCTATTCTACTTTGTTTTTGTTTTGGTTTTCGTTTTTATGATGCAAACAGTTTCTAAACTAGATGGTACTAGATGCAAGTCTTTATATTCTACTCAACAAACGTTTATCAACTAGAAACTAGGCAGCAAACATAGTTAACTAAAACTACTTTTTTTTTGTTCTTTAGTTTTCGGATTTTCTTGTTCTAAACTAAACAACCAACTAAACCTTTAAACTATGTTGTAAACTAGTCTAACTAAGCTAAATAAGGCAGCAACTAAAACGTCTAAAACAGTTTGCACACAACTACTAAAAACAGATTTTAACAACTTGATTACAAACTAAACTATCAACTAATCTATTTTTGTGTTGAAAGTTTTCTGTTTTAAGGACTTAACTAAACTACCATGTAAGCTTCTAGATTAGGACCTAATGAACATTGTCTAAGCTAGATTGAACAAGAACAACAAGTTATACACGGTTTTAACTAAACTACACAAACAGATTCTAACAACACTTAAGACTAGTCTAAGTTCTTTTTTGTGGTGTTTTCGGTTTTTGCTACTTAAACTAACTTACCAAACTGTTGTAAACTAACTAATAAACACTTAAACATAAACTAACTACCTAAATTAACAGATTCTAAATGGACATAAAAACAGTTTACTACACGGTTTTTGGGCAGCATCATTTTTATGCAAGTTAAACAATGTAATCATGAATAGAAGACTAACCAAAGCTCTGATACCAATTGATGAGCCAAATAAAGGCTAGAAAACGTTTCCAAGACTTTGTCTTCTATTCCAAATTGATTTGAACCTCGGCTATGGCAAAGAACATCACAATGACACCCTTTGAGACCCTAAGATGCTGTAAACCAAAAATGAAGTAAATGCTAACAAGTTCTAGGCTATGAACTTGAAAGAAACCGTTTAGTGGTTCAAACTTCAACTAGAAAAGTTGAGAATTCCTTAAAGGAAATTTTGATTGAAATGTTTTTGAATTGTGGTAATTTGTACATTCAGGTTCCTAATCTATTTATAACCAACGAAATTTACAAAGGTACAAGGTTTAAAGTACAAAGTACAAGTCTAAAAGGAACATGCTTGCTTGGTAACTTGTTTGAACAATTTTGGTTCCAAGAAAGCTGAATTGTTTTGCCGTGCTTCCATGCTTGTTCTCAGCCACAATTCTTGATCAATTTGATTGGATAATACTTTGAACAACTTGGTTTGAATTGCCTTTGATTGGTTGCAAGTTTGGCTTTGAATTTCCAAAACATGCGTGAATTATGCCTTAAACAGCTGCAATCTTCAAGGATCTGATTGGATCAATTTTGTGCTGCTTGCTTTCTTGTTTCCAAGTTGTTTTTGATTGGTTTGAACATTTGCAAGACTTCTCCCAATTGGTTCATGCTTTGAGCAGCTTGTCAATCCATGTTTGGCGTGAAGAACAATTCAGATTTTTTTACGTGTGTGCTTGTCACCTCCTTGCTTGTCACCACCTTGCTTGAACAAAAATTCAGATTCTAATTGCATTTTCAAGCTAAGTACGTGTACCACAAACTATCCTAAAACAAGGTTAACCAACCAACAATATTAAAAAGAACAACTAAAGATATGTACAACATGTTTTTGATACAACTAGATCAAAGCTTGTATCATATAAACCCAATGGACATCATCTCTGCTTGGTTCATCCTCTTCATGCCTATAAAGAAATGATTCAACACAATGCAACAACTTCTTAGCCATACTCCTTGTCATGGGACCTGTGCGGGGCAGTGAGGTGTCATCATCAGTGTTTGTATCCACAAGGTTAGGCTGTAGCTCATCAGATTAGTCATAGGCAAATTCAGTTTTCTTACTAATTCGATGCTAGCCACATTCGCACAAGAACCGAAATCAATGATCATGGTGCACACTTTACCATTTATCATGCAATGAATTTGGAAAATGTTTTCTCTATGTTGTTCGTGATCATCTAATTTCGGATATGCATTTAAAGCTCTACGCACAGTAAGAAACTCCTTAGTGTCAAAATCATCTCCAGCATTTGTTGTTGCGTATTGTCAACAGTTTCGGCATCTTTAGACTTGCTAGATGCGGAATGATTGCTGCTGGCCATTGTACCTAAGGAATTGAACGAAAACAAAGGGAAAAAGAAAGAAGCAAACTAACACAAAGACAAACAAACGTTAAGGGATTAGTAAAAAAAATGCTATGAACACTCCGCTTTCGATTCTTTCCACTCTCTTACCACTTTGGTTCTTGGATAAGCTGAAGTTAAGAAGTTTCAAAGTGATCAATAAGGAAGTGTATTGCCAAGGCTTCCTTGAATCACAATGTTCTCCGCTTGTGTCTTCCTTTTTGCTTTCAAGTTGCACCAATTAGTATCAAGGTAGAATCAATTGAAATGAACACAAACTTGAACTTTATACTAAGATTCAAAGAAAATAAGCAACCAAAGTTGATGTATAAGGCTGAACCAAAGATAAACTAAGGGTTGCCGTGGGCAATCTTTAGTTATTTTTGATTCTATGCACTTACTATCCACAAAATGGTTCAAGTCATGTAACAATCGAGCAACCAAATGTGTTATTGGTTCAAGAAGATTAGGAGATGGGGAGTAGGGTATACAGGGGACGGCAATGTGGGGTAATACGGTATCCAAGGTTCGCAAGTCGTACCAAAAATTTTCCACGCAATGCACAAACGTTTTGCCCTTTTTCTTTTCTCTTGTTCTTTTGTTTTTCTTTTTCTTCCTTGCTATTTCAATTGAGCAAGGTTCAGATTCTCTTTTTTTTTGACTAAGGGCAGAATTGGAATTTCACGCATTTTGCACTTAGCACTTGCGTTTTTGGACAGAAGAGTGCAATGTATTTAAAATGCAATTTGTATCTTGGACTTGCAACAAAAATAACCTTGGAAAGTGAAGGAAATTGGGGTATGATGAGCTACAGCCTAACCTTGTAGATGCAAACACTGACAATGACACCTCATTGCCCCACAATGGTCCCATAACAAGGAGTAGGGCTAAGAAATTGTTACATTGTGTTGAATCATTTCTTTACAGGCATGAAGAGGATGAGCCAAGCAAAGATGACATCCATTGGGTTTATATGATACAAACTATGATCTAGTTGTATCCAAAGCATGTTGTACATATCTTTAGATGTTCTTTTTAATGTTGTTAGTTTGTTAACTTTCTTTTAGGATAGTTTGTGTTGTATTCTTGCCTTATCTTTCAGGTACACGTTTTTAGCTTGAAGATGCAAATCAAACCTGAATTTTTGTCCAAGCAAAGAGGTAGAATGCAAGTAGCTTACAAGCAAGGTGGTGACAAGCACCCATGTCACAAACCTAATTTCTTCTCACGCAAACAAGGGAGAAACAACCAGCTCAAACCTTCAACCAATAGAAAGGAGTCTTGCAAATGCTTAAACCAATCACAATCAAGTTAAGAGAAGAATGCAAGCTGCTCAAACGATTGCACCAATCAAACTCCATGAAGAAACCGTTGGTTCATGGCTAATATGTTTGAAAATTCAACACCAAAGTGAGAACCAATCAAAGCCAAGTTTTAACCAAGCTGCACACTCCATAAACCAATCAAAACTTTGGCTGAATTCAAGCAAAAGAAGGAATCGGTTGTTTAAGAAAAATTGGTTGAAAAGTCAAGCTACAACTCACAACCAATCAAGGCTAAGTCTCAAGCAAGCTGCTCAATGTTCAAACCAATCAAAATTAAGGCTGAAGACAAGCAAAGAAGATGTGAGAAGCAACCAGCTCCTTGGAACCGAGAATTGCTCCAACTTGTTCAAAAAGAAAGCATGATATTCCTAGACTTGTACTTTGTATTTTTAAGTTTGTACCTTGTAAATTTTCGTTGGTTATAAGTAGATTAAGAAGCTGAATGTAAAGAAGAACCATTATCAATATACATTTCAACCAGAATTTCCTTCAAGGAGTTATCAACATTTCAAGTTGAAGTCTAAAGCCACTTACGGTTTTCTTGCAAGTTCCAGCCTAGAACTTGTTAGTATTTGCTTCATCTTTTGGTTTACAAGCATCTTAAGGTCTCATTGAGGTTTTAGATGTGTTGGAGTGCCAAAGAGGGAGAGGTTTTGGCATAGATTGAGCCAAGAACAATGGTTAAAGATCAAGGGGTATCTTGGAGATGTTCTTTGACATAGCTTGTGTTCAAATCAGTTTGGAATAGGAGACAAAGTCCTTGGCAACGTTTTCTAGCCTCCGTTTGGCTCATCAATTGGTATCAGAGCTTTGGTTAGTCTTCTATTCATGTTTACATTGTTTAAACTAGCATATGCATGATGCTGCCCAAAACCGTTTGTTAAACTATTTTGTTGTTCAATTAGATTCTGTCTATTTAGATAGTTAGTTTATGTTTTAAAGTGCTTGTTAGATAGTATACTATAGTTTGGTAACTTAGTTAAGTAGGCAAAACAAAAACACCCCACAAAAACAACTTAGACTAGACTTAAGTGTGTTAGGAGTTGATTGTGTAGCTTGAAACAAAAACCGTGTGTGACCAGCTTGTAATTGTTCAATCTAGCTTAGATATTGTTCATTAGGTCCTAATCTAGAAGTTTAAATGGTAGTTTAGATAAGTCCCTTAAATCAGAAAACTTTGAACACAAAAAAAATAGACTAGTTGATAGATTATCAAATTGTGGTAGTTGAAATTCTGTTTTTAGTTTTTGTGTGCAATCTGTTTAAGCGTTTTATATGCTGCCATATTTAGCTTAGTTGATCTTCATTAGACCTTAATCTAGTAGCTTAAGTGTTAGTTTAGTTGTGTCCTTCAAAAGAGAAAACTTGAACACAAAATAGATTAGTTGGTAGTTAGCTTGTAATCAAATAGTTAAAATTCTGTTTTTAGTAACTTTTGTGCAAACTGTCCAAAACGTTTTAGTGCTGCCTTATTTAGCTTAGTTAGGCTAGTTTACAACATAGTTTAAGAGGTTTAGTTGGTTGTTTAGTTTAACACAAGAAAAACCGAAAACTAAGAACAAAACAAGGTAGTTTTAGCTAAGTAAGTGTGCTGCCTAGTTCTAGTTGATATACGTTTGTTAAAGTAGAACATCAACACTTCCATTTAGTATCATCTAGTTTAGAAACTGATTGCATCATACAAACAAAAACCAAACAAAGACAAAGTAGAGTATATCACTTAAAAACAAAATAAAACAAGATAGCTAGTTTGCATCAAAACTGATTTTCCATTAGTTGATATTGTAATCAGCCTTATAGATTACATTTAGAAACAAATAAGTTGCATTTAGCCATCTTAAGATTACTAAGATCTTTTGCATCAAAAACAGAAAAAGGAAAAAAAAAACAAACTGCCCAAAACCGTGTGGATTAAAGCAACTTTTAAAGCTCACTTGAAATCTTGGTACATGCTAATAGCTTTATCTTTTTGTTGATTTCAATTGTTTCAAACAACTTGTTGGACTTAGATATATTCTGAAAGTTAGGAATTGTTTAAGCCCCACATTGTTAAAGAGCTATCCAATTGTTGTTTTAGAACAATTTCTGAACTTACACATTGCACTATATACAATTTGATCTTGTTGTAATTGTGAATTGAATTCCCACTACATAGTGTTTAGCCGTGTTGTGTACGAGGAACTTTCAAATTCCAAATACAACAAACCTTGTGCAATTAAAGGCCGTGGGCAATGTCTCATGTAGGCCGTGAGGAGTAGTCTCACAACAATCAAGCAAACCATCCAAAGAAAGAAAATTAAGCTTGATTGAGAAATACGCGAGAGAAAAGCCAATATTTGTCAACAAGTAAGAGGCAAGACAAGAGAGAATTGCACAAGAAAGCCAAGTGAGGAAAAAGCCCAAAGATAAACGTTGTATAAAAGGAAAATCCCGTGCAAAGCTCAAAAGAAAGAAAGTGCCCAAACCAAACCCCAAAGTGTTGTAGTTTTGAAATATTGAAAGTTTCTAAAGCAAACCCTTGCTAGCACTTTGTTTGTGTGTCTTTACTTTCACTTTACTACAATTGATAATTGCATATGCTGTAAAGTAAATTGAGGGATTGTCTTAAAACAACCCCGTAGATTTCTTTCTGCCCGAACAACAATTTGACTTCTGTGATTTACTTGAATCTTTAGGAGAAATAGTCCAAATTGCTGTTTTGAACAATTGTCAACATAAAGTAGAGTATTCGCATCTTGTCAATATTTTATTTGGCTTTTGAGATTGTTTTCTGAATCATGGGTCCCCAACAGAAAGATAATGCATCATCCCCGTCCCCATCTACTCCTGTCCCATCCCCAGTCCCTGTTACCCTAGAGAATATACAGCAAACACTCACTTTCCTTGTTAATCAATTTGGTTTAATGAGAAGTGACATAGAGGATAACAAACAAAGGATAAACAACGTAGAAAAGCCAACCTCAGAGCAAAAGGAACCTAGTATACCTTTTCAAGAAGGCACCTCTTATGGTAATGAGTCTCATGTTCAACCTAGAAGAGTCACATCACATAGAGGTAGAAGTCGAGGTCGAGGTAGTAATGGTGGTCGTAGGAACATTTCTTTTGAGGAGAGATTTGATTATCTCCCTGAGTACAATGAAGAACACTATCCGGAAGAACGGTATGATGAACGTCAACCTGATAGAAATGAACATCTTGAAGAAGAGTTCATTACTACTAAACTGACAATACCCTCCTTCCAAGGGAAAAGTGATCCTGAAGCTTATCTGCAATGAGAAACAAAAGTAGATCATATGTATTCTTGCACTAACTATTCTGAATTGGCCAAAGTGCGGTATGCAACTTTTGAATTTGTAGATTATGCTTTACTCTGGTGGGAGCAATTGCAGAACACCAGGAGAAGAACAAGACAGCCCCCTGTTGTTACTTGGTCCGAGCTGAAACAAGAGATGAGGAAGAGATTCATATCTCCTTCCTATGAAAGAAGCGTTTTCCAGAAATTGCAACAAATTTCTCAAGGTAATAGATCTGTCGATGAATTTTATAAAGAGTTAGAACATTTGCTTACCAGGGCTAACATAGAAGAAGCTGAGGAAGCCACCATGGCTAGATTTCTAGCTGGCTTAAACAAAGAGATTGCATTTAAGGTGGAACTTACACCTTACTCAGATCTGGCTTCTATGGTTCACATTGCTGAGAAAGTGGAAAGACAACTGAAGGTGAAAACTTCTAACCCTTCTTTTCGGACTAATCCTGTGAGTTTTCCTAGAACACAGCCCAGGACGCCATTCCGTCCACAACAAGGTCAAGGCCGTGGATTCCAAGGAAAATCAACCCAGAACATCCAAAATCGTCCAAAGTTTCCAATCCCTGATAAAGGCAAAGCCAAGGTGGAAGGTACGCCTAATGTTAAGACTCGTGATATTCAATGTTTTAAATGCTTAGGAAAAGGTCATTTTGCTAATCAATGTCCCAACCCTAAACGCATCCTGTTTATTGAAGAGTCTAATGAGTATTATTCTGAGGAAGAATTGGAAGAGAGTGAGGAAAACAATGAAATTGAGCAAACATGTGAGGAAGAAGAAGAGATTAGTGAAGAGACTAATGAGTGTGAAACAAAAGAGTTCTTAGTTGTCCGTCGAGCCCTAAGTGCCCAAATTAAAACTGAAGAACCTGACATACAAAGAGAGAACATATTCCACATTCATTGTATGGTTAAAAAGAAAGTCTGCACTTTAATCATTGACTCCGGTTCATGTACCAATGTGGCAAGTTTTGAACTTGTTAGGAAACTTGAGTTACCTTTATTGAATCACCCCCATCCTTATAGACTTACGTGGCTTAATGAGTGTGGTGAAGTTAAAGTAACAAAGCAAGTCCTAATTTCTTTATCAATCGGTGGGTATTTTGCTGAGGTGCTATGTGATGTAGCCCCTATGCAATCAAGTCATATCTTATTAGGTAGACCGTGGCAATTTGACAACAAGGTTACTTATGATGGTTACCTAAATAGATATTCCTTTAGGCATAACAACAAGCTATTCAAATTAAATGCCTTGCCCCCGCACAAAGTCTTTGAGGATCAACAACGCATCTTAAAAAGCTATAATGATCCAAAAGAAAAGGAATTAGAAAGGATCTTTATCAAAGAACACCAACTGAGAAGTTCTCATCTCAAAGTTGAACCGAAAGAAAACAAAGTTTCTGCTGAACCATCTCTAAAGAAAAGCGCATTCTTTGCATCTCAAAGTGAGGTATTCCATGCTATCAATTCAAACAAAAATGTTTATATCTTGCTTTACAAAGAAGCACTATTCTCTTCAACTGAAATACCATCTACTTTACCAAGTGAAGTTGCATCTTTACTTCAAGAATTTTCTAGCTTGTTTCCTGAAGGAGATCCCCCAGGTTTACCCCCTCTAAGAGGCATTGAGCATCAAATAGATTTCATTCCAGGAGCTGTTCTGCCAAACAGACCTGCCTATAGAGCCAATCCAGAGGAAACTAAGGAAATCCAAAAGCAAGTTGAGGAATTATTAACTCAAGGTAAAGTAAGAGAGAGTATGAGTCCTTGTGCTGTTCCTGTTATCATTGTCCCTAAGAAAGATGGAACTTGGAGAATGTGTACTGACTGTAGAGCCATCAATAAGATCACTGTGAAGTATAGATACCCTATTCCTAGGTTGGATGACATGTTGGATATGTTACATGGGTCTAGGTGCTTTAGCAAAGTAGATCTTAAGCAAGGATACTTCCAAGTGAGAATTAGGGAAGGTGATGAATGGAAAACTGCCTTTAAGACTAAGTTTGGATTGTACGAATGGTTAGTTATGCCCTTTGGTTTAACCAATGCCCCTAGTACTTTCATGAGGTTAATGAATGAGGTCTTAAGGAGATTCATAGGGAAATTTGTAGTAGTTTACTTTGATGACATTCTTATCTACTCCAAAACCCTAGGTGAACACCTGAACCATCTAAGAGCCGTTTTTGTCACCCTACAGAAAGAGAAGCTGTATGCTAATTTCAAGAAGTGTTCTTTCTGTCTGGAGAAGGTTACATTCTTAGGATTTGTGATTAGTGCTGAAGGAATTGAAGTGGATCAAGAGAAAGTTAAATCCATAACTGAGTGGCCAACCCCTAAGTCTGCTGGAGATATTAGGAGTTTTCATGGATTAGCTAGTTTCTATAGACGTTTTGTGAAGGATTTCTCTACCATAGCTGCACCCTTGAACGAACTAGTCAAGAAAGATGTAAGATTTGAATGGGGAGAAACACAACAACAAGCCTTTGAGGAACTTAAGAAACGTCTAACTTCTGCACCTATCCTGAGACTGCCCAATTTTGATGAAATGTTTGAAGTTGAATGTGATGCCAGTGGAGTTGGCATTGGAGCTGTATTGCATCAAGGTAACAAACCTGTTGCCTACTTTAGTGAGAAATTGAAAGGAGCTTCCATCAATTATTCAACCTATGATAAAGAATTGTACGCACTTGTCCGTTCCTTACAAACTTGGCAACATTATCTGCAACCTAAGGAATTTGTGATTCATACTGATCATGAAAGCCTGAAGTATCTAAAGGGTCAAGGAAAATTGAACAAAAGACATGCCAAATGGGTTGAATTCATTGAACAATTCCCTTATGTGATCAAGTATAAGCAAGGAAAAGAAAATGTAGTAGCTGATGCCTTATCTCGTCGCTATACTTTGATTACTACTCTTTCATGTAACATGTTTGGTTTTGAGTCTATCAAAGAGATGTATCATTCTGATCATGACTTTAGTTCTATATATCAAGCATGCATTGATTCACCTTTTGCTAAATATTACTTGCATGATGGTTACTTGTTTAAAGAACATAAGTTATGTGTACCAATGTGTTCATTAAGAGAGTTGTTGATAAAAGAAGCTCATGGAGGAGGCTTAATGGGTCATTTTGGCTCGTTAAAAACTTTGGAAACACTTAAGGAACATTTCTTCTGGCCGCACATGAGAGCACATGTTGATAAAATATGTGACCAATGTATTACTTGCAAGCAAGCAAAGTCTAGAACACAACCACATGGATTGTACACTCCTTTATCTGTTCCAAGCTCACCTTGGACTGATATCTCTATGGACTTTGTATTGGGATTGCCTAGGTCCAAAACTGGTAAAGATAGCATCTTTGTTGTTGTTGATAGATTTTCCAAAATGGCACATTTCATTGCATGTAAGAAAGTTGATGATGCTATTCATATTGCTGATTTGTTCTTTAAGGAAATTGTTAGATTACATGGCATGCCACGTACAATTGTTAGTGATAGAGATACAAAGTTTCTAAGTCATTTCTGGCGTGTTTTGTGGAGTAAACTTGGTACTAAATTGTTATTTTCTACAACTGCTCACCCACAAACCGATGGTCAAACTGAAGTTGTTAATAGAACTTTGTCTCAACTGTTACGTGTTGTCATTCAAAAGAACTTGAAGAATTGGGAAGATTGCTTAGCTTACATTGAGTTTGCATACAATAGAGTTGTTCATAGTGGAACATTGCATTCTCCTTTTGAAGTTGTTTATGGCTTTAACCCTTTGTCCCCGCTTGATCTTGTTCCCATACCTGTTCATGAACGTGTTAGTTTAGATGGTGAACGAAAAGCAAAACTTGTGAAAGAATTGCATGAGAAGGTTAAGTCACAACTTGAAGCTAAGAATAAAGTGTATGCCAATAGAGCCAACAGGAATCGTAAAGTTGTTATATTTGAACCTGGTGATCTTGTTTGGTTACACTTGAGAAAAGAAAGATTCCCTAAGGAAAGGGACTCCAAATTGAAGCCAAGAGGCGATGGACCGTTCAAAGTGTTGAAACGGCTTGGTGATAATGCCTATGTTCTCGATCTTCCTGAAGAAAGGTATGGTCCTATCTCTAAAACTTTTAATGTTGCTGACCTTTCTCCGTTTAGTGTTGATTCAGATTCGAGGACGAATCCTTTTCAAGTGGGAGGGAATGATGAGCTACAGCCTAACCTTGTAGATGCAAACACTGACAATGACACCTCATTGCCCCACAATGGTCCCATAACAAGGAGTAGGGCTAAGAAATTGTTACATTGTGTTGAATCATTTCTTTACAGGCATGAAGAGGATGAGCCAAGCAAAGATGACATCCATTGGGTTTATATGATACAAACTATGATCTAGTTGTATCCAAAGCATGTTGTACATATCTTTAGATGTTCTTTTTAATGTTGTTAGTTTGTTAACTTTCTTTTAGGATAGTTTGTGTTGTATTCTTGCCTTATCTTTCAGGTACACGTTTTTAGCTTGAAGATGCAAATCAAACCTGAATTTTTGTCCAAGCAAAGAGGTAGAATGCAAGTAGCTTACAAGCAAGGTGGTGACAAGCACCCATGTCACAAACCTAATTTCTTCTCACGCAAACAAGGGAGAAACAACCAGCTCAAACCTTCAACCAATAGAAAGGAGTCTTGCAAATGCTTAAACCAATCACAATCAAGTTAAGAGAAGAATGCAAGCTGCTCAAACGATTGCACCAATCAAACTCCATGAAGAAACCGTTGGTTCATGGCTAATATGTTTGAAAATTCAACACCAAAGTGAGAACCAATCAAAGCCAAGTTTTAACCAAGCTGCACACTCCATAAACCAATCAAAACTTTGGCTGAATTCAAGCAAAAGAAGGAATCGGTTGTTTAAGAAAAATTGGTTGAAAAGTCAAGCTACAACTCACAACCAATCAAGGCTAAGTCTCAAGCAAGCTGCTCAATGTTCAAACCAATCAAAATTAAGGCTGAAGACAAGCAAAGAAGATGTGAGAAGCAACCAGCTCCTTGGAACCGAGAATTGCTCCAACTTGTTCAAAAAGAAAGCATGATATTCCTAGACTTGTACTTTGTATTTTTAAGTTTGTACCTTGTAAATTTTCGTTGGTTATAAGTAGATTAAGAAGCTGAATGTAAAGAAGAACCATTATCAATATACATTTCAACCAGAATTTCCTTCAAGGAGTTATCAACATTTCAAGTTGAAGTCTAAAGCCACTTACGGTTTTCTTGCAAGTTCCAGCCTAGAACTTGTTAGTATTTGCTTCATCTTTTGGTTTACAAGCATCTTAAGGTCTCATTGAGGTTTTAGATGTGTTGGAGTGCCAAAGAGGGAGAGGTTTTGGCATAGATTGAGCCAAGAACAATGGTTAAAGATCAAGGGGTATCTTGGAGATGTTCTTTGACATAGCTTGTGTTCAAATCAGTTTTGATACGAATATGGTTCGTATGTGAATGTTGTCCCGATCTTTCTTCACTCTCCAAACGTCCTTCAAGCCTTGAATGTGATGGACAATGGTGCCAAGCAACCACCTTCCTTCAAGCCTCCAAAATCGTTTGGTTAGGTGTGTTTGAATCCGCTCAATCCAACACGTCGTTCCGTATCCTTGGATTGTGGATCACCAACAAGGAACACACAATCCTTAATTGGGTCTAGCCTTGATTTAGATATGTGTAAACCAAAGGAAAAACACAAACTTTTATTCAAGAAAACTCAAGAACAAAAGATAACATAAAACACTAGGGTTTTTAGTTCAAAGATGAAAAATAGTCTAACTACTCAAAGAAAGGCTAAGTGATCTATTTATATGATTACAAGTCTTGTAAGCCTTCTACACAAAAACGGCTAGGGTTTCTTGGAAGATCCAAGTTGGCGCCTCCTTCCCTTCCATGTGCACAAATCTGAATTTTGTTATTTATGGTAAGCTCCCTTCTCTTGGCAAATCCTCAATTATTGTCTCAATCATCAATTATTGCATTATTACCATTCTTCTAGACTTGCCTTGTGCCTCCTTTGCTTCCTTAAAAACGCCACACATGCCTTCCTTTTGCCAATGATTTAATTTTGGTAACTTCCTTTTCCTTGAATTATCTCCTTATTTGCTCCCAATCTTCAATTGTGACTTCCATAATTCATTCCAATCCTTCCAAGCTGATTTATATCATTATGGAAAGTCTCTTAATCACCCTTGAAGAGGCCTAGGCGGCTGTCCTTGCCTCAAGATAGCCGAAACCCTAAATTGCATGATTGGGCTTGTTTTGGACTTCTTTCTTGCATCTCTTGTATCTCTTTTTGTGGACTGATTTTGGCAAAACCCAAAACATGAAAGATGCTCCAAATTAAGTCTTCTTCAAGGTCCAGCTGGCTCCATGCACGCCCCATCTCAATTGGAAGCCCAAAATCCCAAAACAGCCTTGTGTGGACAAGCTTGGCCCAAATCTGAGAAGCCCTCCTTTCCAAAGCTCAAAACGTTTGATCCAAGACTTGTAACACCTACAAAACACACTCATACACCAAACATAAGTATTCTAAACAAACGTTAAAAAAAGCAAACGAAAAGACAATTAAAAGCCACAGAAACGGCACCAACAAGCGGACTGACTATCATTGGATAATCAGTTCTTAGGCTCAACAATGAGCACCCATTTAGGAGGAACATCCATTGGTTCATCTTGCACATGTTTGGTTAGAAAAGAGCCAACATCAAAACCAAGTTGAAAACCATTAAGCCTCTTGGTTTGGCTCCTTGTCAAAGGCCCCTTATGGTTAAGGGCACCTTGTGCAAGCTCCTCATTAGGGGGCTGCTCCTCAGCCTCATCAATCCCCCCCTCCTCAAAAGGATTCGCCCTCGAATCATCAAGATAAAAATGCTCAAAAGGGGAAAGATCACTTACATTGAAGGTGTTGGAAACTGAACCATACCTGTCTGGAGGAAGATCAAGCACATAAGCATTTGGACCAACCTTTTGAATGACCTTAAAAGGTCCATCTCCTCGAGGCATAAGCTTGGACTTCCTCTCCTTAGGAAATCGTTCCTTCCTTAAATGCAACCAAACAAGATCTCCAGGATAAAACACAACATCCTTTCTATGCTTGTTAGCTTGTTTGGCATACTGTTTATTCTTTCGTTCAAGTTGAAGTTTAACTTTTTCATGCAACTTTTTGATCATTTCAGCTCGTTGTTTACCATCCATGCTAGTACGCTCATCAATTGGAATAGGCAACAAATCAAGTGGGGAATGGGGTAGAAAACCATAGACAACTTCAAAAGGGGAATACAAAGACCCACTATGAACAGCCCTATTGTAAGCAAACTCAATATGTGGTAAACATTCTTCCCAATTTTTCAGATTGCTTTGGATTAAAGCACGCAACATTTGTGATAAGGTCCGATTTACCACTTCAGTTTGGCCATCTGTTTGTGGATGTGCAGTAGTAGAAAACAAAAGCTTAGTTCCCAACTTGCTCCAAAGCACACGCCAAAAATGACTCAAGAATTTACTGTCCCTATCACTAACAATTGTTTTAGGCATGCCATGCAATCGAACAACTTCTTTAAAGAACAGATTTGCAATGTAAGAAGCATCATCTACTTTGTGACAAGCAATAAAGTGTGCCATCTTAGAGAATCTGTCTACCACAACAAAGACACTATCTCTACCACCTTTTGATCTAGGTAAGCCAAGAACAAAGTCCATAGAAATGTCCTCCCAAGGTGCACTAGGTACGTCCAAGGGTGTGTACAACCCATGAGGTTGTGTTTTGGACTTAGCCTGCCTACAAGTGATGCAACTACTACAAGCCTTTGCAACATCTGATTTCATGTGAGGCCAAAAGAAATGTTCCTTTAAAGTTTCTAAAGTTTTAAAAACTCCAAAGTGTCCCATTAACCCGCCCCCATGTGCTTCCTTAACCAACAACTCTCGCATTGATCCCTTAGGAATGCATAATCGTTTCTCCTTAAACAAATAGCCATCGTGCAAATAAAATTTACCAAAAGGAGAATCAACACATGCATCATAAATGGAAGCAAAATCAGAATCATCCTTATACAATTCCTTAACAAATTCAAAGCCAAGCAAGTGTGAAGACAACTTAGTAATCAAAGTATACCTTCTAGACAAAGCATCAGCAACTATGTTATCTTTTCCTTGCTTATACTTAATGACATAAGGAAATTGCTCAATAAACTCGACCCACTTTGCATGCCTCTTATTCAGTTTTCCTTGACTTTTAAGGTACTTCAAACTTTCATGATCAGTATGAATGACAAACTCTTTGGGTTGCAAGTAGTGTTGCCAAGTTTGTAAGGACCGTACCAAAGCATACAACTCCTTATCATAAGTAGGATAGTTCAATGCAGCACCTTTCAACTTTTCACTAAAATAAGCAATAGGATGCTTACCTTGGGTTAGAACAGCTCCAATTCCCACGCCACTCGCATCACACTCTATCTCAAATGTATCATCAAAGTTGGGCAACTTCAAGATAGGTGCTGTAGTGAGACGTCTTTTAAGCTCATCAAACGCCCTTTGTTGGGCGTCCCCCCCAATGGAATCCAACCTCTTTCTTGACGATCTCATTCAATGGTGCGGCTACGGTTGAAAAGTCTTTGACAAACCGCCTATAAAAACCTGCCAAACCATGAAAGCTCCTCACTTCGCCCACACTCTTTGGTGTAGGCCATTCAAGGATGGATTTCACCTTGTCTTGATCCATTTCAATCCCTGCAGAACTGATTACAAAACCAAGAAAAACAACTTTGTCCAAACAAAAAGAACATTTCTTAAAGTTAGCATAAAGTTTTTCTTTCCTTAGCTTTTCAAAAACAGCTCTTATGTGATCTAAATGCTCTTCTAAGGTCTTGGAATAGATCAAGATGTCATCAAAATAAACCACAACAAACTTCCCAATAAAAGCTCTCAAAACTTCATTCATTAGCCTCATGAATGTACTAGGGGCATTAGTTAACCCAAAAGGCATAACTAACCATTCATACAATCCAAATTTAGTTTTAAAAGCTGTTTTCCATTCATCACCCTCTCTTATCCTCACTTGAAAATAACCACTTTTCAAATCAATTTTCGTATACCATTGTGAACCATGCAACATATCAAGCATATCATCAAGTCTAGGAATGGGATACCTATACTTTACAGTGATTTTGTTGATGGCCCTACAATCTGTACACATCCTCCAAGTGCCATCTTTTTTTGGAACAAGGATGACTGGCACTGCACTTGGACTCATGCTTTCCCTTACCTTCTCTTTGGCCAAGAGATCCTCCACTTGCCTTTGTATCTCCTTTGTTTCCTCCGGATTGGCTCTATAAGCTGGCCTATTAGGTAGGACAGCCCCTGGAATAAAGTCAATGTGGTGCTCAATCCCTCTCAACGGTGGCAACCCGTGTGGTTCCTCCTCGGGAAACAAATCTGCAAATTCTTCCAACAAAGAAACAACACCACTAGGCAAGGTAGATGGTAAGTCATTCTTAGAAAACAAGCATGCAACACTATCTTTGTAAAGCATCACCAAAACAGTTTTATTATCATACAATGCATGGGTAACTTCACGAGATTTTGCAAAGAAAGCATGCTTCTTAGGTGGACGTGAAATTTGTGGAGTGGATGCTTGTGAAAGTGTTTGAACCGTGGGTGAGGGTGGACTGATTTGGGCCGTGGGTTGTGTACCCTTGGCCGAGGAGCTTGTAGCCTCCAAAAGGCTTCTTCTCTCCTTTTTAAGAACCTCTAAGAACCTTTTTTCAGCCTCCTTTTCCTTAGGATCTGAATGGTTCTTCTTCATCCTCTTAGCATCCTCATAAACTTTATGTGGAGACAATGCATGCAACTTAAACTTTTTGCCATTAAAAGTGAAAGCATACATGTTCAATCTACCATCATAAATAACATGCTTGTCAAATTGCCAAGGTCTACCTAACAAAATATGACTAGCATGCATAGGAGCTACATCACACAAAATTTCATCTTTGTAGCCGCCAATAGATAAAGAAATCAGAACTTGTTTAGACACATGAATTTCACCACAATCATTTAGCCAAGATAACCTATAGGGATGGGAATGATCAATCATAGGTAAATCTAGCTTTCTAACAAGTTCAATACTTGCAACATTAGCACAAGAACCACTATCAATAATTAAAGTGCAAGTTTTGCCTTTTACCAAACAATGGATGTGGAAAATGTTCTCCCTTTGCAAGTGTTCTTCTTCCTCCTTCATGTGTGCACTTAAGGCTTTTCTTACCACAAGAAAGTCCTTATATGCACCCTCTTCATCACTCTTTATCTCCTCAGCTGAGTCTTCTTGGTACTCTTCCTTTGTGGCCTCTTCTTCCTCCTCTTCTGAATAGAATTCATTTGTTTCCTCAAGGTACAACACTTTCTTGGCATTAGGGCAGTCCCTTGCATAGTGTCCTCTTCCTCTACATTTAAAACACTCAATCTCCCTTGTTCTTGGAGGGTTTGCGGGTGCTTTGCCTTTGCTTTTGTCATTTTGACCTAGATTTGCCCCGTTGGTCCTTTGAGTGAAGTGTGGCTTATTTGGAGCGCTAGAGCCGTTTTGGCCGAATGTGTTTGAACTTGGCCGTGCTCCTCCATTGCCATTAGACCTAGGCTGCTCTTTAGAAAAAGAAGAAGCATTAGTTCTAAAACCAAATCCACTAGTAGAAGAACGTACCTTTAATTGCCGCTCAATTTTCTCAGCTTTGTGAACCATGGAATTGAGATCAACGTAGGTAGTGAGCTCAAGTTGAAACCCAATCTCCTTATTAAGACCTTCCAAAAACCGAGCCATGGTTGCCTCCTCAGTTTCTTCAGTATCGGTTTTTATCAACAAACTCTCTAACTCCTTAAAGTATTCATCCACACTTTTATTTCCTTGAGTTAGGCATTGCAACTTTTGGAACATGGACCTCTCATAAGATTCTGGAATGAATTTCTTTCTCATCTCGTATTTCATCTCATCCCAAGTTCCAATTGTGGGTTGTCTAGTCCTTCTTCTTATACTTTGAGTTTGGTCCCACCAAATCAAGGCATATTCCAAGAACTCTATACTTGCATATCTCACTTTTTGCAACTCGGTATAGTTGGTATAGGAAAAAATCATGTCTACTTTTCTCTCCCACTCAATGTAAGCTTCAGGGTCACTTTTACCATAAAAGGGTGGAATGTTTATTTTGGTTTTCAAATAATCATCCTCTTGGGGTACATACCTCCTAGGTTGTATTCGGCCTTGAGGTCTTGGGTATACCTCCTCAACCTCTTCCTCTTCATAGAAGTCATTCCATTCTTCCCTAACAGGTTGTGGTCTCACTCCGTGTCTCCTATCTCCTCTACCCCTTGCTCCTCCTCTACCTCCCATTCTTGTGGATCCCTTAGGTTCAGTGCCACGGGATGTTTGGCCTTGGTTTTGATGTGGGGGCTGTTCTTGGGTAGGGGGTGTGTTGGATGTCATCTTTGCTTCCCACTCATCCAACCTAGATTGCATGGTAGCAAGCATTTGTGCCATCTTTTCCATGGAAAATTCCAATTTGTCTCCTCCTCCTTGGGTACTGTTTGACCCCTCCATGGCAACCTGAAATGCTTTCACAAACAAGAAAAGAAGAAAACTAACACAAGAAACAAAAGTGAGTTGTTAGTGAAAACAAAAAGGAAAAACGAAAATCTGTTTGGCCTTTTTTGTCCTCCCTTGTTTTCTCTCAATTGTTCAAGTGTTTTTCCTTGGCCAATCTTGAGCTAGAACATCTTAAGGCAAGTCCCAAATTGGCTAACCACAATCTGTTTCGTTTTCTTTCCTTGCAAGCTTCTTTTGCCTTCAAAAACACCAATTGGTCAACAAGTGGTAAAACAGCGTCAAGAAGTTTAGAGCACAATTTAAAACACACTTAATAACTATGATTCAAAGAAACAAGAAACCAAAAGTGATGTAGTTGGCTGAACCAAAGAATTGCTAGGGGTTGTCCTGGGCAATCTTTAATTAAACCAACTTATGCAATATCAAATGCAAGCTCTTTGATTGATAGTATGAATGTGTATCCAAGGTGGGGAATTTGAAGGTTTGATGTGTGTTGTTTTGGGGAAAACACACGGTTTTGTTTTGCTTTTGTCAACTTGGGTAGTAGATGCAAAAAGATGGAACTTTTGTACAAAAGGAACTTCTTTTCTCTTCCTTTCTTTGTGCACTTTTTTTTTTTTTTGGTTGTTGTTGTGCACGTTTTTTTTTGTCTTTTCCCTTTTTTTTTTTTTTTGACGTTCTAAGCAGCCTTGATGCAACCTTTGTTTGTTGTTGCGAAATTCAGTTGTGTATGCTTGAAAGATGATCCTTTTTTTGTGTTTGTATGGATGGTAGTAGAAAGAACAGATTTTTCCTTGGATACCAATACAACCAAAACAAACAAACTTGTATTCAATATCACACAAGCAAATTTAATTAAAAGCTTCGTTAACAACAAGGTATTCGACTCAAAGGTAGCTTCTTTTAGGCCTTGGACTGATTTTTAGATGGAGTTAAATCCTATTCAATGCAAACAACAATGATCCTATGATTAAGTGTGTTAAAGATGAGATCTTTAATGATAGGTGATCAATATTGATGCAAAAGGTGAAGTCTTTTCTTCTTTTTTTTTTTTTTTGACAATAGACTTTTTTTTTTTTTTGAATGTTTTGAGAAAAGGAACAAGAATGACACAAAACGACACAAGAAAAGATATTTGAGATGAAGATAAACGAGAGCTCTGATACCACTTGATACGAATATGGTTCGTATGTGAATGTTGTCCCGATCTTTCTTCACTCTCCAAACGTCCTTCAAGCCTTGAATGTGATGGACAATGGTGCCAAGCAACCACCTTCCTTCAAACCTCCAAAATCGTTTGGTTAGGTGTGTTTGAATCCGCTCAATCCAACACGTCGTTCCGTATCCTTGGATTGTGGATCACCAACAAGGAACACACAATCCTTAATTGGGTCTAGCCTTGATTTAGATATGTGTAAACCAAAGGAAAAACACAAACTTTTATTCAAGAAAACTCAAGAACAAAAGATAACATAAAACACTAGGGTTTTTAGTTCAAAGATGAAAAATAGTCTAACTACTCAAAGAAAGGCTAAGTGATCTATTTATATGATTACAAGTCTTGTAAGCCTTCTACACAAAAACGGCTAGGGTTTCTTGGAAGATCCAAGTTGGCGCCTCCTTCCCTTCCATGTGCACAAATCTGAATTTTGTTATTTATGGTAAGCTCCCTTCTCTTGGCAAATCCTCAATTATTGTCTCAATCATCAATTATTGCATTATTACCATTCTTCTAGACTTGCCTTGTGCCTCCTTTGCTTCCTTAAAAACGCCACACATGCCTTCCTTTTGCCAATGATTTAATTTTGGTAACTTCCTTTTCCTTGAATTATCTCCTTATTTGCTCCCAATCTTCAATTGTGACTTCCATAATTCATTCCAATCCTTCCAAGCTGATTTATATCATTATGGAAAGTCTCTTAATCACCCTTGAAGAGGCCTAGGCGGCTGTCCTTGCCTCAAGATAGCCGAAACCCTAAATTGCATGATTGGGCTTGTTTTGGACTTCTTTCTTGCATCTCTTGTATCTCTTTTTGTGGACTGATTTTGGCAAAACCCAAAACATGAAAGATGCTCCAAATTAAGTCTTCTTCAAGGTCCAGCTGGCTCCATGCACGCCCCATCTCAATTGGAAGCCCAAAATCCCAAAACAGCCTTGTGTGGACAAGCTTGGCCCAAATCTGAGAAGCCCTCCTTTCCAAAGCTCAAAACGTTTGATCCAAGACTTGTAACACCTACAAAACACACTCATACACCAAACATAAGTATTCTAAACAAACGTTAAAAGAAGCAAACGAAAAGACAACTAAAAGCCACAGAAAC
The DNA here is from genome assembly GCA_036186865.1 of Eustoma russellianum. Taxonomy (NCBI): domain Eukaryota; kingdom Viridiplantae; phylum Streptophyta; class Magnoliopsida; order Gentianales; family Gentianaceae; genus Eustoma; species Eustoma russellianum. Next base: position 21,789,423 of record AP025040.1, on the reverse strand, counting down.
GGCACCAACAAGCGGACTGACTATCATTGGATAATCAGTTCTTAGGCTCAACAATGAGCACCCATTTAGGAGGAACATCCATTGGTTCATCTTGCACATGTTTGGTTAGAAAAGAGCCAACATCAAAACCAAGTTGAAAACCATTAAGCCTCTTGGTTTGGCTCCTTGTCAAAGGCCCCTTATGGTTAAGGGCACCTTGTGCAAGCTCCTCATTAGGGGGCTGCTCCTCAGCCTCATCAATCCCCCCCTCCTCAAAAGGATTCGCCCTCGAATCATCAAGATAAAAATGCTCAAAAGGGGAAAGATCACTTACATTGAAGGTGTTGGAAACTGAACCATACCTGTCTGGAGGAAGATCAAGCACATAAGCATTTGGACCAACCTTTTGAATGACCTTAAAAGGTCCATCTCCTCGAGGCATAAGCTTGGACTTCCTCTCCTTAGGAAATCGTTCCTTCCTTAAATGCAACCAAACAAGATCTCCAGGATAAAACACAACATCCTTTCTATGCTTGTTAGCTTGTTTGGCATACTGTTTATTCTTTCGTTCAAGTTGAAGTTTAACTTTTTCATGCAACTTTTTGATCATTTCAGCTCGTTGTTTACCATCCATGCTAGTACGCTCATCAATTGGAATAGGCAACAAATCAAGTGGGGAATGGGGTAGAAAACCATAGACAACTTCAAAAGGGGAATACAAAGACCCACTATGAACAGCCCTATTGTAAGCAAACTCAATATGTGGTAAACATTCTTCCCAATTTTTCAGATTGCTTTGGATTAAAGCACGCAACATTTGTGATAAGGTCCGATTTACCACTTCAGTTTGGCCATCTGTTTGTGGATGTGCAGTAGTAGAAAACAAAAGCTTAGTTCCCAACTTGCTCCAAAGCACACGCCAAAAATGACTCAAGAATTTACTGTCCCTATCACTAACAATTGTTTTAGGCATGCCATGCAATCGAACAACTTCTTTAAAGAACAGATTTGCAATGTAAGAAGCATCATCTACTTTGTGACAAGCAATAAAGTGTGCCATCTTAGAGAATCTGTCTACCACAACAAAGACACTATCTCTACCACCTTTTGATCTAGGTAAGCCAAGAACAAAGTCCATAGAAATGTCCTCCCAAGGTGCACTAGGTACGTCCAAGGGTGTGTACAACCCATGAGGTTGTGTTTTGGACTTAGCCTGCCTACAAGTGATGCAACTACTACAAGCCTTTGCAACATCTGATTTCATGTGAGGCCAAAAGAAATGTTCCTTTAAAGTTTCTAAAGTTTTAAAAACTCCAAAGTGTCCCATTAACCCGCCCCCATGTGCTTCCTTAACCAACAACTCTCGCATTGATCCCTTAGGAATGCATAATCGTTTCTCCTTAAACAAATAGCCATCGTGCAAATAAAATTTACCAAAAGGAGAATCAACACATGCATCATAAATGGAAGCAAAATCAGAATCATCCTTATACAATTCCTTAACAAATTCAAAGCCAAGCAAGTGTGAAGACAACTTAGTAATCAAAGTATACCTTCTAGACAAAGCATCAGCAACTATGTTATCTTTTCCTTGCTTATACTTAATGACATAAGGAAATTGCTCAATAAACTCGACCCACTTTGCATGCCTCTTATTCAGTTTTCCTTGACTTTTAAGGTACTTCAAACTTTCATGATCAGTATGAATGACAAACTCTTTGGGTTGCAAGTAGTGTTGCCAAGTTTGTAAGGACCGTACCAAAGCATACAACTCCTTATCATAAGTAGGATAGTTCAATGCAGCACCTTTCAACTTTTCACTAAAATAAGCAATAGGATGCTTACCTTGGGTTAGAACAGCTCCAATTCCCACGCCACTCGCATCACACTCTATCTCAAATGTATCATCAAAGTTGGGCAACTTCAAGATAGGTGCTGTAGTGAGACGTCTTTTAAGCTCATCAAACGCCCTTTGTTGGGCGTCCCCCCAATGGAATCCAACCTCTTTCTTGACGATCTCATTCAATGGTGCGGCTACGGTTGAAAAGTCTTTGACAAACCGCCTATAAAAACCTGCCAAACCATGAAAGCTCCTCACTTCGCCCACACTCTTTGGTGTAGGCCATTCAAGGATGGATTTCACCTTGTCTTGATCCATTTCAATCCCTGCAGAACTGATTACAAAACCAAGAAAAACAACTTTGTCCAAACAAAAAGAACATTTCTTAAAGTTAGCATAAAGTTTTTCTTTCCTTAGCTTTTCAAAAACAGCTCTTATGTGATCTAAATGCTCTTCTAAGGTCTTGGAATAGATCAAGATGTCATCAAAATAAACCACAACAAACTTCCCAATAAAAGCTCTCAAAACTTCATTCATTAGCCTCATGAATGTACTAGGGGCATTAGTTAACCCAAAAGGCATAACTAACCATTCATACAATCCAAATTTAGTTTTAAAAGCTGTTTTCCATTCATCACCCTCTCTTATCCTCACTTGAAAATAACCACTTTTCAAATCAATTTTCGTATACCATTGTGAACCATGCAACATATCAAGCATATCATCAAGTCTAGGAATGGGATACCTATACTTTACAGTGATTTTGTTGATGGCCCTACAATCTGTACACATCCTCCAAGTGCCATCTTTTTTTGGAACAAGGATGACTGGCACTGCACTTGGACTCATGCTTTCCCTTACCTTCTCTTTGGCCAAGAGATCCTCCACTTGCCTTTGTATCTCCTTTGTTTCCTCCGGATTGGCTCTATAAGCTGGCCTATTAGGTAGGACAGCCCCTGGAATAAAGTCAATGTGGTGCTCAATCCCTCTCAACGGTGGCAACCCGTGTGGTTCCTCCTCGGGAAACAAATCTGCAAATTCTTCCAACAAAGAAACAACACCACTAGGCAAGGTAGATGGTAAGTCATTCTTAGAAAACAAGCATGCAACACTATCTTTGTAAAGCATCACCAAAACAGTTTTATTATCATACAATGCATGGGTAACTTCACGAGATTTTGCAAAGAAAGCATGCTTCTTAGGTGGACGTGAAATTTGTGGAGTGGATGCTTGTGAAAGTGTTTGAACCGTGGGTGAGGGTGGACTGATTTGGGCCGTGGGTTGTGTACCCTTGGCCGAGGAGCTTGTAGCCTCCAAAAGGCTTCTTCTCTCCTTTTTAAGAACCTCTAAGAACCTTTTTTCAGCCTCCTTTTCCTTAGGATCTGAATGGTTCTTCTTCATCCTCTTAGCATCCTCATAAACTTTATGTGGAGACAATGCATGCAACTTAAACTTTTTGCCATTAAAAGTGAAAGCATACATGTTCAATCTACCATCATAAATAACATGCTTGTCAAATTGCCAAGGTCTACCTAACAAAATATGACTAGCATGCATAGGAGCTACATCACACAAAATTTCATCTTTGTAGCCGCCAATAGATAAAGAAATCAGAACTTGTTTAGACACATGAATTTCACCACAATCATTTAGCCAAGATAACCTATAGGGATGGGAATGATCAATCATAGGTAAATCTAGCTTTCTAACAAGTTCAATACTTGCAACATTAGCACAAGAACCACTATCAATAATTAAAGTGCAAGTTTTGCCTTTTACCAAACAATGGATGTGGAAAATGTTCTCCCTTTGCAAGTGTTCTTCTTCCTCCTTCATGTGTGCACTTAAGGCTTTTCTTACCACAAGAAAGTCCTTATATGCACCCTCTTCATCACTCTTTATCTCCTCAGCTGAGTCTTCTTGGTACTCTTCCTTTGTGGCCTCTTCTTCCTCCTCTTCTGAATAGAATTCATTTGTTTCCTCAAGGTACAACACTTTCTTGGCATTAGGGCAGTCCCTTGCATAGTGTCCTCTTCCTCTACATTTAAAACACTCAATCTCCCTTGTTCTTGGAGGGTTTGCGGGTGCTTTGCCTTTGCTTTTGTCATTTTGACCTAGATTTGCCCCGTTGGTCCTTTGAGTGAAGTGTGGCTTATTTGGAGCGCTAGAGCCGTTTTGGCCGAATGTGTTTGAACTTGGCCGTGCTCCTCCATTGCCATTAGACCTAGGCTGCTCTTTAGAAAAAGAAGAAGCATTAGTTCTAAAACCAAATCCACTAGTAGAAGAACGTACCTTTAATTGCCGCTCAATTTTCTCAGCTTTGTGAACCATGGAATTGAGATCAACGTAGGTAGTGAGCTCAAGTTGAAACCCAATCTCCTTATTAAGACCTTCCAAAAACCGAGCCATGGTTGCCTCCTCAGTTTCTTCAGTATCGGTTTTTATCAACAAACTCTCTAACTCCTTAAAGTATTCATCCACACTTTTATTTCCTTGAGTTAGGCATTGCAACTTTTGGAACATGGACCTCTCATAAGATTCTGGAATGAATTTCTTTCTCATCTCGTATTTCATCTCATCCCAAGTTCCAATTGTGGGTTGTCTAGTCCTTCTTCTTATACTTTGAGTTTGGTCCCACCAAATCAAGGCATATTCCAAGAACTCTATACTTGCATATCTCACTTTTTGCAACTCGGTATAGTTGGTATAGGAAAAAATCATGTCTACTTTTCTCTCCCACTCAATGTAAGCTTCAGGGTCACTTTTACCATAAAAGGGTGGAATGTTTATTTTGGTTTTCAAATAATCATCCTCTTGGGGTACATACCTCCTAGGTTGTATTCGGCCTTGAGGTCTTGGGTATACCTCCTCAACCTCTTCCTCTTCATAGAAGTCATTCCATTCTTCCCTAACAGGTTGTGGTCTCACTCCGTGTCTCCTATCTCCTCTACCCCTTGCTCCTCCTCTACCTCCCATTCTTGTGGATCCCTTAGGTTCAGTGCCACGGGATGTTTGGCCTTGGTTTTGATGTGGGGGCTGTTCTTGGGTAGGGGGTGTGTTGGATGTCATCTTTGCTTCCCACTCATCCAACCTAGATTGCATGGTAGCAAGCATTTGTGCCATCTTTTCCATGGAAAATTCCAATTTGTCTCCTCCTCCTTGGGTACTGTTTGACCCCTCCATGGCAACCTGAAATGCTTTCACAAACAAGAAAAGAAGAAAACTAACACAAGAAACAAAAGTGAGTTGTTAGTGAAAACAAAAAGGAAAAACGAAAATCTGTTTGGCCTTTTTTGTCCTCCCTTGTTTTCTCTCAATTGTTCAAGTGTTTTTCCTTGGCCAATCTTGAGCTAGAACATCTTAAGGCAAGTCCCAAATTGGCTAACCACAATCTGTTTCGTTTTCTTTCCTTGCAAGCTTCTTTTGCCTTCAAAAACACCAATTGGTCAACAAGTGGTAAAACAGCGTCAAGAAGTTTAGAGCACAATTTAAAACACACTTAATAACTATGATTCAAAGAAACAAGAAACCAAAAGTGATGTAGTTGGCAGAACCAAAGAATTGCTAGGGGTTGTCCTGGGCAATCTTTAATTAAACCAACTTATGCAATATCAAATGCAAGCTCTTTGATTGATAGTATGAATGTGTATCCAAGGTGGGGAATTTGAAGGTTTGATGTGTGTTGTTTTGGGGAAAACACACGGTTTTGTTTTGCTTTTGTCAACTTGGCTAGTAGATGCAAAAAGATGGAACTTTTGTACAAAAGGAACTTCTTTTCTCTTCCTTTCTTTGTGCACTTTTTTTTTTTTTTTTTGGTTGTTGTTGTGCACGTTTTTTTTTTGTCTTTTCCCTTTTTTTTTTTTTTTGACGTTCTAAGCAGCCTTGATGCAACCTTTGTTTGTTGTTGCGAAATTCAGTTGTGTATGCTTGAAAGATGATCCTTTTTTTGTGTTTGTATGGATGGTAGTAGAAAGAACAGATTTTTCCTTGGATACCAATACAACCAAAACAAACAAACTTGTATTCAATATCACACAAGCAAATTTAATTAAAAGCTTCGTTAACAACAAGGTATTCGACTCAAAGGTAGCTTCTTTTAGGCCTTGGACTGATTTTTAGATGGAGTTAAATCCTATTCAATGCAAACAACAATGATCCTATGATTAAGTGTGTTAAAGATGAGATCTTTAATGATAGGTGATCAATATTGATGCAAAAGGTGAAGTCTTTTCTTCTTTTTTTTTTTTTGACAATAGACTTTTTTTTTTTTTTTGAATGTTTTGAGAAAAGGAACAAGAATGACACAAAACGACACAAGAAAAGATATTTGAGATGAAGATAAACGAGAGCTCTGATACCACTTGATACGAATATGGTTCGTATGTGAATGTTGTCCCGATCTTTCTTCACTCTCCAAACGTCCTTCAAGCCTTGAATGTGATGGACAATGGTGCCAAGCAACCACCTTCCTTCAAACCTCCAAAATCGTTTGGTTAGGTGTGTTTGAATCCGCTCAATCCAACACGTCGTTCCGTATCCTTGGATTGTGGATCACCAACAAGGAACACACAATCCTTAATTGGGTCTAGCCTTGATTTAGATATGTGTAAACCAAAGGAAAAACACAAACTTTTATTCAAGAAAACTCAAGAACAAAAGATAACATAAAACACTAGGGTTTTTAGTTCAAAGATGAAAAATAGTCTAACTACTCAAAGAAAGGCTAAGTGATCTATTTATATGATTACAAGTCTTGTAAGCCTTCTACACAAAAACGGCTAGGGTTTCTTGGAAGATCCAAGTTGGCGCCTCCTTCCCTTCCATGTGCACAAATCTGAATTTTGTTATTTATGGTAAGCTCCCTTCTCTTGGCAAATCCTCAATTATTGTCTCAATCATCAATTATTGCATTATTACCATTCTTCTAGACTTGCCTTGTGCCTCCTTTGCTTCCTTAAAAACGCCACACATGCCTTCCTTTTGCCAATGATTTAATTTTGGTAACTTCCTTTTCCTTGAATTATCTCCTTATTTGCTCCCAATCTTCAATTGTGACTTCCATAATTCATTCCAATCCTTCCAAGCTGATTTATATCATTATGGAAAGTCTCTTAATCACCCTTGAAGAGGCCTAGGCGGCTGTCCTTGCCTCAAGATAGCCGAAACCCTAAATTGCATGATTGGGCTTGTTTTGGACTTCTTTCTTGCATCTCTTGTATCTCTTTTTGTGGACTGATTTTGGCAAAACCCAAAACATGAAAGATGCTCCAAATTAAGTCTTCTTCAAGGTCCAGCTGGCTCCATGCACGCCCCATCTCAATTGGAAGCCCAAAATCCCAAAACAGCCTTGTGTGGACAAGCTTGGCCCAAATCTGAGAAGCCCTCCTTTCCAAAGCTCAAAACGTTTGATCCAAGACTTGTAACACCTACAAAACACACTCATACACCAAACATAAGTATTCTAAACAAACGTTAAAAAAAGCAAACGAAAAGACAATTAAAAGCCACAGAAACGGCACCAACAAGCGGACTGACTATCATTGGATAATCAGTTCTTAGGCTCAACAATGAGCACCCATTTAGGAGGAACATCCATTGGTTCATCTTGCACATGTTTGGTTAGAAAAGAGCCAACATCAAAACCAAGTTGAAAACCATTAAGCCTCTTGGTTTGGCTCCTTGTCAAAGGCCCCTTATGGTTAAGGGCACCTTGTGCAAGCTCCTCATTAGGGGGCTGCTCCTCAGCCTCATCAAGTTTGGAATAGGAGACAAAGTCCTTGGCAACGTTTTCTAGCCTCCGTTTGGCTCATCAGGGTAAGACCGAATGGGGGTTAGGGTTAGGGTTTTTGATTTAGGGTGTTTTTGAACGTTTTGGGATTTTGCGGAATGGGGTTGTAGGAACGGAATGGTGTTGTAAATTGACTGTTTGGGTTGGTAATTGATGATTGGTGTGGTCAATTTGGATATTGGTTGGTGTAGGACAGAATTTGAACAAAATTCAAATTCTAGGGTTAGAGTTTATTTGAATGAATTGGGATCTTTAGAATCTGATTGTATTTGGGTAAAATTGGTTTGGGGCTTTTTGTTTGGGGTGTAAATAGGGCTATTTGGGATCAGGTTGGCGAGTTTGAGTTGGGTTGGGGTGGGGCTGGTTGGGCCGTGGGGTGTGGGGCTGGTTTTAGGATTTGGTTGGTGTTGCAAGTAGGTTGTGAAGACAAGCACACGTAGGACTACTAGATTTATAGCATGAAGTCAATCACAATACGAATCACAAGATGCATACAATCATCACCAACTAAAAGCTTCGGTAGCAACAAGATGATTTGAAACCGAGGTAGCTTTTTAGGCTGATGGTTGGAATATTTAAAAGAAGGCTGAATGTACCCTAAAATGCAACGAACCCTAATTTGTTCAAGTTTGAACGACTCAAAAATCAGATTGTGATGCGAAAAGGAAATAAAGGAAATGACACTTGAATGATGAAAAGCAAAATGCAGCAACGTGTAAGGACTCAAGCTAATGTGGACGTTTTGTTTTTTTTGTATGAAATGCAAGACAATGGCGTGTAGAGTGAGGGGTAGAATAAGGACTCAACTGAAATTGAAATGACTAGACTCAAATGAAAAGGAAATGATAGATGGTGGAATAGAGTAACCTGTTCTCTGATACCAATTTGATGCGTGCAACTAGTGGGCTCCAACGATTCCACCTTCCAAACGTTCTTCACAAAGGGTTAGGCACAAAGAAGAAGACTTCCCCTTGCTTCCTTAGTGATTAAAAAACGTGTGGATTAAGAATGAGCAAGACCAACACTTCAAGATGGTCATTGATCAGGCAAACCAATACGACCCTCCTGGACGACACCTTTAAGCAATGGCAACACCTTCAATATGCTCAACTTTGAAGGATCTTAACCTAGGTTTTTAATGCAAAACCAAGAAAAAAAAGTATCACACAAAGTGAATGAAATATCAAGAATTCTTATTCATCAAAAAGTTCTGTTTACAATCAGCCAAAGGGGTCTATTTATAGGCCTAAAATCGTCCCCCTTCAGCCTTGAAATGGCTAGAAATAATTCAAATAAAGCTATCTAACAAATGTTTAAATTTGAACTTTGCTTGAATTTCAAAACTAAGATAATTCTAGCTAAAACTTGAAATGCTTGCAAGATGTTATCCCCTCTATGTCCAGCCATGTATGAGGAGCCAATGGTGTCTTGGAGAAGCTGATTTGATGAGTGGGATGAGGCCTGAAGTTGATTTCAAAAGTTAGTTGAATTTGAATTCAAGTTGAGTTTGAATTTGAGCTTGCTTTGAACTTGGCTCTTGGATATCTTCTCCCCACTATTCCAGCCGTGTCCTTGATGAAATGAGGTGTAGAAAAACCTGATTTGATGATGATAAGATGGCTGGGATTGAATTAAAATGATGGTTGAAGTTTGAATTCAAATTGAGTTTGAATTTGAATTCAAACTTGGTTTCAATTTGAATTGGATTTTATCTCCTGTTTTCTCTTCAAATATGGCATGTGGAAGGCTGAGTGTTTAGGCTGATTTCATCTTGAATTTGAAGCCTCTATTTGGTTGAAACTTGAATTCAAACCAAGGTTGAATTTAAATTCAAGTTTGGCTTTGAATTCAAATTCAAAATTGATCATCATCCTTTGCTTGAATGTGGCCGGCCCTTTGGAAGATGATTGTTGATTTCAATTTGAACAAGAGACTCCATCTTGGACACATTTGAATTTGTCTTAGTGTAGACAAACATTCTCTTCAAATATTCTCTTCAAACATTCTCTTCAAACATTCTCTTCAAACATTCTCTTTCTTTTTGGTAGCACGCGCCTACAAGAACATCTTGGAGTTCCATTTGGCTTAGAAATTTCATGTACCTAATTTACCTACAAAGCAAATACATAAAACTAAGATCACAAGACATAAGATAAAATTCAAAGACAAAGAATGTAGACGTGCATGCTGATACACGTTCAAGTTGAAGGTTCAATGAAATGAACCCAAGGAGTCTTAGGTTCATCTTGAACATGCTTGTACAAGAAGGTGGCAACTTGATGACAAAGTTTCCTTTCCCTCCTTCTTGTCATAGGACCCTTAACCTCTTGATGGGGCCCTTGATCCTCATCGGACCCTTGATTCCCATCACGTTTGTGCATTGCGTGAATTTTTTTTTGGTGCGATTTGCAAACCTTGGATACCATATTTCCTTTAACCCCACATTGCTGTCCCCTATATACCTTATTCTCCATCTCCTGACCTTCTTGAACCAATCACACTTTTGGTTGCTCAATTGTTGCATGACTTGAACCATTTTGTGGATAGTAAGTGCATAGAATCAAAATTAACTAAAGATTGCCCACGGCAACCCTTAGTTCATCTTTGGTTCAGCCTTATACATCAATTTTGGTTGTTTATTTTCTTTGAATCTTAGTAGAAAGTTCAAGTTTGTGTTCATTTCAATTGATTCTACTTTGATACTAATTGGTGCAACTTGAACGCAAAGAGGAAGAAACAAGTGGAGAACATTGTGATTTGAAGAAGCCTTGGCAATACACTTCCTTATTGATCACTTTGAGCCTTCTTAACTTCAGGTTATCCAAGAACCAAAGTGGTAAGCGAGTGGAAAGAATCGAAAGCGGAGTGTTCATAGCCCCTTTTTTTACTAATCCCTTAACGTTTGCTTGTCTTTGTGTTAGTTTGCTTCTTTCTTTTTCCCTTTGTTTTTTTCGTTCAATTCCTTAGGTACAATGGAGAGCAGCAATCATTCCGCGTCTAGCAAGTCAAAAGAGGCCGAAACTGTTGACAATACGCAACAACAAATGCTGGAGATGCTTAAGAAACTCATGCATGACAATGAGATAATCAAGCATCGCTTGGAAGACGTGGAGCGAAGCTACAAAACGAGTGATGGCCAAGGAACAAGCAGGGCCGTTCCCTTACCACAACCAAGGCGCCATCCTCCAGAAGAAGTTGAGGATGACAACCTTAGACCACCATCCACCGAAGCAAGAAGGTTTGCTCCTCCTACACAAGCAAGAAGGTACGCTCCAAGAAGGTACAATGATGATTACATTCCCTTTGAGCATGATGATTATGACTTTGATGACCACCATCCCCGTGGTTACCAAAGACGCCAAAATCCTCTTTTCCCGCAAGATGATGATTTTCTTAAAACCAAAATAAATATTCCCACGTTTTATGGCAAAAGTAATGCGGAGGAATATTTAGAATGGGAAACGAAAGTGGATTTGATCTTTTCTTGTACCAATTATAGTGAATTGCAAAAAGTGAGGTATGCTTCTATTGAGTTTTCTGGTTATGCACTTAATTGGTGGACGAATTTGTGTCGAAATAGAACTAAGACGAGACAACCTCCAATTGTTACTTGGGAAGAAATGAAGTTTGAAATGAGACAACGTTTTATTCCAAACAATTATGAGAGTTCTATTTTCACGAGTTTGCACAACTTACGTCAAGGTTCCAAAAGTGTAGAGTACTATAAAGAGTTAGAAATTTTGTTGGAAAGGTCTAACTTGCAGGAACCTGAAGAGGCCACCAAAGCTCGTTTCTTACATGGTTTAAACAGGGAGATTGCGCAAAGGGTTGATCTTCGACCTTATCTCGACCTCACCACCATGGTACATATGGCTGAAAAGATTGAAACGCAATTAAAGGTACGTAATTCCTCCACTTTCAATTCCAATTATCGTACTAATCAGTCTTCGTCAAGATTTTCCAACAAGCCTTCGGGAACGGGAAGTTCACGGCCTACAGGAGGCCAAGCACGTGACCAAGGTGTGTCACAAAGAATGGACAATCGTGTGCAATCCACACAAAGGAGAGATGAACGCACCCAACAAAGGGCTCCTACCGGAAATTCTTCTGATCCCTCAAACATGTTTTGAGATATTAAATGCTATAAATGTCAAGGACGTGGTCACATAGGAAAAGAGTGCCCTAATGCAAAACGAATCATGTTAATTGAAGAGACCAACGAATATGTGTCCGAGTCTGAGCATGAAAACGAGTCCGAGCATGATAATGAAATTGAACCTGAAGAGGATCTAGGCGTATTAGATGATTTTGACACTAAGGAGTTTCTTGTTGTGCGTAGAGCTTTAAATGCATATCCGAAATTAGATGATCACGAACAACATAGAGAAAACATTTTCCATATTCATTGCATGATAAATGGTAAAGTATGCACCATGATCATTGATTCTAGTTCTTGTGCGAATGTGGCTAGCATCGAATTAGTAAGAACACTGAATTTGCCTATGACTAATCATCCGCATCCTTACAAACTTGCATGGCTAAATGACTGCGGTGAAGTTAGCGTAAGTAAACAAGTTTTGATTTCTCTTAGCATTAGTAGTTACAAAGATGATGTTTTATGTGATGTCGCACCAATGCATGCTAGTCATATCTTACTTGGTAGGCCATGGCAATTTGATAGACATGTGACATATGATGGTTATTTGAATCGTTATTCTTTCAAATTGAATGGCAAATTGTACAAACTGCATGCACTTCCACCACACAAAGTCCACGAGGATCACCAACGCATGTCCAAGTCTAGAGCCGATCCTAAGGAAAAAGAAGCCGAGAAAAAATTCGTAGAGTGTATGAAAAGTGAGAACAAAAAACACGAGAGCAAGGGAAAAGAGGTAGTGCCCCTAAGTGTCAACAAGTCCAAAAAGAAGTGTGGGTATTTCGCAAAGAAAAAGAGAGGTCACACATGCACTTTATAACAACCAAACTGTCCTCATCATCATCCCAAAGTCGTGTCACCTTGCCCTTGAAGAACTCCCACCAAACTTACCTACCTCAGTTGCGTCCCTTATCCAAGAATATGAAGTTCTATTTCCCTCCGAACCACCATCCGGATTACCACCCATTAGAGGAATAGAACACCAAATCGACTTTGTCCCAGGAGCCGTGTTACCCAATCGCCCAGCCTATCGAGCCAACCCCGAAGAAACCAAAGAAATCCAAAGGCAAGTAGAGGAGCTCCTAGCGAGTGGACAAGTCCGAGAGAGCCTAAGCCCATCTGCCGTCCTAGTCATTTTAGTACCCAAAAAGGATGGAACGTGGAGAATGTGTACCGATTGCCGAGCCATAAACAAAATCACCGTCAAGTATAGGTACCCCATACCTAGGCTAGACGATATGTTGGACATGTTGCACGGATCCAAATTCTTCACCAAAATCGACCTTAAGCAAGGGTACTTCCAGGTACGCATTAGAGAAGGGGACGAATGGAAGACTGCATTCAAAACCAAGTTTGGGTTCTATGAGTGGTTAGTGATGCCCTTCGGGCTCACCAACGCCCCTAGCACCTTTATGAGGCTAATGAATGAAGTCTTACGAGCGTTCATAGGCCGATTTGATGTTGTTTATTTCGATGATATCCTAATCTATTCCCAAACCATAGAAGATCATCTTGACCATATTCGAGCCATTTTTGAAAAGCTTAAGCAAGAACAACTTTACGCCAACTTTAAGAAGTGCTCCTTTTGTTTAGAACGCGTAGTTTTTCTGGGCTTTGTCATTTCGGCTGAGGGAGTAGAAATGGATGAGGAAAAGGTTCGGTCAATTGTGGAGTGGCCTATACCTAAGACTGTAGGGGAAGTTCATAGTTTTCATAGACTAGCAAGCTTTTATAGACGCTTTGTCAAAGATTTTTCTTCCATGGCTGCACCCCTAAACGAAATTATGAAAAAAGATGTGCCTTTTAGGTGGGAAGAGCCACAACAACAGGCATTTGATGAGCTCAAGCGTACGCTGACCACTGCACCCATACTTAGGCTACCAAATTTTGACGAGACCTTTGAGATCGAGTGTGATGCAAGTGGAGTGGGTATAGGCGCAGTTTTGACCCAGAGTAAGAAACCCATAGCCTACTTTAGTGAAAAGTTGAAAGGAGCAGCATTGAATTACTCTACCTATGATAAGGAACTTTATGCCCTTGTGAAATCCCTACAAACTTGGCAACACTATCTTCAACCTAAAGAGTTTGTGATCCACAACTGACCACAAAAGCCTTAAGTACCTTAAAGGGCAGGGAAAGTTGAACAAAATACATGCCAAATGGGTAGAGTTCATAGAACAATTCCCTTACGTGATTAAGTACAAACAAGGAAAGGATAATATAGTTGCCGATGCCCTCTCTAGGAGATACACGTTAGTGACTACATTATTTTCACGCTTCTTAGGATTCAAATCACTTAAGGACTTGTACCCCCAATGACCATGACTTTGACACCATTTTCGAGGCATGTAAAGAAGCACCATTTGGGAAATTTTACATACATGAAGGTTATCTTTTCAAAGAACAAAAATTGTGCGTTCCCCAATCATCCCTACGAGAAGCATTGACTAGAGAAGCCCATGGGGGAGGTTTAATGGGTCATTTCGGAGTGTTCAAAACCCTTGAGACTCTTAAGGAACATTTCTATTGGCCCCACATGCGAGTAGACGTCGAGAGGTTGTGTGGTAGTTGCATCACTTGCAAACAAGCCAAATCCAAGTCCCAACCACATGGCCTTTACACGCCTTTACCCGTCCCTGATGCCCCTTGGATTGACATTTCCATGGACTTTGTGCTAGGACTTCCTAGGTCTCGGGGAGAGGTTGTGTGGTAGTTGCATCACTTGCAAACAAGCCAAATCCAAGTCCCAACCACATGGCCTTTACACGCCTTTACCCGTCCCTGATGCCCCTTGGATTGACATTTCCATGGACTTTGTGCTAGGACTTCCTAGGTCTCGGGGAGGACGCGATATCATTTATGTTGTGGTTGATCAATTTTCAAAAATGGCATATTTCATTGCATGTAGGAAAGTTGATGATGCCACGCATGTTGCTGATTTGTTCTTCAAAGAAATTGTTAGATTGCATGGCATGCCACGTACAATTGTAAGTGATAGAGATATGAAATTTTTGAGTCATTTTTGGCGTGTTTTGTGGGCTAAACTTGGTACAAAATTGTTGTTTTCCACCACCGCACACCCACAAACTGATGGACAAACTGAAGTCGTTAATCGTACTCTTTCTCAACTTTTGCGTGCCATTTTGCAAAAACACATTAAACATTGGGAAGATTGTTTACCATATATCGAATTTGCATATAATAGGAGTGTCCATCACGGTACTTTGCATAGTCCATTTGAAATCGTGTATGGCTTTAATCCCTTGTCTCCCATTGATTTGATTCCTATTCCCGTGCATGAACGTTCTAGTCTTGATGGTAAACAAAAAGCGGAAAAGATAAAGAAACTGCATGAACAAGTTAAAACACAACTTGAAAAGAAAAACAAAGCTTATGCAAGACGAGCTAACAAACATCGGAAACGAGTCATGTTTAAACCTGGAGATTTAGTATGGTTACATTTGCGCAAAGAAAGATTTTCCAATGAGAGAAAGTCAAAACTGTTACCTAGAGGTGATGGACCTTTCAAAGTTTTGAAACGCATGGGTGACAATGCATACATCCTTGATCTTCCCGAAAGGTATGGTTCAATTTCGTCTACTTTTAATGTTGCTGACCTCACCCCTTTCACCGATGACCTTTTTGATTCGAGGACGAATCCTTTTGAGGAGGGGGGATTGATGAGGATCAAGGGTCTGATGAGGATCAAGGCCCCCATCAAGAGGTCAAAGGTCTTATGACAAGAAGGAGGACAAGAAAACTTTGTCATCAAGTTGCCACCTTCTTGTACAAGCATGTTCAAGATGAACCTAAGATTCCTTGGGTTCATTTCATTGAACCTTCACCTTGAGTGTGTGTAAACGTGTGTGTGCTTTCTTTAGCTTGAAGTTTATCTTGTTTTCTTGTGATCTTTGTTTTATGTGTTTTCTTTGTAGGCAAATTAGGTACATGAAAAACCCAAATAAAATGGAGGCCCAAAAGGAGCATTTAGGCGTGTGCACCCAAAAAAGGAAACAAAAGGAATGTTGTCTTGAGGAGAATGTTTGTCTCCACAAGGACAAATTCAAATGTGGTCTAAGATGGAATTTATGTTCAAAATGAAGCTCAAAATATCCTAATCAACCAGCAAAAGGGGCGCCCAAATTTGAAGACAAGATGTAGACCAATTTGAAGTTAAACTTGAATTTAAATTCAACCATAGTTTAAATTCAAGTTTCAACCAATTTGAGGCTTACATTTCAACAGGAATTCAGCTATCATCTCAGCCATTCCACACGCCAACTTGAAGGGTAATGAAGATGAGATCACAATTCAAAGTTGAATCCAAATTTGAATTCAAACTTCAACCAACATTTGAATTCAACATCTCAGCCACTTGAAGGCTTTACCACACGCCATATTATGCAATCACATGCCAATTTGGAGATCAAAAGAGATGGGATCACAATTCAAAGATTGAATCCAAGTTTGAAGTCAAATTCGAATTCAATTTGAATCCAATCTTCGACCAACCTTTGAATTCAATTTCAACCACTTCATCTGCATCAAGATCAAGACTCAAAACGCCAACTTCATCATCATACACGGCCAGATTCATTAAGGATAATGTCTTGCAAGATTTGAAGATTTTAACTAGAATTTGTTTTAGCTTTGAATTCAAATAGTTTTGAATTTTCAAACATTGTTAGCTAGCTTTATTTTGAATTAGTTCTAGACATTTTAAGGCTCAATCTCAGCCTATAAATAAAGCCTTTGGGGCTCCTAGGGAGAACACCTTTTGATGAATAACAATTCTTGATATTTCTTTCACTTTGTGTGAGACTTTGTTTTCTTGGTTTTGCATTAAAAACCTAAGTTAAGATCCTTCAAGGTTGAGCATTTTGAAGGTGTTGCCATTGCTTAAAGGTGCTGTCCAGGAGGGTCATTTTGGTTTGCCTGATCAACGACCATCTTGAAGTGTTGGTCTTGCTCATTTTAATCCACACGTTTTTTATTCACTAAGGAAGCAAGGGGAAGTCTTATTCCTTGTCCCTAACCCTTTGTGAAGGACGTTTGGAAGGTGGAATTATAAGAGCCCACGAGTTGCACGCATCAATTTCCTTTTTTGAAAGGATGACTCCTATTGGTACCATTAATTCCTGGCCAGCATGACCCGCTCCAGATCCGGGGTTAATTGATCTAAAGATGATTATGACCGTACAGGTCCAGAGAGAATACACCTGATGATGATGTTTATGACCGTTTCAGGCCCGGAGAGAATAGACCTGATTATGATTAAGACCGTCTAGGCACGGAGAGAATAGACCTGATGATAATTATGACCGTTCAGGCCCGGAGAGAATAGACCTGATTATGATGATTGATTGTACGGAAATAATAGATCCGAAGGGAATGATATGACCGCCTTAGATCCGGAGATAATAGATCCGAATACTCTCTGTTCTCGTTTTACTTACGATGATGTTTTGAAAGAAAGAATGAACGAATTTATCCTCATTTTCATCATGCTGCATCACATGTGCATATTCATACATGTTGCATTTAACGGTCAGTCGAATGCTATGTGCACTACTACTTAGGTTACAACCTTATTATGTACAGTAACTTAAGTTATGATTTTATTGTCGCATAAGTTACGATCTTAATTCTTTTGATGGACAATGGATTGAGGATCAGGTATGTGGAAAATCCAAATTCTTGGGATTTGGTTCTTGTGTATACTTTTCATTTAATTCTTGGCTGTTTATGGTTTACTTGTTGGTGACTTTGTCACTCACCCCTTATTTTTCCTCCTAGAGCCTGCAGGAAACGGGGTAGAGTGGATTGATGAAGAGCCTAGAGTTCCGTGTCCATAGATGAGAGAGAGGATCACAACTTAAGGACTTTTCTTCATGATGGTTTATGTTGATGAACTTATGTTGGAACAAACATTTTGGATTTATCTTTTTATTTTGTGGACGTGGCTGTAGACGTTATTCGGAATGTTTTATTTAAAAGTTTTTATTCTGCCTAATTTTGCTTACCTGTTGATATGTAAGCATGGAAGTCCATAAGATTTATTATGGATTATGACATATTAAGTGTTGACGCCTGGTACTTTCCGTAGTGAAGTACGGCGGGTGCACCGTATTCGGGAAGGCCGGGTACAAGGCACTACATTATCTATTCCAGAACCATTGAGGATCACCTTGACTATCTTTGACCTGTCTTTGAGAAACTCAAACAAGAACAACTCTATGCTAACTTCAAGAAGTGTTTCTTTTGCTTAGAGTAGGTTGTCTTCTTAGGCTTTATAGTCACGGCTGAAGGAATAGATATGGATAAAGAGAGGATTAGGTCCATTGGTGAATGGCCTATCCCTAAGACTGCAGGAGAGGTACGCAGTTTCCATGGCCTTGCAAGCTTCTATAGGAGGATTGTAAAAGATTTTTCTTCCATAGAAGCACCCCGAAATGAAATTGTCAAGAAAGATGTGCCTTTGCAGTGGAAGGAGCCACAACAACATACATTGGATGAACTTAAGAAAAGGCTAACCACTGCATCCATTATTAGGTTATCTAACTTTGATGAGACCTTTGAGATGAGTGTGATATAAGTTAAGTGGGTATTGGCGCTGTCTTGACCCAAGGAAAGAAACCCATAGTCTATTCCAGTGAGAAATTGAAAAGAGCTTCTTTAAATTACTCTACCTATGATAAGGAACTGTATGCCCTTGTGAGATCTATACAAACATCTCAACACTACCTCAAACCTAAAGTGTTTGCGATCCACACTGACCATGAAAGTTTGAAGTATATAAAGGGCAAGGTAAGCTGAACAAGAGACATGCCAAAGGGGTAGGATTTATTGAACAATTCCTATGCGTGATTAAGTACAAAGAAGGTAAGGATAACGTTAGTGACTACATTGTCATCCTAATTCCTAGGCTTTGAATCACTCACGGAATTGTATGCCAACGACCATGACTTTGGCATCATATTTGAATCTTGACAAGAAGCACCTTTTGGAAAGTTTTACATGCATAAGGGATTCCTCTATAAGGAACGTAGGTTGTGTGTACCTTAATCATCCATGAGGGTGATGTTGGTTACAGAAGCTCATGGGGGAGGATTCATGGGACATTTTGGCATCTTCAAAACCGTAGAAAAAGAGCACTTCTACTGGCCCCACATGCGTCTAGATGTAGGGAATTCGTGTGGTAGTTGCAACACTTGCAAGCAAGCCAAATCTAAGTCTCAACCACATAGCCTTTATACACCCTTGCTTGTCCCTGATTCACCTTGGATTGACCTCAACTTTGTTCGAGGTCGTACCAGGTCTAGAAGTGGCAATGACAACATTAATGTTGTGGTTGATAGGTTTTCTAAGATGGCATATTTCATTGCATGTAAGAAAGTATATGATGTCACACATGTTGTCGATTTATTCTTTAGGGAAATTGTTAGATTGCATGGCATGCCACGTACTATTGTAAGTGGTAGAGATACCAAAATTTTGAGTCATTTGCGGCGTGTTTTGTGGGCTAAGCTAGGTACTCAATTGTTATTTTCCACCACTGCTCACCCACAAATTGATGGTCAAATTGAGGTTATCAATTGTACTGTATCTCAACTATTGCGTGCCATTTTGTAAATACACCTCAAGCATTATGAAGATAGTTTACCATATATCGAGTTTGCATACATAGATTTTTTATGGCTTTAACCCCTTGTCCCATATTGATTTGATTCTCATTCTTGTGCATGAACGTTCAAGTATAGATGGTAAAGTAAAGCTGAAATGATAAAGAAGTTGCATGACAAAGTCAAAAACCCAACTTAAGGAAAAGAACAAAGCTTATGCAAGACGAGCCAATAAACGTAGAAAACTAATTTCTTTTGAACCTGGTGATTTGGTTTGGTTGCATTTGCGTAAAGAAAGCTTTCCTAAAGAGAGAAAGTTTAAATTGTTGCCTCGAGGAGATGTACCCTTTCGCGTACTTAAACGTATTGGTGACAATGCATATATTCTTGATATTGCTAAAAGGTATGGTTCAATTTCCTCCTCTTTTAATTTAACTGACCTATCCCCTTTTATTGCCCATCCCTTCCATTTGAGGACAAATCCTTTTGAGGAGGGGGATTGATGCAAACCAAGGATCCTATGATAATGTCAATGACCCTATGACAGGAAGCAAGACCAAACAACTTGGTTATGAAGTTGGTAGCTTCTTATATAGGCATGTACTGGATGAACCCAATGTTCATTGGGTTCACCTCGTTGAGCCCCAAAAAGTGAACCTTTTGGGTATGTTGCGTGTGTGTGTTTTTTAGCTTAATTCTTGCTCGTTTACTTATGATCCTTGTTTTCATGTCTTTGTTATGTAGGGAAGCAGGTGCATGCAAAAATGCAGGTCAAAAAGAGATAAAAGGACTGTTGCTCTTTTGAAAGACAAATAGAATGTTTGTCCAAAGAATGTTGTCCAAAGAATGTTTGCCCAAGGAATGTTTGTCCAAAAGGGAATGTTTGTCTTGAGGAATTTTGCCTGAGGAAAGTTTGTCTCGAGGAATGTTTGTCTTGAGGAATGCTTGTCTTAAAGAATGTTTATTTTAAAGAATGTTTGTCTTAAGGTTTCCCCATTCCTTGTACATGGTTTTGGAAGTTTCTTGGAAGACAACTCATCAAGATTTTGAAGCCCAGATTATCATCAATTCAAGCTCCTTTGACCGGCCAAGATAAGTTCAAGATTGAAGATAAAATTTGAAGATGAATTCGAATTCAAATTCAAAGACAATTCCGAATTCAAATTCAAAGGCAATCCAACTTTTTAATTCAACTCCAAGCATATCACAGCCAAAATTTTCGGTCAGCAAGCCTTCCAATGGCTATTTAAAACATGGCTACAAAGGAGTCTCCAAAGAATCATCACAACAAGTCGAATTTGAAGACAAGATGCTAGCTTATCCAAGTTTAAACATTATCTTAAATTATAGCTTGTTTTTATCCAGATTTTTGGTAGACGTTTTGAGATAGAAACTTATCCATCTAGGCGTCTTTTATGAAGGCAATATCAGCACAAATAAAGGCCAAGAGGCTATGTTCTCCTTAGCCTATTCTTCATTAATGAAATTTCAATGTTTCTCTCCAAAATGTGTGAGACATGTTTTCTTGATTTTGTACTAAAAAATAAGGGTTAATCAGCTTCAAGAGTGAGCATTTTGAAGGTAATTGCATAGCTACGGGTATTATCTAGGAGGGCCCTCATTGGTTTACCTATCAACAACCATCCGTTAGTTTTTGGTACTTTGCTCAATCGGCCGAGTTCTACACAGAGGAAGCAAGGAGAAGGGATCTTCTTTGTGCTAACCCCAATTGGGAAGGAGGATGCTGAAGGTGGATGAGTGGATCGCCCCCCTCACACGCTTGCATCAGTCATGATTTTCATTTCCATTTAATTTCTTCCTACAAATAACTTGTTACACTTTTTATTCTATTTTGCCACTATATATATTCCTTATGCATTTTACTTCCTACCTAATTACTTATTCAAGCAACACAATCATTTCACAAAATCAATTTATATATACACATATTTGCTACTTTAGTCTATATAAATAACAAGTCAAAAATGAGTGTGTAACATCATCCTCTTCATACTTCACCAAACATTAATTTTGTCCAAAGTACCCTTATGGCCGGAATTTGTTCTTGCCTAATCTTGAACAGAGCAATATCACATATGTAAGATTTCATTACTTTTTCTTCATACGAACTCCCTTTCTTTAGCCAAAACATACTCATATCAAATATTGGTCATAGTCCTTTCTCACATGAAAGCCTCAAACCATCCTTGCACGCCTCATTTCTTATTTGGATGTGCACATATATTTTTCATATGAGCATGACTTGATTATACCTATATCTGGCCCTTATCATAGTCAACTACACATATAAGGCTCATTACTTGTTTAACATAGAAACATAGCGTCGAATATACTCATGAATGATCCATTTTCCTTATAGAAATTACATGGTAAATTTTAGAAATGTCATGAGGAATCTAAGAGATGTACTTGTCTATTTCTCTTAATTCAAGTCTTGATTTGAAAGTTCCTTCGTGATGAGTGACCTAGATGCTTGCTTCTTGACCTTGGCTTGGAGATTCTTCCTTCTCCATTTCCTAGGGGAGTCACGGTGATGAGCCAAATAAAAGGCTAGAAAACGTTTCCAAGACTTTATCTTCTATTCCAAATTGATTTGAACCTCGGCTATGGCAAAGAACATCACACTGACATCCCTTGAACTGTAACCGTTTGTCCTTGGCTCAATTCATGCCAACACCTCTTCCTCTTTGGCATTCCAACACATCTAAAACCTCATTGAGACCCTATGATGAGCCCACGATGGGGTCAACGCAACATATTTTCATGTATCATTTATTGTCATATGTTAGTTCTGTAAGACGTGGCATTTCACTGTTCACTCCGCACACACTAGTGCTAGTTCTTATGTCTTATTGCCTAACTAACCCTTAGGACATGTCATATATGTTGTGCATATTGTGTTTGTTGCTGGGTGTCTTAAAGATAGGTCAAAGAAGGTTGATGTTGAACCAATGACAAAAACCGATCGATCGAAGTCCAAATTCTATCGGATGAACTGAACACCAATCCACATTGATCGTTCGATGTAGCAACCTGCTTTGTCACCTGCTTCGGAATTACGGTTACAACTTGGATAATTCACGCAAAGGCCATGCACCTATTATTCCAAGCAGCACACGAGATTCAACATATCAAAGATGTTATGTTTACAAAGATGACGGTCGCACTACATATTTCCAAGTTTTTAAAGATTCAATTGCTATTGGACCATATACTTCAAATAAAGAGAATCACGCAATTTACATGAAAGGAAGCATGCGCATAACATTTTAATTGGACCGCTTACCTGTTGCAAACTTTAGTTAGTGTATATATAGTTGTAGAAAGAACTTGTAAACGTAACCCTTTTATCAATTTAAACTTCGTGTTCTTCCTTTGGGAAAATACAGAGCTTCGGCTTGTTTTCAAAACGGAACCAGTTTGGTTCTTGTTTTACCTTTAATTCTGCCTGAGGTTAAAGAATTCCTTTAAGTTAACTCAACCGGTTACTTAATTGTATCAACTTCATCTTTTGGTCTACAACATCTTAGGGTCTTATAGAGGTTTTAGATGTAATGTAACGCCAAGGAAGAAGAGGTGTTGGCATAATCTGAGCCAAAAGCGACCAGCTACAGTTCAAGGGGTGTCGTTAGATGTTCTTTGCCATAGTTGGGCTTGAATCAGTTCTTGGAGTTAGAGGAAACGATCCATTCCGCATTTGTCTTCATTGAGCCGTCCGTTCCTTTGGTCCGGGCTGCTCGGTGTCGTATCAGTTGGTATCAGAGATATAAGGTGTTTTCCTTAACTTCACAATTTTAGTTTCTGAATTTATTTCAGATTCTGTTTTGCGTATATATGAATTAAACGGATTTAGCTCTAGTTTGTTGTATGCTTTGTTGCTTAAATTGTGATGTTTAGTTGATATGTTTCAGCATGTGTTTCCTAGAGTCATCACCTAGATAGTCAAAAAAAAAAAGAAACGTTTAAACCTGTAGTAATTTTTGTCTAACCTTTGTGTTAGTTTGCCTTAATAATGTGTGTTGAATACTTGAAATCCAATAATTTAGTTTGTTGTTTTAGTGATGATGTTTGGATAGCTTCTCACTGATTGTAGCAAGTAGTTCATGCGTTAATTAAAGTGTTAAAAAAACGTGTTGAAAACTAAAGTGTCTAAGTGATGTTCCGGTTTTAGTTTGTTTATGTTAGTATTGGTCATGTGTTGTCTTTTCTTGTGTTGTCTTGTCTTGTGTTGAGTCAAAAAAGATTTGGTTCTTGTTTCTGATAGTCAACTTATTCCTACTGCTGTCCCTTTGTAACCTAGTCATTAGACTACAAATAACAGGCTGTAGAAGTTGAAAGTATATTCATACAAACCAAGGAGAAAACCAAAAGAAAGATAATTCTCGTGTCTTTGTTTAGAGTCTATATTATAGTTGTGTGTGATAAACATTTGAGTCTTCGTTTCAAAAATCCAAAAAAAAATTTTGAAAACAAGTTTTATCTGTGAAGATCTTGCATATCATTTCTTTTAAACTTGTTTCAAATCAAATTGGTTGACAACATTTCATTAAATCAATTAAAATCTTGATATTTGCTATTTGTTTTACATTGTGTTGATTTTAATTGATGCAAACAACATTGTTGGACTTAGATCTATTTTGAAAATAGGGTTCCAGAAATTTAAGCCCCACATTGTTAAATTGCTACCCTGTTTAAATCTCTTGTTGTCATTATCAATTTCTGAATTTGCATTGCACCATATACAAATTGAACTTCTTGTATTTGTGATTGATTGGTCACTACATAGTGAGTCAGTCGTGTTGTGAAAAGAAACTTTCAGCATTCAAATACAACTACAACTTGTGCAATCAAATTAAAGCCGTGAGCAATGTCTCATGTAGGCTGTGAGCAGTAGCCTCACCCAAACAAGCAAAAACCAAAGAAAGAAAACAAAAGCTTGTTTGAGAAAGAAAAAGAGAGAAAAGCCAATTGAACATCAAAAAGTAAGAGGCAAGACGAATGAGAGTTTGCACAAGAGAGTAAGAAAGCCCAAATTGCAAAAGGAAAATCCTGTGCAAAGAAAGAAAAGTACCCAAATAGCCTGAAAAGTGTTGAGATTTGACTATTGAAAGTTTCACAAAGCAAACCCTTACTGAACACCTTGTTTGTGTACTTTTGATTTCACTTTACGTCAATTGATAGTTGTATATTTTGCAAAGTAAATTGAGGGATTGTTCTGTACAACCCCGTAGTATTCATTCAACCTGAACAACAATTTGACTTCTGAAATATTCTTGAATCTTAGGAAAAGTCCAAAATTGTTGTTTAATCAATTATCAACGTAAAGTAGAACAAATTGAATCTTTTCAATACTTTACTTGGCTTTCTGAACTGTTTCTGAATTTGATTTTTGACATGCATATAAAAGAAATCCCTATGCATGATCTGCATTCTGTTAAGATGCCTGAGTCTGGGTTTCAACTACATTCAAAACATATCATTTATGACATTGATGTAAGTAATTCTGTTAAGAATGGCAATGAAAAAAAACTGGATTCATATGATTTGATGTTAGCTGATTTAGATAGTCTACTAGAAGTAGAACTTGATAATGATTTCATTGATCAAAATTCAGCTGTAGATGAGCATAAATCTTTAAATGAACTAGTTGATGAACTTCTTGATATTTTCATTCTAGATGAAGTCAATGTTTCTGAAATTTCTTCAAACGTTAATCTAGCTGAGAATAGTCCTGTTGTCATTTCAATTGTTACATCAAGTCTAGATATTGCACATGTGTGTGTCTGTTGTACATTTCATGTTAACATGTTGCAATATGCATTATGGATGTTCTGTTTTCTGATAGGATGTATGTGTTGTAAAATTTTTGTGATCTTTTTGTTAATACATCCTAAACACTTTAGGAAGCGTGTACACACCTTATTCTTTCTTCAAAGATAAGGATGCACCAAGGTATTTCACCTTCACCATTTGTATTATCATGTTCCTATTTGGTTATGGTGTAGTTGAGCATACGTGTACATCCTAAACCCCTATCCCTTATTCTATCCATGTTGAGATTCGAGGACGAATCATTTTCAAGAGGGAGGGAATGATGAGCCCACGATGGGGTCAACGCAACATATTTTCATGTATCATTTATTGTCATATGTTAGTTCTGTAAGACGTGGCATTTCACTGTTCACTCCGCACACACTAGTGCTAGTTCTTATGTCTTATTGCCTAACTAACCCTTAGGACATGTCATATATGTTGTGCATATTGTGTTTGTTGCTTGGTGTCTTAAAGATAGGTCAAAGAAGGTTGATGTTGAACCAATGATAAAGACCGATCGATCGAAGTCCAAATTCTATCGGATGAACCGAACACCAATCCACATTGATCGTTCGATGTAGCAACCTGCTTTGTCACCTGCTTCGGAATTACGGTTACAACTTGGATAATTCACGCAAAGGCCATGCACCTGTTATTCCAAGCAGCACACGAGATTCAACATATCAAAGATGTTATGTTTACAAAGATGAAGGCCGCACTACATATTTCCAAGTTTTTAAAGATTCAATTGCTATTGGACCATATACTTCA
The DNA here is from genome assembly GCA_036186865.1 of Eustoma russellianum. Taxonomy (NCBI): domain Eukaryota; kingdom Viridiplantae; phylum Streptophyta; class Magnoliopsida; order Gentianales; family Gentianaceae; genus Eustoma; species Eustoma russellianum. The sequence goes on along the minus strand of AP025040.1, from coordinate 21,763,432 downwards.
AATAAAGAGAATCACGCAATTTACATGAAAGGAAGCATGCGCATAACATTTTAATTGGACCGCTTACCTGTTGCAAACTTTAGTTAGTGTATACATAGTTGTAGAAAGAACTTGTAAACGTAACCCTTTTATCAATTTAAACTTCGTGTTCTTCCTTTGGGAAAATACAGAGCTTCGGCTCGTTTTCAAAACGGAACCAGTTTGGTTCTTGTTTTACCTTTAATTCTGCCTGAGGTTAAAGAATTCCTTTAAGTTAACTCAACCGGTTACTTAATTGTATCAACTTCATCTTTTGGTCTACAACATCTTAGGGTCTCATAGAGGTTTTAGATGTAATGTAACGCCAAGGAAGAAGAGGTGTTGGCATAATCTGAGCCAAAAGCGACCAGCTACAGTTCAAGGGGTGTCGTTAGATGTTCTTTGCCATAGTTGGGCTTGAATCAGTTCTTGGAGTTAGAGGAAACGATCCATTCCGCATTTGTCTTCATTGAGCCGTCCGTTCCTTTGGTCCGGGCTGCTCGGTGTCGTATCACCCTAAGATGCTGTAAACCAAAAATGAAGTAAATACTAACAAGTTCTAGGCTATGAATCTTGAAAGAAACCGTTTAGTGGTTTAAACTTCAACTAGAATAAGTTGAGAATTCCTTAAAGGAAATTTTGATTGAAATGTTTTTGAATTGTGGTCCTTTTTACATTCAGGTTCCTAATCTATTTATAACCATTGAAATTTACAAAAGGTACAAGGTTTAAAGTACAAAGTATAAGTCTAAAAGGAACATGCTTGCTTGGTAACTTGTTTGAACAATTTTGGTTCCAAGAAAGCTGAATTGTTTTGCTGTGCTTCCATGCTTGTTCTCACCACAATTCTTGATCAATTTTGATTGGATAATACTTTGAACAACTTGGTTTGAATTGCCTTTGATTGGTTGCAAGTTTGGCTTTGACTTTCCAAGTGAATTATGCCTTAAACAGCCGTATTCTTCAAGGAGCTGATTGGATCAATTTTGGTGCTGCTTGCTTGCTTGTTTTCAAGTTGTTTTTGATTGGTTTGAACATTTGCAAGACTTCTCCCAATTGGTTCATGCTTTGAGCAGCTTGTCCATCCATGTTTGGCGTGAAGAACAATTCAGATTTGTGTGTGCTTGTCACCTCCTTGCTTGTAAGCTACTTGCTTATCACCTCCTTGCTTGAACAAAAATTCAGATTCTAATTGCATTTTTAAGCTAAGTACGTGTACCTGAAAAACAAGGCAATAATACAAAACAAACTATCCTAAAACAAGCTTAACCAACCAACAATATTAAAAAGAACAACTAAAGATATATACAACATGTTTTTGATACAACTAGATCAAAGCTTGTATCATATAAACCCAATGGACATCATCTCTGCTTGGTTCATCCTCTTCATGCCTATAAAGAAATGATTCAATACAATGCAACAACTTCTTAGCCATACTCCTTGTCATGGGACCTGTGCGGGGCAGTGAGGTGTCATCATCAGTGTTTGTATCCACAAGGTTAGGCTGTAGCTCATCATTCCCTCCCACTTGAGAAGGATTCGTCCTCGAATCTGAAACAATACTAAATGGAGAAAGGTCAGCAACATTAAAAGTTTTAGAGATAGGACCATACCTTTCTTCAGGAAGATCGAGAACACAGGCATTATCACCAAGCCGTTTCAACACTTTGAACGGTCCATCGCCTCTTGGCTTCAACTTTGAGTCCCTTTCCTTAGGGAATCTTTCTTTCCTCAAGTGTAACCAAACAAGATCACCAGGCTCAAATATAACAACTTTACGATTCCTGTTGGCTCTATTGGCGTACACTTTATTCTTAGCTTCAAGTTGTGACTTAACCTTTTCATGCAATTCTTTCACAAGTTTTTCTTTTCGTTCACCATCTAAACTAACACGTTCATGAACAGGTATGGGAACAAGATCAAGCGGGGACAAAGGGTTAAAGCCATAAACAACTTCAAAAGGAGAATGCAATGTTCCACTATGAACAACTCTATTGTATGCAAACTCAATATAAGCTAAGCAGTCTTCCCAATTCTTTAAGTTCTTTTGAATGACAACACGTAACAGTTGAGACAAAGTTCTATTAACAACTTCAGTTTGACCATCGGTTTGTGGGTGAGCAGTTGTAGAAAATAACAATTTAGTACCAAGTCTACTCCACAAAACACGCCAGAAATGACTTAGAAACTTTGTATCTCTATCACTAACAATTGTACGTGGCATGCCATGCAATCTAACAATCTCCTTAAAGAACAAATCAGCAATATGAATAGCATCATCAACTTTCTTACACGCAATGAAATGTGCCATTTTGGAAAATCTATCAACAACAACAAAGATGCTATCTTTACCAGTTTTGGATCGAGGCAATCCCAATACAAAGTCCATAGAAAGATCAGTCTAAGGTGAGCTTGGAACAGATAAGGGAGTGTACAATCCATGTGGTTGTGTTCTAGATTTTGCTTGTTTGCAAGTAATACATTGGTCACATACCTTATCAACATGTGCTTTCATATGCGGCCAGAAGAAATGCTCCTTAAGTGTTTCCAAAGTTTTTAACGAGCCAAAATGACCCATTAAACCTCCTCCATGAGCTTCTTTCATCAACAACTCTCTTAATGAACACATTGGTACACATAACTTATGTTCTTTAAACAAATAACCATCATGCAAGTAATATTTAGCAAAAGGTGAATCAATGCATGCTTGATAGATAGAACTAAAGTCATGATCAGAATGATACATCTCTTTGATAGACTCAAAACCAAACATGTTACATGAAAGAGTAGTAATCAAAGTATAGCGACGAGATAATGCATCAGCAACAACATTTTCTTTTCCTTGCTTATACTTGATCACATAAGGGAATTGTTCAATGAATTCAACCCATTTGGCATGTCTTTTGTTCAATTTTCCTTGACCTTTTAGATACTTAAGGCTTTCATGATCAGTATGAATCACAAATTCCTTAGGTTGCAGATAATGTTGCCAAGTTTGTAAAGAACGGACAAGGGCATACAATTCTTTATCATAGGTTGAATAATTTATGGAAGCTCCTTTCAATTTCTCACTAAAGTTGGCAACAGGTTTTTTTACCTTGATGCAATACAGCTCCAATGCCAACTCCACTGGCATAACATTCAACTTCAAACATTTCATCAGAGTTGGGCAATCTCAGGATAGGTGCAGAAGTTAGACGTTTCTTAAGTTCCTCAAAGGCTTGTTGTTGTGATTCTCCCCATTCAAAACTTACATCTTTCTTGACTAACTCATTCAAGGGTGCAGCTATGGTAGAGAAATCTGTCACAAAACGTCTATAGAAGCTAGCTAATCCATGAAAACTCCTAACATCTCCAGCAGACTTAGGGGTTGGCCACTCAGTTATGGATTTAACTTTCTCTTGGTCCATTTCAATTCCTTCAGCACTAATCACAAATCCTAAGAATGTAACCTTCTCCAGACAGAAAGAACACTTCTTGAAATTAGCATACAACTTTTCTTTCTGTAGGGTGACAAAAACAGCTCCCTATGAATTTCCTTAAGACCTCATTCATTAACCTCATGAAAGTACTAGGGGCATTGGTTAAACCAAAGGGCATAACTAACCATTCGTACAATCCAAATTTAGTCTTAAAGGCAGTTTTCCATTCATCACCTTCCCTAATTCTCACTTGGAAATAACCTTGTTTAAGATCTACTTTGCTAAAGCATCTAGACCCATGTAACATATCCAACATGTCATCCAACCTAGGAATAGGGTATCTATACTTCACAGTGATCTTATTGATGGCTCTACAATCAGTACACATTCTCCAAGTTCCATCTTTCTTAGGGACGATGATAACAGGAACAACACAAGGACTCATACTCTCTTTTACTTTACCTTGGGTCAATAATTCCTCAACTTGTTTTTGGATTTCCTTAGTTTCCTCTGGTGATGAGCTACAGCTTAACCTTGTGGATACAAACACTGATGATGACACCTCACTGTCCCGCACAGGTCCCATTACAAGGAGTATGGCTAAGAAGTTGTTACATTGTGTTGAATCATTTCTTTATGGGCATGAAGAGGATGAACCAAGCAGAGATGATGTCTATTGGGTTTATATGATACAAGCTTCGATCTAGTTGTATCAAAAGCATGTTGTACATATCTTTAGTTGTTCTTTTTAATATTGTTGGTTGGTTAACCTTGTTTTTGGATAGTTTGTGCTGTATTATTGCCTTGTCTTTCAGGTACACGTACTTAGCTTGAAAATGCAATTAGAACCTGAATTTTTGTTCAAGCAAGGAGGTGTTATGAAGTAGCTAACAAGCAAGGAGGTGACAAGCACCCATGTCAAAATCTGAATTGTTCTTCACGTTAAAATGGATGGACAAGCTGCTCAAGCATGAACCAATTGGAAGAAGTCCTGCCAATGTTCAAACCAATCAAGAACAAGTTGAAGACAAGCAAGCAAGCTGCACAACAAATGATCCAATCAAATCCTTTGAAGAAATCGGCTGATTAAGGCTTAATTCCTTTTAAAATTCAAAGCCAAACTTGCAACCAATCAAAAGGCAATTCAAAGCAAGCTGCTCAAAGTATTATCCAATCAAATTGATCAAGAATGATGGCTGAAAACAAGCAAGGAAGAAACGGCAAGCAAACCAGCTTTCTTGGAACCAAAATTGTTCAAAAGCAAGCATGTTCTTTTTAGACTTGTACTTTGTACTTTAAACTTTGTACCTATGTAATTTTCGTTGGTTATAAGTAGGTTAAGAACCTGAATGTACAAAACACCCAGATTATCAAACACATTTCAATCAAAACTTCCTTTAAGGAATTCTCAACTTTTCTGGTTGAAGCTTAAGCGTTTCTTTCAAGTTCATAGCCTAGAACTTGTTAGTACTTACTTCATTTTTGGTTACAGCATCTTAGGGTCTCAATGAGGTTTTAGATGTGTTGGAATGCCAAAGAGGAAGAGGTGTTGGCATGAATTGAGCCAAGGACAAACGGTTACAGTTCAAGGGGTGTCATTGTGATGTTCTTTGCCATAGCCGAGGTTCAAATCAATTTGGAATAGGAGACAAAGTCTTGGAAACGTTTTCTAGCCTTTATTTGGCTCATCAATTGGTATCAGAGCTTTGGTTAGTCTTCTATTCATGTTTACATTGTTTAAACTTGCATATGAATGATGCTGCCCAAAACCGTGTAGTAGACTGTTTTTATGTCCATTTAGAATCTGTTAATTGAGATAGTTACTTTATGTTTTAAAGTGTTTATTAGTTAGTTTACAACAGTTTGGTAAGTTAGTTTTAAGTAGCAAAACCGAAAATACCACAAAAAAGAACTTAGACTAGACTTAAGTGTTGTTAGAATCTGTTTGTGTAGTTTAGATTAAAACCGTGTGTAACTTGTTGTTTTTGTTCAATCTAGCTTAGACAATGTTCATTAGGTCCTAATCTAGAAGTTTAAATGGTAGTTTAGTTGAGTCCTTAAAACAGAAAACTTTGAACACAAAAAAAGATTAGTTGGTAGTTTAGTTTGTAATCAAGTCATTAAATTCTGTTTTTAGTAGTTGTGTGCAATCTGTTTTAGACGTTTTAGTTGCTGCCTTATTTAGCTTAGTTAGAATAGTTTGCAACATAGTTTAAAGGTTTAGTTGGTTGTTTAGTTTAGTACAAGAGAAACCGAAAACTAAGAACAAAAAAAAGTAGTTTTAGTTAACTATGTTTGCTGCCTAGTTTCTAGTTGATATACGTGTGTTAAGTAGAATACAAAGACTTGCATCTAGTATCATCTAGTTTAGAAATTGATTGCATCATACAAACGAAAACCAAAACAAAAACAAGTAGAATAGATAACTTAAAAACAAAACAAAACAAGTTAGCTAGTTTGCATCAAAACTGATTTCCATTAGTTGTTAGAGTAATCAGCCCTTATAATTGCATTTAGAAACAACTAAGTTGCATTTAGCTATCTTAAGATTAGTTAGATCATTTGCATCAAAAACAAAAAAAAAGAAAAAAAGACAATTGCCCAAACCGTGTGTTTAGAACAACTCTTTGAAGCTCATTTGAAATCTTGGTGAATGCTAATAGCTATATCTTTTTTGTTGATTTCAATTGTTTCAAACAACTTGTTGGACTTAGATACATCCTGGAAGTTAGGAATTGTTTAAGTCCCACACTGTTAAAGAGCTATCCAATTGTTGTTTTAGATCAATTTCTGAACTTACCTTGCACTATATTCAATTTGAACTTGTTGTAATTGTGAATTGATTTCTCACTACATAGTGTTTAGCCGTGTTGTGTACGAGAAACTTTCAAATTCCAAATACAACAAACCTTGTGCAATTGAAGGCCGTGAGCAATGACTCATGTAGGCCGTGAGGAGTAGTCTCACAACAATCAAGCAAACCCCCCCAAAGAAAGAAAATTAAGCTTGATTGAGAAATACACGAGAGAAAAGCCAATATTTGTCAACAAGTAAGAGGCAAGACAAGAGAGAATTGCACAAGAAAGAAAGTGAGGAAAAGCCCAAAGTTGAACATTGCAAAAGGGAAATTCCTGCGCAAAGCTCAAAAGAAAGAAAGTGCCCAAAAGAACCAAAGTGTTGTAGTTTTGAAATATTGAAAGTTTCTAAAACAAACCCTTGCTTACAATTTGTTTGTGTGCTTTTACTTTCACTTTACTTCAATTGAAAATTGCATATGCTGTAAAGTAAATTGAGGGATTGTCTTAAACAACCCCGTAGATTTCATTCAGCCCGAACAACAATTTGACTTCTGTGATTTTCTTGAATCCTTAGGAGAAAAAGTCCAAATTGCTGTTTTAACCAATTGTCAACATAAAGTAGAGTATTTGCATCTTGTCAATATTTTAATTGGCTTTTGAGATTGTTTTCTGAATCATGGGTCCCCAACAGAAAGATAATGCACCATCCCCGTCCCCATCTACTCCTGTCCCATCCCCAGTCCCTGTTACCCTAGAGAATATACAACAAACACTCACTTTCCTTGTTAATCAGTTTGGTTTAATGAGAAGTGACATAGAGGATAACAAACAAAGGATAAGCAAAGTAGAAAAGCCAACCTCAGATCAAAAGGAACCTAGTATACCTTTTCAAGAAGGCACCTCTTATGGTATTGAGGTTAATGAATGAGGTCTTAAGGAAATTCATAGGGAAATTTGTAGTAGTCTACTTTGATGACATTCTTATCTACTCTAAAACCCTAAGTGAACATCTGATCCATCTTAGAGCTGTTTTTGTCACCCTACAGAAAGAAAAGTTGTATGCTAATTTCAAGAAGTGTTCTTTCTGTCTGGAGAAGGTTACATTCTTAGGATTTGTGATTAGTGCTGAAGGAATTGAAATGGACCAAGAGAAAGTTAGAATCTGTTTGTGTAGTTTAGTTAAAACCGTTTGTAACTTGTTGTTCTTGTTCGATCTAGCTTAGACAATGTTCATTAGGTCATAATCTAGAAGTTTAACTGGTAGTTTAGTTAAGTCCTTAAAACAGAAAACTTTGAACACAAAAATAGATTAGTTGATAGTTTAGTTTGTAATCAAGTTGTTAAAATCTGTTTTTAGTAGCTGTGTGCAAACTGTTTTAGACGTTTCAGTTGCTGCCTTATTTAGCTTAGTTAGACTAGTTTACAACATAGTTTAAAGGTTTAGTTGGTTGTTTAGTTTAGAACAAGAAAATCCGAAAACTAAAGAACAAAAAAAGTAGTTTTAGTTAACTATGTTTGCTGCCTAGTTTCTAGTTGATAAACGTTTGTTGAGTAGAATATAAAGACTTGCATCTAGTACCATCTAGTTTTGAAACTGTTTGCATCATAAAAACGAAAACCAAAACAAAAACAAAGTAGAATAGATAACTTAAAATCAAAACAAAACAAGTTAGTTTAGTTTGCATCAAAACTGATTTCCATTAGTTGTTATATTAATCAGCCCTTATAATTGCATTTAGAAACAACTAAGTTGCATTTAGCTATCTTAAGATTAGTTAGATCATTTGCATCAAAAACAGAAAAACAATTGCCAAAACCGTGTGTTTAGAACAAGTCTTTAAAGCTCATTTGAAATCTTGGTGAATGCTAATAGCTATATCTTTTTGTTGATTTCAATTGTTTCAAACAACTTGTTGGACTTAGATACATCCTGGAAGTTAGGAATTGTTTAAGCCCCCACACTGTTAAAAAGCTATCCAATTGTTGTTTTAGATCAATTTCTGAACTTACCTTGCACTATAATCAATTTGAACTTGTTGTAATTGTGAATTGATTTCTCACTACATAGTGTTTAGCTGTGTTGTGTACGAGAAACTTTCAAATTCCAAATACAACAAACCTTGTGCAATTAAAGACCGTGAGCAATGACTCATGTAGGCCGTGAGCAGTAGTCTCACAACAATCAAGCAAACACCCCAAAGAAAGAAAATTAAGCTTGATTGAGAAACACACAAGAGAAAAGCCATTATTTGTCAACAAGTAAGAGGCAAGACAAGAGAGAATTTCACAAGAAAGAAAAGTGAGGAAAAGCCCAAAATTGAACATTGCAAAAGGGAAATTCATGTGCAAAGCTCAAAAGAAAGAAAGTGCCAAAGAAAAACCCAAAGTGTTGTAGATTTGAAATATTGAAAGTTTCTAAAGCAAACCCTTGCTGACACTTTGTTTGTGTTCTTTTACTTTCACTTTACTTCAATTGATAATTGCATATGCTGTAAAGTAAATTGAGGGATTGTCTTAAACAACCCCGTAAATTTCATTCAGCCAGAACAACAATTTGACTTCTGTGATTTTCTTGAATCCTTAGGAGAAATAGTCCAAATTGCTGTTTTGAACAATTGTCAACATAAAGTAGAGTATTTGCATCTTGTCAATATTTTAATTGGCTTTTGAGATTGTTTTCTGAATCATGGGTCCCCAACAGAAAGATAATGCACCACCCTCGTCCCCATCTACTCCTGTTCCATCCCCAGTCCCTGTTACCTTAGAGAATATACATCAAACACTCACTTTCCTTGTTAATCAGTTTGGTTTAATGAAAAGTGACATAGGGGATAACAAACAGAGGATAAGCAAAGTAGAAAAGCCAACCTCAGATCAAAAGGAACCTAGTATACCTTTTCAAGAAGGCACCTCTTATGGTAATGAGTCTCATGTTGAACATAGAAAAGTCACATCACATAGAGGTAGAGGTAGAGGTCGAGGTAATAATGGTGGTCGTAGGAACATTTCTTTTGAGGAGAGATTTGATGATCTCCCTGAGTACAATGAAGAACACTATCCGGAAGAACGGTATGATGAACGTCAGCCTGATAGAGCTGAACATCTTGAAGAAGAGTTCATTACTACTAAACTGACAATACCCTCCTTCCAAGGGAAAAGTGATCCTCAAGCATATCTGCAATGGGAAACAAAAGTAGATCATATGTATTCTTGCACTAACTATTCTGAATTGGCCAAAGTGCGGTATGCAACTTTTGAATTTGTAGATTATGCTTTACTCTGGTGGGGACAATTGAAGAACACCAGGAGAAGAACAAGACAGCCCCCTGTTGTTACTTGGTCCGAGCTGCAACAAGAGATGAGGAAGAGATTCATATCTCCTTCCTATGAAAGAAGCATTTTCCAGAAATTGCAACAACTTTCTCAAGGTAATAGATCTGTTGATGAATTTTATAAAGAATTAGAACATCTGCTTACCAGGGCTAACATAGAAGAAGCTGAGGAAGCCACAATGGCTAGATTTCTAGCTGGTTTGAACAAAGAGATTGCATTTAAGGTGGAACTTACACCTTACTCTAATCTGGCTTCTATGGTTCACATTGCTAAGAAAGTGGAAAGACAATTGAAGGTTAAAACTTCTAACCCTTCTTTTCGGACTAATCCTTTGAGTTTTCCTAGAACACAGCCCAGGACGCCTTTCCGTCCACAACAAGGTCAAGGCCATGGATTCCAAGGAACCCAGAATATCCAAAATCGTCCAAAGCTTCCAATCACTGATAAAGGCAAAGCCAAGGTGGAAGGTACGCCTAATGTTAAGGCTCGTGATTTTCAATGTTTTAAATGCTTAGGAAAAGGTCATTATCAATGTCCCAACCCTAAACGCATCTTGTTTATTGAAGAGTCTAATGAGTATTATTCTGAGGAAGAATTGGAAGAGAGTGAAGAAAACAATGAAATTGAACAAACATGTAAAGAAGAAGAAGAGCTTAGTGAAGAGATTAATGAGTGTGAAACAAAAGAGTTCTTAGTTGTCCGTCGAGCTCTAAGTGCCCAAATTAAAACTGAAGAACCTGAAATACAAAGAGAGAACATATTCCACATTCACTGTATGGTTAAAAAGAAAGTCTGCACTTTAATCATTGACTCCGGTTCATGTACCAATGTTGCAAGTTTTGAACTTGTTAGGAAACTTGAGTTACCTTTAATTAATCACCCCGTCCTTATAGACTAACATGGCTTAATGAGTGTGGTGAAGTTAAAGTAACAAAGCAAGTCCTAGTTCCTTTATCAATTGGTGGGTATTCTGCTGAGGTGTTATGTGATGTAGCCCCTATGCATTCAAGTCATATCTTATTAGGTAGACCGTGGCAATTTGACAACAAGGTTACATATGATGGTTACCTGAATAGATATTCCTTTAGGCATAATAACAAACTGTTCAAATTAAATGCCTTGCCCCCGCACAAAGTCTTTGAGGATCAACAACGAATGTTAAAAAGCCATAATGATCCAAAAGAAAAGGAATTCTTTATCATAGGTTGTAACAAACTGTTCAAATTCATTGGCATAATAACAAACTGTTCAAATTCATGATCAGTATGAATCACAAATTCCTTAGGTTGCAGATAATGTTGCCAAGTTTGTAAAGAACGGACAAGGGCATACAATTCTTTATCATAGGTTGAATAATTTATGGAAGCTCCTTTCAATTTCTCACTAAAGTAGGCAACAGGTTTGTTACCTTGATGCAATACAGCTCCAATGCCAACTCCACTGGCATCACATTCAACTTCAAACATTTCATCAAAGTTGGGCAATCTCAGGATAGGTGCAGAAGTTAGACGTTTCTTAAGTTCCTCAAAGGCTTGTTGTTGTGATTCTCCCCATTCAAAACTTACATCTTTCTTGACTAACTCATTCAAGGGTGCAGCGATGGTAGAGAAATCCTTCACAAAACGTCTATAGAAGCTAGCTAATCCATGAAAACTCCTAACATCTCCAGCAGACTTAGGGGTTGGCCACTCAGTTATGGATTTAACTTTCTCTTGGTCCATTTCAATTCCTTCAGCACTAATCACAAATCCTAAGAATGTAACCTTCTCGAGGCAGAAAGAACACTTCTTGAAATTAGCATACAACTTTTCTTTCTGTAGGGCGACAAAAACAGCTCTAAGATGGATCAGATGTTCACTTAGGGTTTTGGAGTAGATAAGATTGTCATCAAAGTAAACTACTACAAATTTCCCTATGAATTTCCTTAAGACTTCATTCATTAACCTCATGAAGGTACTAGGGGCGTTGGTTAAACCAAAGGGCATAACTAACCATTCGTACAATCCAAATTTAGTCTTAAAGGCAGTTTTCCATTCATCACCTTCCCTAATTCTCACTTGGAAATAACCTTGTTTAAGATCTACTTTGCTAAAGCATCGAGACCCATGCGACATATCCAGCATGTCATCCAACCTAGGAATAGGGTATCTATACTTCACAGTGATCTTATTGATGGCTCTACAGTCAGTACACATTCTCCAAGTTCCATCTTTCTTAGGGACAATGATAACAGGAACAGCACAAGGACTCATACTCTCTCTTACTTTACCTTAGGTCAATAATTCCTCAACTTGTTTTTGGATTTCCTTAGTTTCCTCTGGATTGGCTCTATAGGCAGGTCTGTTTGGCAGAACAGCTCCTGGAATGAAATATATTTGATGCTCAATGCCTCTTAGAGGTGGTAAACCTGGGGAATATCCTTAAGGAAACAAGCTAGAAAATTCTTGAAGTAAAGATGCAACTTCACTTGGTAAAGTAGATGGTATTTCAGATAAAGAGAACAGAGTTTCTTTGTAAAGCAAGATATAAACATTTTTGTTTGAATTAATAGCATGGAATACCTCGCTTTGAGATGCAAAGAACGCACTTTTCTTAAGAGATGGTTCAGCAGAAACTTTGATTTCTTTCGGTTCAATTTTAAGATGTGAACTTTTCAGTTGGTTTTCCTTAATGAAAATCCTTTCCAATTCCTTTTCTTTTGGATCATTATGGCTTTTTAACATTCGTTGTTGATCCTCAAAGACTTTGTGCAGGGGCAAGGCATTTAATTTGAACAGTTTGTTATTATGCCTAAAGGAATATCTATTTAGGTAACCATCATATGTAACCTTGTTGTCAAATTGCCACGGTCTACCTAATAAGATATGACTTGATTGCATAGAGGCTACATCACATAACACCTCAGCAGAATACCCACCAATTGATAAAGAAACTAGGACTTGCTTTGTTACTTTAACTTCACCACACTCATTAAGCCATATGAGTCTATAAGGACGGGGGTGATTAATTAAAGGTAACTCAAGTTTCCTAACAAGTTCAAAACTTGCAACATTGGTACATGAACCGGAGTCAATGATTAAAGTGCAGACTTTCTTTTTAACCATACAGTGAATGTGGAATATGTTCTCTCTTTGTATTTCAGGTTCTTCAGTTTTAATTTGGGCACTTAGAGCTCGACGGACAACTAAGAACTTTTTTGCTTCACACTCATTAGTCTCTTCACTGATCTCTTCTTCTTCCTCACATGTTTGTTCAATTTCATTGTTTTCTTCACTCTCCTCCAATTCTTCCTCAGAATAATACTCATTAGACTCTTCAATAAACAAGATGCGTTTAGGGTTGGGACATTGATTAGCAAAATGACCTTTTCCTAAGCATTTAAAACATTGAATATCACGAGTCTTAAAATTAGGCGTACCTTCCACCTTGGCTTTGCCTTTGTCAGGGATTGGAAGCTTTGGACGATTTTGGATGTTCTGGGTTGATTTTCCTTGGAATCCACGGCCTTGACCTTGTTGTGGACGGAAAGGCATCCTGGGCTGTGTTCTAGGAAAACTCAAAGGATTAGTCCGAAAAGAAGGGTTAGAAGTTTTTACCTTCAATTGTCTTTCCACTTTCTCAGCAATGTGAACCATAGAAGGCAGATCAGAGTAAGGTGTAAGTTCCACCTTAAATGCAATCTCTTTGTTCAAACCAGCTAGAAATCTAGCCATGGTGGCTTCCTCAGCTTCTTCTATGTTAGCCCTGGTAAGCAGATGTTCTAATTCTTTATAAAATTCATCAACAGATCTATTACCTTGAGAAAGCTGTTGCAATTTCTGGAAAACGCTTCTTTCATAGGATGGAGATATGAATCTCTTCCTCATCTCTTGTTTTAGCTCGGACCAAGTAACAACAGGGGGCTGTCTTGTTCTTCTCCTGGTGTTCTTCAATTGTTCCCTCCAAAGTAAAGCATAATCTACAAATTCAAAAGTTGCATACCGCACTTTGGCCAATTCAGAATAGTTAGTGCAAGAATACATATGATCTACCTTTGTTTCCCATTGCAGATATGTTTCAGGATCACTTTTCCCTTGGAAGGGGGGTATTGTCAGTTTAGTAGTAATGAACTCTTCTTCAAGATGTTCATCTCTATCAGGCTGACGTTCATCATATCTTTCTTCTAGATAGGGTTCTTCATTGTACTCAGGGAGACTATCAAACCTTTCCTCAAAAGAAATGTTCCTACGACCACTATTACTACCTCGACCTCTACCTCTACCTCTAAGTGATGTGACTTTTCTACGTTCAACGTGAGACTCATTACCATAAGAGGTGCCTTCTTGAAAAGGTATACTAGGTTCCTTTTGATCTGAGGTTGGCCTTTCTACTTTGCTTATCCTTTGTTTGTTATCCTCTATGTCACTTCTCATTAAACCAAACTGATTAACAAGGAATGTGAGTGTTTGCTGTATATTCTCTAGGGTAACTGGGACTGGGGATGGGACAAGAGTAGATGGGGACGGGGATGGTGCATTATCTTTCTGTTGGGGACCCATGATTCAGAAAACAATCTCAAAAGCCAATTAAAATATTGATAAGATGCAAATACTCTACTTTATGTTGACAATTGTTCAAAACAGCAATTTGGACTATTTCTCCTAAGGATTCAAGAAAATCACAGAAGTCAAATTGTTGTTCGGGCTGAATGAAATCTACGGGGTTGTTTTAAGACAATCCCTCAATTTACTTTACAGCATATGCAATTATCAATTGAAGTAAAGTGAAAGTAAAAGCACACAAACAAAGTGTCAGCAAGGATTTGCTTTAGAAACTTTCAATATTTCAAAACTACAACACTTTGGTTCTTTTGGGCACTTTCTTTCTTTTGAGCTTTGCGTAGGAATTTCCCTTTTGCAATGTTCAACTTTGGGCTTTTCCTCACTTTTCTTTCTTGTGCAATTCTCTCTTGTCTTGCCTCTTACTTGTTGACAAATATTGGTTTTTCTCTCGTGTATTACTCAATCAAGCTTAATTTTCTTTCTTTGGGGGGGTTTGCTTGATTGTTGTGAGACTACTCCTCACGGCCTACATGAGTCATTGCTCACGGCCTTCAATTGCACAAGGTTTGTTGTATTTGGAATTTGAAAGTTTCTCGTACACAACACTGCTAAACACTATGTAGTGAGAAATCAATTCACAATTACAACAAGTTCAAATTGAATATAGTGCAAGGTAAGTTCAGAAATTGATCTAAAACAACAATTGGATAGCTCTTTAACAGTGTGGGGCTTAAACAATTCCTAACTTCCAGAATGTATCTAAGTCCAACAAGTTGTTTGAAACAATTGAAATCAACAAAAAGATAAAGCTATTAGCATTCACCAAAATTTCAAATGAGCTTTAAAGAGTTGTTCTAAACACACGGTTTGGGCAATTGTCCTTTTTTTTTCTTTTTTTTTGTTTTTGATGCAAATGATCTAACTAATCTTAAGATAGCTAAATGCAACTTAGTTGTTTCTAAATGCAATTTATAAAGGCTGATTACTAACAACTAATGGAAATCATTTTTGATGCAAACTAGCTAACTTGTTTTGTTTTGTTTTAAAGTTATCTATTCTACTTGTTTTTGTCTTGGTTTTTGTTTGTATGATGCAATCAGTTTCTAAGCTAGATGATACTAGATGCAAGTGTTTATATCCTACTTATCAAACGTATATCACTAGAAACTAGGCAGCACACCTAGTTAGCTAAAACTACTTGTTTTGATCTTTAGTTTTCGGATTTCTTGTGCTAAACTAAACAACCAACTAAACACTTAAACTATGTTGTAAACTAGCCTAACCAAGCTAAATAAGGTAGCAAATACAACGTCTAAACAGATTGCACACAACTACTAAAAACAGAATTTAACAACTTGATTACAACTAATCTATCAACTATTCTAATTTTGTGTTCAAGTTTTCTGTTTTAAGGACTTATCTAAGCTTCCATTTAAACTTCTAGATTAGGATCTAATGAACACTATCTAAGCTAGATTGAACAAGAACAATCAGGTTACACACGGTTTTAACTAGACTACACAAACAGTTTCTAACACACTTAAGTCTAGTCTAAGTTCTTTTTGTGGTGGTTTTCGGTTTTGCTACTTAAAACTAATTTAACAAACTATTGTAAACCAACTAATAAACACTTTAAAACATAAACTAACTACCTAAACAAACAGAATCTAATTGAACAACAAAACAGTTTACTAAACGGTTTTGGGCAGCATCATGCATATGCAAGTTTAAGCAATGTAAACATGAATAGAAGACTAACCAAAGCTCTGATACCAATTGATGAGCCAAATGAAGGCTAGAAAAAACGTTCCAAGGACTTTGTCTCCTACTCCAAACTGATTTGAACCACAGCTATGGCAAAGAACATCACAATGACACCCCTTGAACTGTAACCGTTTGTTCTTGGCTCAATTTATGCCAACACCTCTTCCTCTTTGGCATTCCAACACATCTAAAACCTCATTGAGACCCTAAGATGCTGTAAACCAAAAATGAAGTAAATACTTAACAAGTCTAGGCTAGGAACTTGAAAGAAAACCGTTAGTGGTCTTAAACTTCAACTAGAATAAGTTGAGAATTCCTTAAAGGAAGTTTTGATTGAAATGTATTTGAAATTGTGTTTTGTACATTCAGGTTCCTACCTTACTTATAACAAACAAAAATGACATAGGTACAAGGTTTAAAGTACAAGCTACAAGTCTTAAAATAACATGCTTGCTTTTGAACAACTTTGGTTCCAAGAAATCTGGTTGCTTTTGCCGTGTACTCCTTGCTTTGTTTCCAGCCTTTTTCTTGATCAATTTGATTGGATAAGACTTGGAGCAGCTTGCTTTGAATTAAGCTTTGATTGGTTGTGAGTGTGGCTTTGAATTTTCAAAAGAATTAAGCTTAATCAGCCGTTTCTTCCATGCTAGTTTTCAGCCAAAGTTTTGATTGGATAATGCATTGAGCAGCTTGGTTTGAACTCCCTTTGATTGGTTGTAGTTTAGGCTTTGAATATTCAACCCATTTAAGCCTTAAACCAGCCGAATTCTTCAAGGAATTTGATTGGATCAATTGTTGTGCAGCTTGCATTCTTGTCTTCAACTTGATTGTGATTGGTTTGAACATTTGAAAGACTTCTTCCTATTGGTTAATGAGTTGAGCAGCTTGTCCGTCCTTGTTTTAACGTGAAGAAGAATTCAGATTTCACATGGGTGCTTGTCACCACCTTTCTTGTAAGCTACTTGCATATCACCTCTTTGCTTGAACAAAAATTCAGGTTCTAATTGCATTTTCAAGCTAAGTACGTGTACCTGAAAGACAAGGCAATAATACAACACAAACTATCCTAAAACAAGGTTAACCAACCAACAATATTAAAAAGAACAACTAAAGATATGTACAACATGTTTTTGATACAACTAGATCAAAGCTTGTATCATATAAACCCAATGGACATCATCTCTGCTTGGTTCATCCTCTTCATGCCTGTGAAGAAATGATTCAACACAATGTAACAACTTCTTAGCCATACTCCTTGTTATGGGACCTGTGCGGGGCAGTGAGGTGTCATCATCAGTGTTTGTATCCACAAGGTTAGGCTGTAGCTCATCACAAGTCATATCTTATTAGGTAGACCGTGGCAATTTGACAACAAGGTTACATATGATGGTTACCTGAATAGATATTCCTTTAGGCATAACAACAAACTGTTCAAATTAAATGCCTTGCCCTCGCACAAAGTCTTTGAGGATCAACAACGAATGTTAAAAAACCATAATGATCCAAAAGAAAAGGAACTGTAAAGGATTTTCATCAAAGAAAACCAACTGAAAACTTCTCATCTTAAAATTGAACCGAAAGAAATCAAAGTTTCTGCTGAATCATCTCTAAAGAAAAGTGCATTCTTTGCATCTCAAAGCGAGGTATTCCATGCTATCAATTCAAACAAAACTGTTTATATCTTGCTTTACAAAGAAACTCTGTTCTCTTCATCTGAAATACCATCTACTTTACCAAGTGAAGTTGCATCTTTACTTCAAGAATTTTCTAGCTTGTTTCCTGAAGGAGATCCCCTAGGTTTAGCACCTCTAAGAGGCATTGAGCATCAAATAGATTTCATTCCAGGAGCTGTTCTACCAAACAGACCTGCCTATAGAGCCAATCCAGATGATGAGCCAAATAAAGGCTAGAAAACGTTTCCAAGACTTTGTCTCCTATTCCAAATTGATTTGAACCTCGGCTATGGTAAAGAACATCACAATGACACCCCTTGAACTGTAACCGTTTGTCATTGGCTCAATTCATGCCAACACCTCTTCCTCTTTGGCATTCCAACACATCTAAAACCTCATTGAGACCCTAAGATGCTGTAAACCAAAAATGAAGTAAGTACTAACAAGTTCTAGGCTATGAACTTGAAAGAAACCGTTAGTGGCTTAAGCTTCAACTAGAAAAGTTGAGAATTCCTTAAAGGAAGTTTTGATTGAAATGTGTTTGATAATCTGGGTGTTTTGTACATTCAGGTTCCTAACCTACTTATAACCAAAGAAAATTACATAAGTACAAAGTTTAAAGTACAAAGTACAAGTCTAAAAAGAACATGCTTGCTTTTGAACAATTTTGGTTCCAAGAAAGCTGGTTTGCTTGCCGTTTCTTCCTTGCTTGTATTCAGCCATCTTTCTTGATCAATTTGATTGGATAATACTTTGAGCAGCTTGCTTTGAATTGCCTTTTGATTGGTTGCAAGTTTGGCTTTGAATTTTCAAAGGAATTAAGCCTTAATCAGCCGATTTCTTCAAAGGATTTGATGGATCATTTATTGTGCAGCTTGCTTGCTTGTCTTCAACTTGTTTTTGATTGGTTTGAACATTTGCAAGACTTCTTCCAATTGGTTCATGCTTGAGCAGCTTGTCCTTCCATTTTAACGTGAAGAACAATTCAGATTTTGACATGGGTGCTTGTCACCTCCTTGCTTGTTAGCTAATTGCATAACACCTCCTTGCTTGAACAAAAATTCAGGTTCTAATTGCATTTTCAAGCTAAGTACGTGTACCTGAAAGACAAGGCAATAATACAACACAAACTATCCAAAAACAAGGTTAACCAACCAACAATAATATTAAAAAGAACAACTAAAGATATGTACAACATGCTTTTGATACAACTAGATCAAAGCTTGTATCATATAAACCCAATGGACATCATCTCTGCTTGGTTCATCCTCTTCATGCCTATAAAGAAATGATTCAACACAATGTAACAACTTCTTAGCCGTACTCCTTGTAATGGGACCTGTGCGGGACAGTGAGGTGTCATCATCAGTGTTTGTATCCACAAGGTTAGGCTGTAGCTCATCATTCCCTCCCACTAGAGAAGGATTCGTCCTCGAATCTGAATCAATACTAAATGGAGAAAGGTCAGCAACATTAAAAGTTTTAGAGATAGGACCATACCTTTCTTCAGGAAGATCGAGAACATAGGCATTATCACCAAGCCGTTTCAAAACTTTGAACGGTCCATCGCCTCTTGGCTTCAACTTTGAGTCCCTTTCCTTAGGGAATCTTTCTTTCCTCAAGTGTAACCAAACAAGATCACCAGGCTCAAATATAACAACTTTACGATTCCTGTTGGCTCTATTGGCGTACACTATTCTTAGCTTCAAGTTGTGACTTAACCTTTTCATGCAATTCTTTCACAAGTTTTGCTTTTCGTTCACCATCTAAACTAACACGTTCATGAACAGGTATGGGAACAAGATCAAGCGGGGACAAAGGGTTAAAGCCATAAACAACTTCAAAAGGAGAATGCAATGTTCCACTATGAACAACTCTATTGTATGCAAACTCAATATAAGCTAAGCAGTCTTCCCAATTCTAAGTTCTTTTGGATGACAACACGTAACAGTTGAGACAAAGTTCTATTAACAACTTCAGTTTGACCATCGGTTTGTGGGTGAGCAGTTGTAGAAAATAACAATTTAGTACCAAGTCTACTCCACAAAACACGCCAGAAATGACTTAGAAAATTTGTATCTCTATCACTAACAATTGTACGTGGCATGCCATGCAATCTAACAATCTCCTTAAAGAACAAATCAGCAATATGAATAGCATCATCAACTTTCTTACATGCAATGAAATGTGCCATTTTGGAAAATCTATCAACAACAACAAAGATGCTATCTTTACCAGTTTTGGATCGAGGCAATCCCAATACAAAGTCCATAGAAAGATCAGTCCAAGGTGAGCTTGGAACAGATAAGGGAGTGTACAAACCATGTGGTTGTGTTCTAGATTTTGCTTGTTTGCAAGTAATACATTAGTCACATACCTTATCAACATGTGCTTTCATATGCGGCCAGAAGAAATGCTCCTTAAGTGCTTCCAAAGTTTTTAACGAGCCAAAATGACCCATTAAACCTCCTCCATGAGCTTCTTTCATCAACAACTCTCTTAAAGAACACATTGGTACACATATCTTATGTTCTTTAAACAAATAACCATCATGCAAGTAATATTTAGCAAAAGGTGAATCAATGCATGCTTGATAGATAGAACTAAAGTCATGATCAGAATGATACATCTCTTTGATAGACTCAAAACCAAACATGTTATATGAAAGAGTAGTAATCAAAGTATAGCGACGAGATAATGCATCAGCAACAACATTTTCTTTTCCTTGCTTATAC
Organism: Eustoma russellianum; assembly: GCA_036186865.1. Taxonomy (NCBI): domain Eukaryota; kingdom Viridiplantae; phylum Streptophyta; class Magnoliopsida; order Gentianales; family Gentianaceae; genus Eustoma; species Eustoma russellianum. The sequence continues at coordinate 21,743,145 of AP025040.1, read as the reverse complement.
TTGATCACATAAGGGAATTGTTCAATGAATTCAACCCATTTGGCATGTCTTTTGTTCAATTTTCCTTGACCTTTTAGATACTTAAGGCTTTCATGATCAGTATGAATCACAAATTCCTTAGGTTGCAGATAATGTTGCCAAGTTTGTAAAGAACAGACAAGGACATACAATTCTTTATCATAGGTTGAATAATTTATGGGAGCTCCTTTCAATTTCTCACTAAAGTAAGCAACAGGTTTGTTACCTTGATGCAATACAGCTCCAATGCCAACTCCACTGGCATCACATTCAACTTCAAACATTTCATCAAAGTTGGGCAATCTCAGGAAGGCAGTTTTCCATTCATCACCTTCCCTAATTCTCACTTGGAAATAACCTTGTTTAAGATCTACTTTGCTAAAGCATCTAGACCCATGCAACATATCCAACATGTCATCCAACCTAAGAATAGGGTATCTATACTTCACAGTGATCTTATTGATGGCTCTACAATCAGTACACATTCTCCAAGTTCCATCTTTCTTAGGGACAATGATAACAGGAACATCACAAGGACTCATACTCACTTTTACTTTACCTTGGGTTAATAATTCCTCAACTTGTTTTTGGATTTTCTTAGTTTCCTCTGGATTGGCTCTATAGGCAGGTCTGTTTGGTAGAACAGCTCCTGGAATGAAATCTATTTGATGCTCAATGCCTCTTAGAGGTGCTAAACCTGGGGGATCTCCTTCAGGAAACAAGCTAGAAAATTCTTGAAGTAAAGATGCAACTTCACTTGGTAAAGTAGATGGTATTTCAGATGAAGAGAACAGAGTTTCTTTGTAAAGCAAGATATAAACAATTTTGTTTGAATTGATAGCATGGAATACCTCGCTTTGAGATGCAAAGAATGCACTTTTCTTTAGAGATGGTTCAGCAGAAACTTTGATTTCTTTCGGTTCAATTTTAAGATGAGAAGTTTTCAGTTGGTTTTCTTTGATGAAAATCCTTTCCAATTCCTTTTATTTTGGATCATTATGGCTTTTTAACATTCGTTGTTGATCCTCAAAGACTTTGTGCGGGGGCAAGGCATTTAATTTGAACAGTTTGTTGTGATGCCTAAAGGAATATCTATTCAGGTAACCATCATATATAACCTTGTTGTCAAATTGCCACGGTCTACCTAATAAGATATGACTTGATTGCATAGGGGCTGCATCACATAACACCTCAGCAGAATACCCACCAATTGATAAAGAAACTAGGACTTGCTTTGTTACTTTAACTTCACCACACTCATTAAGCCACGTAAGTCTATAAGGATGTGGGTGATTATTTAAAGGTAACTCAAGTTTCCTAACAAGTTCAAAACTTGTAACATTGGTACATGACCCGGAGTCAATGATTAAAGTGCAGACTTTCTTTTTAACCATACAGTGAATGTGGAATATGTTCTCTCTTTGTATTTCAGGTTCTTCAGTTTTAATTTGGGCACTTAGAGCTCGACGGACAACTAAGAACTTTTTTGTTTCACACTCATTAATCTCTTCACTGATCTCTTCTTCTTCCTCACATGTTTGTTCACTTTCATTGTTTTCTTCACTCTCTTCCAATTCTTCCTCAGAGTAATACTCATTAGACTCTTCAATAAACAAGATGCGTTTAGGGTTGGGACATTGATTAGCAAAATGACCTTTTCCTAAGCATTTAAAGCATTGAATATCACGAGTCTTAAAATTAGGCGTACCTTCCACCTTGGCTTTGCCTTTATCAGTGATTGGAAGCTTTGGACGATTTTGGATATTCTGGGTTGACTTTCCTTGGAATCCTCGGCCTTGACCTTGTTGTGGACGGAAAGGCGTCCTGGGCTGTGTTCTAGGAAAACTCAAAGGATTAGTCCGAAAAGAAGGGTTAGAAGTTTTTACCTTCAATTGTCTTTCCACTTTCTCAGCAATGTGAACCTGATGAGCTACAGCCTAACCTTGTAGATACAAACACTGACGATGACACCTCATTGCCCCACAATGGTCCCATAACAAGGAGTATGGCTAAGAAATTGTTACATTGTGTTAATCATTCCTTTACAGGCATGAAGAGGATGAGCCCAGCAAAGATGACATCCATTGGGTTTATATGATACAAGCTATGATCTAGTTGTGTCAAATGCATGTTGTACATATCTTTATATGTTCTTTTTAATATTGTTAGTTTGTTAACTTTGTTTTAGGATAGTTTGTGTTGTATTCTTGCCTTATCTTTCAGGTACACGTTTTTAGTTTGAAGATACAAATCAAACCTGAATTTTTGTCCAAACAAAGAGGTGAAATTCAAGTAGCTTGCAAGCAAGGTGGTGACAAGCACCCATCTCAAAAACCAGATTTGCTTCTCACGCAAACAAGGAGGAAATAAGCAGCTCAAGCCTTCAACCAATAGAAAGGAGTCTTCCAAATGATTTAACTAATCACAAACAAGTAAGGAAAATTCAACAAGCTGCTCAACCAAGGATCCAATCAAAAGGCATGAAGATTTTCGGCTGGTTCATAAGATATTTTGTTTGAATATTCAACACCAAAGGAAGAACCAATCAAGGCCAAGTACAAACCAAGCTGCACACTCCATAAACCAATCAAAACCTTGGCTGAATTCAAGCAAGCAAAGAAACGGATGATTAAGAGAAATTGGTTGAAAATTCAAGCCACAACTCACAACCAATCAAAGCTAAGATTCAAGCAAGCAGCTCAATGTTTAAACCAATCAAAATTATGGCTCAAGACAAGCAAAGAAGAAGAAGGAAGCAACCAGCTCCTTTTCAACCGAAAGTTGCTCCAACTTGTTCAAAAAGAAAGCATGTTATTCCTAGACTTGTACTTTGTATTTTAAACTTTGTACCTTGTTTATTTTCGTTGGTTATAAGTAGTATTAGAAGCTGAATGTAAAGAACAACCATTATCAAATACAATTCAATCAGATTTCCTTCAAGGAGTTCACAACTATTTCTTAGTTGAGGTTTGAAACCACCAACGGTTTTCTTGCAAGTTCCAGCCTAGAACTTGTTAGTATTTGCTTCATCATTTGGTTTACAGCATCTTAGGGTCTCATAGAGGTTTTAGATGTGTTGGAGTGCCAAAGAGGGAGAGGTGTTGGCATAAATTGAGCCAAGAACAATGGTTAAAGTTCAAGGGGTATCTTGGAGATGTTCTTTGACATAGCTTGTGTTCAAATCAGTTTGGAATAGGAGACAAAGTCCTTGGCAACGTTTTCTAGCCTTCGTTTGGCTCATCAGAACCATAGAAGCCAGATCAGCGTAAGGTGTAAGTTCCACCTTAAATGCAATCTCTTTGTTCAAACCAGCTATAAATCTAGCCATTGTGGCTTCCTCAGCTTCTTCTATGTTAGCCCTGGTAAGCATATGTTCTAATTCTTTATAAAATTCATCAACAGATCTATTACCTTGAGAAAGTTGTTGTAACTTCTGGAAAATGCTTCTTTCATAGGAAGGAGATATGAATCTCTTCCTCATCTCTTGTTTTCAGCTCGGACCAAGTAACAACAGGGGGCTGTCTTGTTCTTCTCCTGGTGTTCTTCAATTGTTCCCACCAAAGTAAAGCATAATCTACAAATTCAAAAGTTGCATACCGCACTTTGGCCAATTCAGAATAGTTAGTGCAAGAATACATATGTTCTACTTTTGTTTCCCATTGCAGATATGTTTCAGGATCACTTTTACCTCGGAAGGGGGTATTGTCAGTTTAGTAGTAATGAACTCTTCTTCAAGATGTTCATCTCTATCAGGCTGACATTCATCATACCGTTCTTCTGGATAGTGTTCTTCATTGTACTCAGGGAGATATTCAAATCTTTCCTCAAAAGAAATGTTCCTACGACCACCATTACTACCTCGACCTCGACCTCTACCTCTACCTCTTTGTGATGTGACTTTTCTACGTTCAACATAACTAGTCTAAGTTCTTTTTGTGGTGTTTTCGGTTTTTTTGCTACTTAAACTAACTTACCAAACTGTTGTAAACTAACTAATAAACACTTTTAAACGTAAACTAACTACCTAAATTAACAGATTCTAAATGGACATAAAAACAGTTTACTACACGGTTTTGGGCAGCATCATTTTTATGCAAGTTAAACAATGTAATCATGAATAGAAGACTAACCAAAGCTCTGATACCAATTGATGAGCCAAATAAAAGGCTAGAAAACGTTTCCAAGACTTTATCTTCTATTCCAAATTGATTTGAACCTCGGCTATGGCAAAGAACATCACAATGACAGCCCTTGAACTGTAACTGTTGTCCTTGGCTCAATTCATGCCAACACCTCTTCCTCTTTGGCATTCCAACACATCTAAAACCTCATTGAGACCCTAAGATGCTGTAAACCAAAAATGAAGTAAATACTAACAAGTTCTAGGCTATGAATCTTGAAAGAAACCGTTTAGTGGTTTAAACTTCAACTAGAATAAGTTGAGAATTCCTTAAAGGAAATTTTGATTGAAATGTTTTTGAATTGTGGTCCTTTTTACATTCAGGTTCCTAATATATTTATAACCAATGAAATTTACAAAAGGTACAAGGTTTAAAGTACAAAGTATAAGTCTAAAAGGGAACATGCTTGCTTGGAAACTTGTTTGAACAATTTTGGTTCCAAGAAAGCTGAATTGTTTTGCCGTGCTTCCATGCTTGTTCTCACCACAATTCTTGATCAATTTTGATTGGATAATACTTTGAACAACTTGGTTTGAATTGCCTTTGATTGGTTGCAAGTTTGGCTTTGACTTTCCAAGTGAATTATGCCTTAAACAGCCGTATTCTTCAAGGAGCTGATTGGATCAATTTTGGTGCTGCTTGCTTGCTTGTTTCAAGTTTTTTTTGATTGGTTTGAACATTTGCAAGACTTCTCCCAATTGGTTCATTGCTTTGAGCAGCTTGTCCATCCATGTTTGGCGTGAAGAACAATTCAGATTTGTGTGTGCTTGTCACCTCCTTGCTTGTAAGCTACTTGCTTATCACCTCCTTGCTTGAACAAAAATTCAGATTCTAATTGCATTTTTAAGCTAAGTACGTGTACCTGAAAAACAAGGCAATAATACAACACAAACTATCCTAAAACAAGGTTAACCAACCAACAATATTAAAAAGAACAACTGAAGATATGTACAACATGTTTTTGATACAACTAGATCAAAGCTTGTATCATATAAACCCAAAGGACATCATCTCTGCTTGGTTCATCCTCTTCATGCCTATAAAGAAATGATTCAACACAATGCAACAACTTCTTAGCCATACTCCTTGTCATGGGACCTGTGCGGGGCAGTGAGGGTGTCATCATCAGTGTTTGTAATCCACAAGTTAGGCTGGTTGTAGCCTCATCACACACCGTTTTGATTAACCAAAAGAAAAAGTTGATGAGCAATATGGAAGATGTTAGATTGAAGCATTTGAAATATTTTGAGTGGAAGGGTTACCATGGTCCTTCTTGCTCATTGGCTTCCTAAATCTCGGTTTTTCATGCTTAGAAGAAGGAGGGTGTCTCAGCCATGTCTTAAGGAAGTGATGTGGAATGAAGAGAGGACGATTTTCTCATTCTCTTTCCTTGTTAATACTCTAAAATTTGGGGGGTTGGAATGAGCCTTGAGACTTTTGTTTCTTTCTTACAAGAGGATGAAGAGTTTGGTTTGAAGATGAAATATGTGGAGTGTGAAATGAGAAGGGAAAAGGGAAGTCCCCCTTTTTTATATTGGAAGTGGCCAGCATTCTAAGGGAGTTGGGAATAGTTGGGTGGAGTGGTTGGGTAGAAGGTGAGAATTGATGCGGTTCATGCATGCTACTAAGAAAATTGTAAGGCTTTCTTCCATTTTCCTTCCCATGGTGTCTTGACCGATTTTTGGATGACGGTGCAAAGAGATTTCTTGCCTTTTCTTCCAATCCATGTGTAAGAAAGATAATGATTTATCTTATGTCAAATTTCTTCTTTTTTGAGTGAAATGCAAATTTGTATTACCCAAATATCAAAACATCAAAGGGATGTATCCCATACAATAGCCCTACTTGTAGGTTGACATGCCGACCTATCTGCATTATTTGGTAATGTAAGCTGTTTTAAACAATAGAAGCAACGCCTATGTCTAAAATATGGGGGGAAAGAGCTTGTACATTACTCTATACACATGAGGACGTATTCTATGACCTACATCCCTTGATACAAATTTTGTGTCTTCACAATGTATCTATTTCATGCCTGCCAGATGTGATACATCGTAGCTAACCAAGGCAATTTTTGTTGTCTTGGCTCTAAGTGTCTTTCATTAAGTTTGCATGAGCTCGGATCAGCAATCTATGGATGGAACCAAGTCCCCATGGAAGACCAAGCCTGGCCGAGGTGGACAGCCAAACCTGTCTGGAGGCCGAGCAGGAGAAGGAAAGGTGCTGAAGTGCCTCTTGCCCGCTAAGCAGAGCTGACAATGTATGATCGTCGAGGTAAAATATTTGTTGTCATGTCCTCTTTATATATTTGTCTTGTGTAGTAACAATTAAGTATTACATTACCCCCTCCCATCTTACAACTATTTATTTACCATTCACTTATTCATTAGATATCTTACTTATATTTATTTAGATTATTCTAATATTGTCACACCACAAGTAGTCAAAAATATAATGTCATGGCTACTTGGTATACAAACGTTAGACTAGTTCATATCATTGGGCAAATAAGAAAATGAGGGTGTGACATCATAGATATATGAAAATTATATACGATAAATCTCCTAATTAATTCCTATTCGAATTTTTCAAATTTATGCAAATATTAAATTGTAAATTTCTATCTATATTTAACATTTGTTTCCTTTGCCTACTATATTATTTTCTTATTTTCTTTTTCTAAAGAGTCAACGGTGCGGGTCGTAACATTTTTTCCCTTATAAAATATTTCGTCTTTGAAACTTTTATATTATACCGATCTCACCTTAGGTGGTTAATCCTTCAAATTCTACTTGCACCACTCAATCATTTATCATTCAACTTATATGTTTGTAATCTAGAATCCTGAATTCTTCAAACTAATCATATACAATTCCTCTCCTAGATAAATAACTATACCTCATTATCCACCGAATCCTCTAATATATTAATACTCTTCCTCAATATAGCAATTTATCCTTAAAATTAATTCTTGTATACTTGTGATCTACTCTATGATCTTGTCCTTAATTCTCCTGATGTATCAATAACAACAAAGTATGTCGAACATGTGCATGGACATTTTTTTTAAAACGTAACTTAGGTGACTGTAATTTGGAATATTGTTTTAATCGTTTAGAGTAATATCCATTCTATTTTTGTAAACTTAAGAACTACAGCAGTGATACGATCTTGGATCGTATGGAAAATGACGATCGCTTCTTTCACACTCCAAAAGACACCTTTGATTCAACCCTTGCGTGGGACAATGGTGCAAAACACCACCTTCTTGGACAAGAGAAGTCAACAACGTCTACGTCGAGCAATTCGAATCTCCCAATCCAACACGTCGTTCCGTATCCTTGGATTGTGATTCACCAACTAGGTTTGCTCAAACCTTGATTGGATCTAGCCCTTGATTTTACTTTGTGAAAACCAAAGGAAAAACACACAAAGAAAGGCAACACACGTGCAAACAAAAACTGAATTTTTATTCTCCAAAAAGTTACCCTCTGGCTGCCGATTTTTCTTACATAATATAATGCTATAATTTTTCTAATCTTAAAAATTAACTAATCAATCAAATTCCTAAGATTACTATCTATCAATCTTAATCAAATTACATAAAAGATAAGCTCAAAGCTATCAAGGAAGATTACATAATTCAAATCCCTAAAATCTCGCACTGGAATTACACCCTGTCGGTTATGACTTTATCCGCTTCTTACACACCGAATTAGGGTTTGCACTCTTCAGCAAAGTTGTAGCTCATAAAATTCTCTTGAATTTGGCTTTTGAATCACCTCATTGGACTTTTCTTGACAGAGATACGGGCCTTCAAAGATTAGGTACCCATCCAGTGATCTTCAGTACTTTCCATTCTGGACTCCCAACTTGCACCTGGTTTCGGTCCATCTTGTAGCCCGAATTAGACAAAGTGTAAAACATGAAACTCGTCACAAATTGAGTTATCTGAAACCTCCAAGTGGTTTGAACCCATTTGGATCAGTACTCCGACCTAGGCGTCCAAAATACCGACTGGTGTCTGGCTGCCTTCCTGAAAAATAGGGACTCTCCAAGGGACTCTCCAAGCCACTTTCCTTGTTTAGCCTTGTCACCTTAGAAAACACTCAAAAACGACATTTAGTACTATAAACACATATTAAAAGAATCCATAAAATATCCTAGATCTAAAACAAAGACAACACAAACAACTAGACTCGATATTACAACGACCACGCATGAAATGACCATCCTGCCCTCTCACCATCCCTTACATCATATAATGTGCATTGAAACACTTAGACAATCAGATCATGACCTCAATAAACATTGAAAAATCATGCATACACATTCCTTGGCTCATCTTGTACATGTTTGAACAAGAAGCTCTTTAGTTTACATCTTCTATTTGTGCAAAAACTTCTTGTTTGTGGAGTTTGTATGTTCAAGGCCCTTGTTTGTGAAGCTTGTATGTTTAGGGCTCCTTGAATCGCATCATTCCCTCCCTCCTCAAAAGGATTCGACCTCGAATCTAAACACAGAAAAGGATACAAGAGATACTCTACAAATGACTCATAACATATACAAGACACCAACCTAAGAGAATAAAGTGTAATGAACATGCATAATTTGAGTTTAACATGCTTAGGATGAATAATTAACTGAAGGAAGAAGCATGTAGACAACAACACATTATAACACATATCTACATGAACACTTAGCACCAAGCACCTCTTTCTAATATGTTTAGGATGCACTAACAAGATAGGTGTAAAACTTCTCACATAAGATTTATCATGCATGAAAGAGAAAGTATGTAAAACATGAGGAATAAACAACATACCTTGTACGCTCCTTAGTACTTCCAAACTAGAGGTATCTGAACTATCATGCTCAACAAAGCACAAATCATCACTAACATTTAGATTATCATCTTCAAAATCAGTGTGCAACATAACGTCAAGTGGAATTTCAGATTCATACGGACGCAAACTAGAATTTTCATGGGATGGAATGTCACTTTCAAGGCACTCAAACAAAGGATTATTATAGTCAACCCATTCATGCCTCTCAACGTTATCATGTTTATGACCTAAGAAATCATTATTCTCACTTGAAACGTCACTCAAATCATCTTGTAAATCAGTATGTAAATTAAGCAAATCATGTGAGTCATGTGTAGCACAAACAACTTTAGATTCAAGCTCATCACTTTCATCACACAAGTCAGTCTCATGCATATGAACACGATGAACATCAACAAGTCTCCTAAGACTTTGCAATTTATTAAGGAAGTCTAATCTGTGTACCTTTTGTTCTTCTACTTCTGCAAGGATCTCAAAGTTGTGTTCTTTTTGTGCTAGAAGTTTCTTACGAATGTCAGAATTACGTTCTAAGAACTTCACACAGTCATGTTCAACTTCAATATGACCATGGAAGCCAACATGCGATTTCTTATCAGGTTCACATACTTTAGAGTGCAAAACATCATCAGATTCAGACAAACCAGATTTAAACAATTTAGGATCATGCAAGTCAAGAAGCTTATCATGTAAGTCATGTTCATTCGACACATCAGCTTTATCATTATGAACAACATGTGTATCAATTGAAATTTCAGCATCATTATCATAAGAATCATGCTCAATATCAACAATAGAATCGTCACTCATATCACGCAAATCATATGCAATTCCATAAGTAAAATGAGCTTGACGTAATCCTTCTATCGTTGCACGATAGAGGTCCCTAATATCATCCTCCGTGGAATCCATGAGTAACCTGAAATTAATCAAGAAAACAAAGAAAGGAAAAACTAACACAAAGACAAAAGAGATTTCGTTACGTTAGTAAAAATCAAAATCCAAGTGTATGTTTTTTTTTCGCTCTTGTATAGTCACTCAAGTTTGTGCTTTCCCCGGCCAATCTTGGGCTAGATACAACCAAAGCAAGCTCCTCAAGTGGCTAACACAATCCGATGATCAATTGCGCCCTTCTCTCCGATGTGTCACCCAAATTCCAGCAACTATCAAGCAAAGGTATCAAGCCAAGAACAAGACAATTCGACACACTTAACCTTCTAAGAATCAAAGAAAAAGAGACCAAAAATTATGTCAAAGGCTGAGCCAAAAAAACTAAGGGTTGCCCTGGGCAATCTTTAGTTAACCTTAGCCTTATGCAAATTAATTACAAAGTTGTTGATCAATTGTGAATACACAAGTATCCAAGAGTTAATCAATAGATTGTGTCAAGGGCTGAGGTATGAATGTCTCGGGTTTGTGTGATATGGTGGTGGACTTGACTTGCGATAATATACAGCCTTTTTTTTTGCCTTTTGGTCACACAATTGTACCACTTTTCTTCTTTTCTTTGAGTATATACATTTCTTTGGATTTGGTGTTTGCTTGAATAATTTCTAGAGTTGATAATTGGAGACCTGTTATCTGAAGACGATGCTCACTATTTCAAGCCACCATAAAATAAATATGTCTCAAAGCACAATCAAATTTGGCAATATGGAGGTACACAGGTAATGGTGGCAAACAGATAAAAGAAATAAGTGCAAATTTGATACCACAAATAAGGACGATACCAAATTTGGAGAACTGCCCAGATTCGGGTTTCGCAAGCTAAGGGTCGCGTGGTTTTTTTTTTAAAGGTCAGCCTTGGATACAAGATATATTCAATATAAATCAAGCAAACAATGCAATCAAATCACACAAATCTAAAATCAGCTAAAAGCTTCGTTAGCAACAAGATTTATGAGTGACTCTAGGTGGCACTTTAAGCAATGGACTTGATTTATATGTTATGGCTGAATTTAAATCCTAACTGATACGAATATGGTTCGTAGGTTGATGTTGTCCCGATCTTTCTTCACTCTCCAAACGTCCCTCAAGCCTTGAATGTGATGGACAATGGTGCCAGAAGCAACCACCTTCCTTTCAAGCCTCCAAATCCGTTTGGTTGGGTGTGTTTCAATCCTCCCAATCCAACCAGTCACTCCTAATCCTTGGATTGTGGATCACCAACAAGGAACACACAATCCTTAATTGGGTCTAGCCTTGATTTAGATATGTGTAAACCAAAGGAAAAACACAAACTTTTATTCAAGAAAACTCAAGAACAAAAGATAACATAAAACACTAGGGTTTTTAGTTCAAAGATGAAAACTAGTCTAACTCTTCAAAGAAAATGCTAAGTGATCTATATATATGATTACAAGTCTTGTAAGCCTCCTCCACAAAAACGGCTAGGGTTTCTTGGATGCTCCCATGTTGGCGCCTCCTTCCTTGTATGTGCACAAATCTGAATTTTGTTATTTTTGGTAAGTTCTCTTTTCTTGGCAAATCCACAATTATTGTCTCAATCATCAATTATTGCATTATTACCATTCTTCTAGACTTGCCTTGTGCCTCATTTGCTTCCTTAAAAACGCCATTAGCCTTTCCTTGTGACACAAGATCTAATTTTGGTAACTTCCTTTTCATGAATTATCTCCTTATTTGCTCCAAATCTTCAATTATGACTTCCATTAATTCATCCCAATCCTTCCAAGCTGATTTATGACATTATAGAAGGTCTCTTAAATGCCTTTGAGTGATGTTGGGCGGCTTCCCTCTTGATAGAAAAACCGAAACCCTAATTTGCACAATTGGGCTTGTTTTGGATTCTTTCTTGCAGTCTTTTATCTTTTTGTGGACCGATTTTGGCAAAACCCAAAACATGAAAGTTGCTCCAAATTAAGTCTACTTCAAGGTCCAGCTGGTTCCATGCACTCCCAATCTCGTTTGAAAGCCCAAATCACAAAACAGCCTGTATGGACAAGCTTGGTCCAAATCTGAGAAGCCCTCCTTTCCAAAGCTCAAAACGTTTGATCCAAGACTTGTAACACCTACAAAACACACTCATACACCAAACATAAGTATTCTAAACAAACTTTAAAAGAAGCAAACGAAAAGACAACTAAAAGCCACAGAAACGGCACCAACAAGCGGAACTGACTATCAATGGATAATCAGTTCTTAAGCTCAACAATGAGCACCCATTTAGGAGGAACATCCATTGGTTCATCCTGCACATGTTTGGTTAGAAAAGAGCCACATCAAGACCAAGTTGAAAACCATTAATCCTCTTGGTTTGGCTCCTTGTCAACGGCCCCTTATGGTTAAGGGCACCTTGTGCAAGTTCCTTATTAGGGGGCTGCTCCTCAGCCTCATCAAACCACAAACCACGGCCCAAATCAGTCCACCCTCACCCACGGTTCAAACACTTTCACAAGCATCCACCCCACAAATTTCACGTCCACCTAAGAAGCATGCTTTCTTTGCAAAATCTCGTGAAGTTACCCATGCATTGTATGATAATAAAACTGTTTTGGTGATGCTTTACAAAGATAGTGTTGCATGCTTGTTTTCTAAGAATGACTTACCATCTACCTTGCCTAGTGGTGTTGTTTCTTTGTTGGAAGAATTTGC
>AP025040.1:21502148-21730477 GCA_036186865.1 Eustoma russellianum | reverse complement strand
GGGTGCTCATTGTTGAGCTTAAGAACTGATTATCCATTGATAGTCAGTTCCGCTTGTTGGTGCCGTTTCTGTGGCTTTTAGTTGTCTTTTCGTTTGCTTCTTTTAAAGTTTGTTTAGAATACTTATGTTTGGTGTATGAGTGTGTTTTGTAGGTGTTACAAGTCTTGGATCAAACGTTTTGAGCTTTGGAAAGGAGGGCTTCTCAGATTTGGACCAAGCTTGTCCATACAAGGCTGTTTTGTGATTTTGGGCTTTCAAACGAGATTGGGAGTGCATGGAACCAGCTGGACCTTGAAGTAGACTTAATTTGGAGCAACTTTCATGTTTGGGTTTTGCCAAAATCGGTCCACAAAAAGAGATAAAAGAGCTGCAAGAAAGAAGTCCAAAACAAGCCCAATTGTGCAAATTAGGGTTTCGGTTTTTCTATCAAGAGGGCAGCCGCCCAACATCACTCAAAGGCATTTAAGAGACCTTCTATAATGTCATAAATCAGCTTGGAAGGATTGGGATGAATTATGGAAGTCATAATTGAAGATTTGGAGCAAATAAGGAGATAATTCATGAAAAGGAAGTTACCAAAATTAGATCTTGTGTCACAAGGAAAGGCTAATGGCGTTTTTAAGGAAGCAAATGAGGCACAAGGCAAGTCTAGAAGAATGGTAATAATGCAATAATGATGATTGAGACAATAATTGTGGATTTGCCAAGAAAGAGAACTTACCAAAAATAACAAAATTCAGATTTGTGCACATACAAGGAAGGAGGCGCCAACATGGGAGCATCCAAGAAACCCTAGCCGTTTTTGTGGAGGAGGCTTACAAGACTTGTAATCATATATATAGATCACTTAGCATTTTCTTTGAAGAGTTAGACTAGTTTTCATCTTTGAACTAAAAACCCTAGTGTTTTATGTTATCTTTTGTTCTTGAGTTTTCTTGAATAAAAGTTTGTGTTTTTCCTTTGGTTTACACATATCTAAATCAAGGCTAGACCCAATTAAGGATTGTGTGTTCCTTGTTGGTGATCCACAATCCAAGGATTAGGAGTGACTGGTTGGATTGGGAGGATTGAAACACACCCAACCAAACGGATTTGGAGGCTTGAAAGGAAGGTGGTTGCTTGGCACCATTGTCCATCACATTCAAGGCTTGAGGGACGTTTGGAGAGTGAAGAAAGATCGGGACAACATCAACCTACGAACCATATTCGTATCACTAACGCAATGACCCTATTGTTAAGTGTATGTAAAGATTCAATCTTGAAGGGTTAATAGCAAAAATATCTGCAAAGTTCAAACTTTTCTTTTGGTGTATAACTTTTTTTTATAGAATGGATTGAATATGCCGTGAATCAAGCAAAGGACAAAGGTTCCCTTGCAATAGAATGGACAACAACGTGACCTGAAGCAAAAGGGTAGGAACCTTTGAATTTTTTTTATGGGTTTCCGTTTGTTGAAAGGACTAAACCAAGATAACAACGCAGCTCTTTTTTTTTGTGAATAAGATGACAAGCAGATTGAGAAAAAAAAAGAATAGTGAACAGGGATGAAGAATGGGCGTTTGAGGATGATGAAGAAAGCAATAAGAAAATAAGAGAATAAAGGATATGCGAGTTGTAAAGAAGAAACCTGGCTCTGATACCACTTTGATACGATCTTGGATCGTATGGAAATGACGATCGCTTCTTTCAACTCCAAAAGACACCTTTGATCAACCCTTGCGTGGGACAATGGTGCAAACACCACCTTCTTGGACAAGAGAAGTCAACAACGTCTACGTCGAGCAATTCGAATCTCCCAATCCAACACGTCGTTCCGTATCCTTGGATTGTGATTCACCAACTAGGTTTGCTCAAACCTTGATTGGATCTAGCCTTGATTTTACTTTGTGAAAACCAAAGGAAAAACACACAAAGAAGGCAACACACGTTGCAACAAAAACTGAATTTTTAATTCTCCAAAAGTTACCCTCTGGCTGCCGATTTTTCTTACATAATATAATGCTATAATTTTTCTAATCTTAAAAATTAACTAATCAATCAAATTCCTAAGATTACTATCTATCAATCTTAATCAAATTTACATAAAAGATAAGTCAAAGCTAATCAAGGAAGATTACATAATTCAAATCCCTAAAATCTCGCACTGGAATTACACCCTGTCGGTTATTGACTTTTATCCGCTTCTACACACCGAATTAGGGTTTGCACTCTTCAGCAAAGTTGTAGCTCATAAAATTCTCTTGAATTTGGGCTTTTGAATCACCTCATTTGGACTTTTCTTGAGAGAGATACGGGCCTTCAAAGATTAGGTACCCATCCAGTGATCTTCAGTACTTTCCATTCTGGACTCCCAACTTGCACCTGGTTTCGGTCCATCTTGTAGCCCGAATTAGACAAAGTGTAAAACATGAAACTCGTCACAAATTGAGTTATCTGAAACCTCCAAGTGGTTTGAACCCATTTGGATCAGTACTCCGACCTAGGCGTCCAAAATACCGACTGGTGTCTGGCTGCCTTCCTGAAAAATAGGGACTCTCCAAGGGACTCTCCAAGCCACTTTCCTTGTTTAGCCTTGTCACCTTAGAAAACACTCAAAAACGACATTTAGTACTATAAACACATATTAAAAGAATCCATAAAATATCCTAGATCTAAAACAAAGACAACACAAACAACTAGACTCGATATTACAACGACCACGCATGAAATGACCATCCTGCCCTCTCACCATCCCTTACATCATATAATGTGCATTGAAACACTTAGACAATCAGATCATGACCTCAATAAACATTGAAAAATCATGCATACACATTCCTTGGTTCATCTTGTACATGTTTGAACAAGAAGCTCTTTAGTTTACATCTTCTATTTGTGCAAAAACTTCTTGTTTGTGGAGTTTGTATGTTCAAGGCCCTTGTTTGTGAAGCTTGTATGTTTAGGGCTCCTTGAATCGCATCAAGCAGTATATACTTGTTTTTGCAAAGTAGTGTCTCTAGTGACCTTGTATAAAAATAATGATGTAATTTGTTTGCAAATGTACTATGGGTAAAACTACTTTGAAACAGTTGAAACACAACAGCCTTGAAATTTCTTTTCTATAAAATGATTTGATGACAGTGTCTTTTCTTTCCCGAAAAGAAATATACCTTTGGGAATTAAGTGAGTTCCTCACAAACAGGTTGCTACTTAATAACATAAGAGGTAAATAATTGCAATATCTCTATTTGAGGAGTAAAATTACTCTCAAAAAAATAGATGTAACTTAAACAAAAATTTTGAGGTATTATATGGGAAATATATAAACATGTTGTTCTTAGAAAACATCAAAATCTTAAAAATAATGAAGCCAAAAAATACTTAGAACACAAAATCGTTGAAGCACCTTTAAACTCTAGGTATACTCTAGAGTACGTGTTAATACAAAAATATTTTGACTAATTGAAAACTAATAGTCCAACAGTTCGTATAATTCCTATAAGTCATCCTACTTGAAAATTCGCCTATGTAAAAACAGAGCTCACATGTACTACACTTGCACAAGAAAGACTCTTCTGTATTTGATTACAATGGCCTTAAAGGCTTATATATACAAGGGAAGCCTCAACGGCTAGTCTGTTGAAAAACTAATAGCCTAACGGCTATTTTGCCCGGTTAAAAACAATTAGGTAAACTAATCCAAAATAATCAAGCGGATGATGTTTTGATAGTCCTATGATCACTCTATGATTATATACAATAACTTACTAAAATTAAGCAAAAATACGTAGAAAATTATATGTGAGAACAAGTGTTCGACGCTTGGATAAAACTGCTCGTCTTAATGCCTTAGTGAAGTTGGCAGTTCCTTGGCACGCCTGGTCTGGAACTTGGCGCGCTAGGCTAGAGTTTTGGCATGCAGGGTTTACCCTCCTCGTCCTGGTTTGGTGGTTCTCCTTGTGAGGCTAATATTCCAACACTCCCCCTCAAGCTAGAGGTCTAGATATTAGTACACCCTAGCTTGTCTAATAAAGTCTTGAAAACTTGAGGTGTTACTAGTTTGGTGAGAATATCTGCAATCTGTTCTTTTGATCTGATGAAGTGGAGCTCTCTTAAGAAATGCCTGTCAATTTCAATATGCTTGGACTTGTCATGTTTGACAGGATTTTCTGTCATGTGAATGGCAGATATATTGTCACAAAATAAATGTATAGGGAGTTGCACAGTCATTTTCAGATCTTTCATCACCCTGTTGATCCATAAGCCTTCACATACACCAAGGGATAAGGCCCATAGCTCAGCTTCAGCATACAACATGCTGCTTCTTGCTTCTCCATGTTACTAAGTTCCCCCATAGATAAGAAGCATATCCAAATGTTGATCTCATATCAGTGGTGGATCCTGCCCAGTCTACATCAGTGAATACTTGAATGTCCCTGGTCTGAGTTCTCCTAAAACAAATCCCTGACCAGGGGAGGACTTTAGGTATTTTAGAATTCTAAGAGCATAATTGTATTGTTCTATAGAAGGATTATGCATGAATTGGCTGATAAAGCTTACCCTATAACAGATGTCTGGTCTAGTATGAGACATGTAACTTACTTGTCAATTTCTGATACCTTTGTTTGTCCGTGTACCCTGAGCTACAAGTCTTCTGTGGCTTGTAACCAGGTTCAACTGGTGTACTTGCAAGATGACAGTTAGTCATGCTTGTGTCCTATAATAAGTCTAAGATATATTTCCTTTGAGAGATACATATACCAATATCAGACATTGAAACTTCCATACCAAAAAAGTACCTTAATTGTCCCAAGTCCTTTACTTCAAATGACTGAGCTAATAGTTTCTTGGTTTCTATGATGCCATTATAATAGTTTCCAGTGAGAACTATATCATCAACATATTCAAGAATGATAGACAGAGATTGTTAACACTCTTTATGAACAAGGTATGGTCACTCAGACATTGTGAAAAACCAAGAGAAACTACTGTTGAATTAAATCTTTTGAACCATGATCTGGGAGATTGTGTTAGACCACAGAGTGACTTATTTTGTTTACGTACCATGTGTTTATTAGATTCTAAGCTGAACTCGGGCGGGATATGCATATGAGCTTATTCTTCCAAGTTGCCATTAAGAAATGCATTCTTGATGTCAAGTTGGAAGAGTGGCCAGTCTAGGTTAACAGCAAGAGCAAAAATCATTCTCACAATGTTTATCTTGACTACAGGTGCAAAATTTTCCTCATAGTCAATTGGAAACATTTGTGGGAAGCCTTTCGCAACCAGTCTAGCTTGTACCTATTGACAGATCCGTCAAAATTATATTTAACTTAAAAAATCCATTTACATCCTAAAGGTGTAATACCCTCTATAGCAGGTATAATCTCCCAAGTCCTGTTTTTGACCAAGGCATCCGTTTGATCAGCTAGTGCTTTCTTCCACTCAGGATGAGCTAAAGCTTCGTCACGTGCAGAAAAAAATACTTTAGCATTAGTATTCAAATAATCATAAGAGATATAATTTTCCAATAGGATAAGATATGAATGCAACTGGGATCCCATGACAGCTACGACGATCGATTCTCATGGCGGCTGTCGCCCTTGATTCCGGCAGTTATCCTCCTCTCCTGCATCTTTTTCATTTGCCTTCTTGCCTTCTTTGCCTCTTGTTACATTTCCTACGGTGCATTTGCTCGTGCCACTCGATTGTATAACTTTCAATCTTGCTCTGGTGTCGAATTTTGTTGGGGTTATGGCTGGGCTGCCCACTATGCCTACAGAGAAACCTACTTTTGTAGAAGTTCTAGGCCCTATGACCATGCTGCCGTCTGCATCTCTGCAACCTATATCACCATTTAAAGTAATGTCGTCAATGACATTCATGGCTGCTGAGGTAACCCATTTCTCTGCACCATATCGCTTTACTTTGATTGGATCTTTCTGGAATGGCTGGGCCAGTATGAAGCAATTACAGTCCTGTTTTGAAAGGATCGATTTTAAGCGAACGCCACGATTGGGGTTGCGAGATGATCAGTACATCTTGATTACTTTTGATAATTAAGACGATCACCAGTGCTGCTTTATGCAAAGATCATGGACGCTTAATGGTTTCTATATGCATGTGACTAAGTGGACGCCAGCTTTTGACCAAAAATATGATACAACAATTGTCCCTGTTTGGGTTTCAATTCGGGGTCTGTTGCTTTTCCTACATAATAAGCCTATGTTATGGGACGTTGTTCATATGATAGGTGAACCACTACGTATGGATTCCACGACTTTACAAGGTATACGCCCTTTGTGGTCAGGCTATGTGTGGAACTTGACTTATCTAAACCATGCCGGGCTGCTTGCATATACAAGGCGGTGAACATGATTCTATCCAACTATTGAATATGAAGATGACCTGTCTTTTTGTTCTGATTGTATTGTATTGGGGCATGATCTCAAAACATGTCCAAAAGTGGATGGTTAGGTGGCACCAATTGAGAAAATCACCCCTCCAATGCACTGCCCTTTAAGTATCATACTCGATGGATACCGAAGAAGGATAGTGTGCGTGCTCCTACTTCTGTTCCGGTTCCAATGAATCTGGATGTTTCAAACATGGATGTTATGTTGAACAATGCCGAAGGCCCTATTCTGATTTTGCATGAGCTGGAACCCCAGGCTGAGATTTCTCCTCAACATCAGCAGGGTACTAATTTGGAGACTCTACTATCTCTGCTGATCTTTCCATCCTTGATAAATTCGCATGACATAGATGATCATCCAACAGATGGTCTTTTGGTGGCGAATGTGTCTGACTCTGAATTGGATCATGATGCTCGTATAGAAAGGTATATTTCTCTTATCATGAGTCATCAAGCTGATGGAGATATCATTGATTCTATTCAAAGGATATTGAGGAGCTCATTCGGACTGCATGGAAGCATGACATGCAGGCAACAACAGCTGACATATCACACCGTCTTACATTGGCCGCGAATCATACTAAGCATAATTTGCCCCCAGAGGCTAGTGTTATACACCCCCGTAATTCTCGTCGGCCAAAGGTTGAGATGTCTTTACCACATCCATCTTCTCGGGTTATGCGTTCTACTTCTCAATCATCTTCAAGTTTTTCCTCTTTGCTTCCTCAATGAATTGTATGTTTTGGAATGTTGGAGACTTAAGGACCTCATTAGTCCGGTTGAAGCGATTAGTAAAGTGTCATCAACTTACATTATTAGTTGTCATTGAACCAAAAATAGATGCACTGATTCGGTATCAACATTGTTTCTCCTTTTCAAACTCTCTTTCAACTTGTCATGGCAGGATATGGGTGTTTTGGCAGCATTCATCACTTAGACTGCTGGATACTTTTCATGGGGAGCAGGCATCGCATGTTCTCCAGATTCCATATGTCTGCTGCTCAGCAGGTTATTTCAGTAAGTCCAGTATATGGTATGCATACGGTCATAGATAGGCGCCAACTATGGTTAGAACTTCAGAGTATACATGCTCAGCGTGCACCTGTTTGGATTATTTGGGGGATTTCAATACATACTTATCTTCATATGAACACATTGGAGTATCTATGCCATATCTTCCTTCTCTTGAGGAGTTTGCAGACTATGTCAGCCGATGTGAGTTGATTGATTTACCTTATGAGGGGACACCGTATACTTGGGCTGGGGGACGTGGATTGACAATAGTTATGAGGTGGCTTGATAGAGTCTTCTGTTCCTCGGACCTATATGATCACCTTCCCAGAGTGCAGCATCTACCGAGGGATTCTTCGGATCATGCACCGCTCCTTACCTATATTGGTACGCAGCAACTGGGGCCTAAATGATTCCGGTTCCTTAATGTTTGTACTGAGCATGGACATTTTCTACCTAATGTGTAGGATAAGTGGTATGGATATCCATCTATAGGTGGCATGCATGGTGTTTATGACAAGCTCCATCATCTTAAAAAGGATTTGCAACGTTGGAATGTAGACATTTTTGTAATATATTTGATATATTGGTGATGGCCGAACATCATGTCAATTGGCGTCACCTGTTGTATAAACAGCAGCCTACACCCGATATACGATCACAATTGCATGAGGCGCATACAGAGTATAATAGGGCGTCACACGTGGAGTTATGCTATTGGGAGCAAAAGGCATGGGTGAAATGGATAAAAAGTGAGGATGCCAACACAAACTACTTTCATAGTATTATTAAGGACCGATGACATAGGCATGCCATTTCCCGTAATTATACACCTACAGGTGAGCTTTGTCATGCTAAAGAAGATATTCAAGTGGAAGCTATTTCTTTCTTCTCCAACCTGTTTTCTGCGGAGCCATTTAGTGCGGTTGATGATTAATT
Source organism: Eustoma russellianum (assembly GCA_036186865.1). Lineage (NCBI taxonomy): Eukaryota > Viridiplantae > Streptophyta > Magnoliopsida > Gentianales > Gentianaceae > Eustoma > Eustoma russellianum. The sequence goes on along the minus strand of AP025040.1, from coordinate 21,722,133 downwards.
ATAGCACATACCAAATCTAGTTACTTCCGAGATGAATGACCAGTTGATTTCATTGCCGACGATGGAGGAAATTAAAGATGCTTTTGTGGTCCCTTGATCCGCACAATGCGGCGGGCCTGGATGGGTACAACGGTTTCTTTTTCTGACATTGCTGGGATATAATTTCTATGGATGTTCTTAAAGAAGTGCAGGAATATTTCTGGGGCTTATGCATACCGCAGGCGATGGGTAGCACATTGCTGGCTTTGATTCCCAAAAAAGATTCTCCAATGACTTTTGCTGACTTCTGTCCTATAAGCTTATCTAATTTTATGTCTAAAGTGGGTACTAGAATATTGACGACTAGGCTGGCACGTACTATCTGGTATATATCGGTTGAGCAGGCAGGGTTTATGTGTGGTCGACATTCGAAACACATCCTTCTTGCCCAGCAAATGACATAGCTCATGGACAAAAACGTTTGTGGTAGTAATATATTAATTAAGTGGGATATGATGAAGGCCTTTGACCGCATTAGCTGGGACTTTCTTAATAAACTTTTGGCCAAGATGGGATTTCATGCATGCTTACTACGTCTAATATTTAATCACCTCGAAGGTATGTATATGTCTATCCTTATCAATGGTAAACCCTGTGGTTTTTTCCAACCTACCTGAGGAGTCAAACAGGGGATCCCATTTCTCCATTTTTATTTATTTTGGCATCTGAGGCTTTTTCCAGAGGCCTTAACGATTTGGTGTCTTTGTGTTCACTAATAGGATACTCAATGGGACAGATACGGCCGGTTCTCACGTATTTAGCTTTTGCGGATGATCTCTTGTTGTTCATGAATGGTTCTGTTTGTAATTTGAAGAGCTTTTGACTTTTTCTGGATGTATACCAAGCGGCTTCGGGCTAATGCGTAAATTTTCAAAAAAGCCAATTTATTCCCTCTTCATATGTGACTCCTAGAATGACTCACAGGATGGAGCAGGTGTTGGGAATATCTGCTACTGCATTGCCCATCAAATACTTCGAGTTCATATTTGCAAATGGTGTACCCAGCCACAACATTTTTAGATTTGTTGAATCGTGTGGTTGCAAGGCTTCATGGTTGGCAAAACAAATTTCTGTCATCAGCAGGTAAATTGATCTTAATAAAACATGTTCTTAGTGCCTTGCCGATTCATATTCTTGTTGTTCTATCCTTGCCGAAGAGGACCTCACAGCGCTTTGCCATTGCATTTGCAATTTTTTTGGGGTGACAATGCTAACCGAGATAAGCGTCATTGGGTTAAGTGACACACTTTATTCAAGCCACATGAATAAGGGGGCTCGGCATGTGACATTTTTGAGCTTTGTCCCTGGCTTATTTGGCTAAATTATGGTGGTCCTATCATAGGGCATGTTCTTTATGGGTGGCCTTCATGAGCGCATGGTGATCGATTTCAGCCTCGGATTACTAACTCCACGTGTTGGAAATGGATGTGTGTAGTCCATTCTATTTGCTTGGCACAGGTTGACGATGCGCCTGGTAATTATATGTGGCAATCGGATGAAAAGAGGGAGTTTACTTTGAAATCTGTTTATGATGTATTGTGTCCTGCAAGGGTGAAGCTCCTTTCACATCAGTTTATCTAGTATCGCTTACAGATTCTCATTGTACGTATCGCTTGGTGGAAATTGCATCGTGGAGCTATCCCAGTACAGGATAACTTGTGGAGACTAATGATTCTTGGCCCCACTTACTGCCCTTTTGTCGTGCCACTTATGCTACGGTTGATCATCTCTTTCTGGATTGTACATGCATTTGCCAACTTTGGTTGCAATTTGCTTCTTTAGTTAATGCTCCGTAAACGCATCATTATTCTTTATGACCATATCTTTTAGCTTAGTGGACATCCACACGTGCTAATACTCTCAGGGGATGTCTTCGTCTAGTCACGCTAGGATAGTCTTTGTGGAATATTTAGTGTATGTACACCTCTATTGTGTTTGGATAGGAGACATGATCCTATCACAAGTTGTACAAAATGGTCCGAAGGTAACTCTAGTTTTGGTGTGCCGCACATGTTGGTACTAAACATGCTACATTTGATACGTATTTATTTTTACATGGTCTCTCCTCTATACTCTGTAGCAGAAGATCATGGGGAGTACGTTAGCTAGCACCACCATCTGGCCGTTTTAAATTAAATGTGGATGCTATGATTGGTTTAATCTCAGCTGCAGGTGGGGCTTTGGTTCAGGATTCTGCGGGAAACTTTTGTAGTGCCATAGTTTATTATATTCCGGTGTCCTCTCCATTTCCGGTTGAGCTGCAGGCGGCTTCACTTATTTATTTCCTACAGTGTTATCGAAATATAGATTTGGAGGTTGACAGCTATGGCAAAGAACATCACAATGACACCCCTTGAACTGTAACCGTTTGTTCTTGGCTCAATTTATGCCAACACCTCTTCCTCTTTGGCACTCCAACACATCTAAAACCTCATTGAGACCCTAAGATGCTGTAAACCAAAAATGAAGTGAATACTAACAAGTTCTAGGCTTGGAACTTGAAAGAAAACCGTTAAGTGGTCTTAAACTTCAACTTGAAATGTTGATAACTCCTTAAAGGAAAATCTGATTGGAATGTGTTTGAAATTGTGGTCTTTACATTCTGATTCCTATGCTACTTATAACCTACAAAAATTACAAGAGTACAAAGTTTAAAGTACAAAGTACTAGACTAAAAACGACATGCTTGCTTGGAACTTGTTTGAGCAACTTTTGGTTCCAAGAAATCTGGTTGCTTTGCCGTGTAATCCTTGCTAGATTCAGCCTTCTTTCTTTGATCAATTTGATTGGATAATACTTGGAGCAGCTTGCTTTGAATTAGGCTTTGATTGGTTGTGAGTTTGGCTTTGAATTTTCAAGGCAATCTTGCGTGGTCTAGCCTTCAAACAACAAGGATCTGATTGGTTCATTTGTTGTGCAGCTTGCTTGGTTGTCTCCTTGCTTGTTTTTGATTGGTTTGAACATTTACAAGACTTCTTTTCATTGGTTAAAGCTTGGAGCAACTTGTCTTGCTCACTATTTGCGTGGAGGACAAAGCCTTGTGTTTGACATGAGTGCTTGTCACCTCTTTGCTTGTAAGATCACCTCCTTGTTTGTAAGCTACTTGTTTGTCACCTCTTTGCTTGGACAAAAATTCAGATCTAATTGCATTTCCAAGCTAGGTACGTGTTCCTGAAAGACAAGGCAATAATACAGCACAAACTATCCTAAAACAAGGTTAACTAACCAACAATGTTAAAAAGAACATCTAAAGATATGTACAACACGTTTTTGATACAACTAGATCATAGCTTGTATCATATAAACCCAATGGACATCATCTTTGCTTGTTGAATGTCTGCCTGTTGTCATCTCAATTGATACATCTTGTCTAAATATTGCACATGTCTGTAAGATTTGTACATTGTGTTAACATGTTGCAATATGCTTTTTGGATGTTGTTTTATCTGTTAGGATGTATGTGTTCTAAAATTTTTGTTATCATATTGTTAATACATCCTAAACATTTTAGAAAGCGTGTACACACCTTATTCTTTCTTCAAAGATAAGGATGCACCAAGGTAATTCACCTTCACCATTTGTATTATCATGTTCCTATTTGGTTATGGTGTAGTTGAGCATACGTGTACATCCTAAACCCCTATCCCTTATTCTATCCATGTTGAGATTCGAGGACGAATCATTTTCAAGAGGGAGGGAATGATGAGCCCACGATGGGGTCAACGCAACATATTTTCATGTATCATTTATTGTCACATGTTAGTTCTGTAAGACATGGCATATCACTGTTAACTCCGCACACACTAGTGCTACTTCTTATGTCTTATAGTCTTAACTAACCCTTAGGACATGTCATATATGTTGTGTATCTTGTGTTTGTTGCTGGTGTCTTTGAAGATAGGTCAAAGAGAGCTTTACATTGAAGAAGCATGAACACCGATCGATCCATGTCCCATCTGATCGGATGATATCATTGTGCAAACAAAGCTTGAAGAACAAAAGTGAAAGACTGATCGATCGAAGTCACAACTTGAAGCTAAGAATAAAGTGTATGCCAATAGAGCCAACAGGAATCCTAAAGTTGTTATATTTGAGCCTGGTGTTTGGTTACACTTGAGGAAAGAAAGGTTCTTCAAGCTATGATCTAGTTGTAACCAAACACCAGGCTCAAATATAACAACTTTACGATTCCTGTTGGCTCTATTGGCATACACTTTATTCTTAGCTTCAAGTTGTGACTTCGATCGATCAGTCTTTCACTTTTGTTCTTCAAGCTTTGTTTGAACAATGATATCATCCGATCAGATGGGACATGGATCGATCGGTGTTCATGCTTCTTCAATGTAAAGCTCTCTTTGACCTATCTTCAAAGACACCAAGCAACAAACACAAGATACACAATATATATGACATGTCCTAAGGGTTAGTTAAGACTATAAGACATAAGAAGTAGCACTAGTGTGTGCGGAGTTAACAGTGATATGCCATGTCTTACAGAACTAACATGTGACAATAAATGATACATGAAAATATGTTGCGTTGACCCCATCGTGGGCTCATCATTCCCTCCCTCTTGAAAATGATTCGTCCTCGAATCTCAACATGGATAAAATAAGGGATAGGGGTTTAAAATGTACACGTATGCTCAACTACACCATAACCAAATAGGAACATGATAATACAAATGGTGAAGGTGAATTACCTTGGTGCATCCTTATCTTTGAAGAAAGAATAAGGTGTGTACATGCTTTCTAAAATGTTTAGGATGTATTAACAATATGATAACAAAAATTTTAGAACACATACATCCTAACAGATAAAACAACATCCAAAAAGCATATTGCAACATGTTAACACTAAATGTACAAATCTTACAGACATGTGCAATATTTAGACAAGATGTATCAATTGAGATGACAACAGGCAGACATTCAACAAGATGAGATGAAATAGATATTTCAGAAATAGAATCTTCATTTATACTAAATATGTCATTCAATTCATTAACTAGTTCATCCAAGGATTTATGTTTATTTGTAGCTGAATCTATTTCAATAATGACATCATGATCAAGCTCTACATCAAGTAGACAATCTAGTTCAGCTAACATCAAATCATAAGAATCTAGTTTATCAATGTCATTCTCAACAGAATTACTTACATCAATGTCATCAATGAAATGTACAGGATGTAATTCAGATTGTAACCCAGAAACAAGCATCTCAGCAGAATGCAGATCATGCACAGGGATTTCATTTATATGCATGTCACAATGTAAATCATTTTCAGACAAAGTGTTATCACAATTAACATCATCTATAAGCAAACGACTAACACTTTGGAAATCACCAACAGATTCAAGTGAAGGGCCTTCTTCAGACAGTACACAAGGTTGAACATGCAATTCAGATAAATGAGTTCCAGTTTCAGGCATGTTGGGGATAATTTCATACAAACCATCATTCACAGAAATGTCAGATTGCAAGTCTTTGTTCTTTTCAGATTCTATCAATACTTGCACCATGTCTCTAAGTTGAAGCAATGCATTTTCAATATTATCCATAGTCTGACTCAAATTGCTTAACTTAACTGGATTTGGTTTGTCATTTTCAGAATCACAAGAGTTCAGTTCATACCCATAGTTTTGATTAACTTGCCATGGGATTAGGTTTGATTGAACAATCTTTGCCTTTTTATACATGTCATAAAGTGATGAGAATTTTTCAGACAACATGCAATCAGCGATCTCTTTATCTAATCCAGTAAAGAACCTAATCATGCTTAATTCCTCATGTTCTTCAACATAAGCATAGTACAAATCATCAAGCATTTCATTGTAATATGCACTAACGTCTTTATTGCACTGAGAAAGAGTTTGATATCTAGGAGTTTTACATTCCCAATATCCAACCCATAAACCATTCGTACCACCAAAGGAGTTCATACGTTTTTCCAGTTCATCATAGTCTCTCCTATGGTATTCAACTCCCCAAATGGTTTTTAGAATCATGTTTAATCAAAACAATCAACCAAGATGGTAAAACAATGAGATAAATAAGTCAGAATACAAGCAAGTAAGATCAAACTATAACTTTAACAAAACGTAAATTTCTACTTCAAATTGACAATTGAATAAACAACAATCTTGGACTATCTAAGATTCAAAGAAAAATAGAAGTCAAGTGATGTTTTTGGCTGAATCAAAGAAAGCTAAGGGTTTGTACAGAACAATCCTTTAACTTACTTTAAACTTTAATGCACATTCAATTGTAAATAAAGTGAAAGACAGTACATACACACAAGTGTTCAACAAGGGTTTGTTCGAGGAACCTTTTACAACAATCAACACTTTTGGTGTAGGTATTTGCTTTTGGTTTTGCACAATTCACCTTTTGTGAACTTTGGATGGCTATATCTCACTTCTTGTGCAAATCACTCATACGTCTTGTCTCTTGCTTTTTGACGTTAAAAATGACTTTTCTGTCAGTTTCTTTCACAAACAAGCCTAATTTTTTTTCCTTTGGATTGGCTTTGTCTGTTTTGTGAGTCTACTGCTCACTTGCCTTTATGAGACATTGCTCACGACTTCTTTTTCTTTGGTTTTACTTGCACAAGTTTTGGTGTGGCTTTTGTGAAACGTTCTTTGAACAACACGGAAGAACACTAATGATATGAAAACTGTTTCACAAATTTAACAACCAAATATAGATAAAAGTTCAATGCAAGTTGAAGAAGTGTAAAGACAACAAGATGATAACAGGGTCGGCAATTTAACAGTGTAGGGATAAATATAGACAAAGTGATCCTAAGTAAGAACTTAAGTCCAATATAGTCTTTAAACAATTGAATCAATCCCAAGTAAAGATAAACGTAAAGCCAACGTTAAAATTTGAAATCAAATCTTGTTTCTTACAAATTTACTTCACTTTTAACAAATCTCAAGTCAATAATGTTTCAATTAAAAGATTCAATCAAGTTTGTACCAAACAATGACTTAAGGTGTAACGGGGGTGGTGAAATCAAATTCAACAAGTTTAAACAAATAGCATTCAAAGATTTAATCAAGTTTAAACTAAATTGTTTCGGTTTTTTTTTTTCTGTTTTTGATGCAAATGATCTAACTAACCTTAAGATAGCTAAAAGCAACTTAGTTGTTTCTAAATGCAATTTATAAGGGCTGATTACTATAACACTAATGGAAATCAGTTTTGATGCAAACTAGCTAACTTGTTTTGTTTTGTTTTTAGGTGATCTATCCTACTTTGTTTTTGTTTGGTTTTTGTTTGTATGCTGCAATCAGTTTCTAAACTAGGTGTTACTAGATGCAAGTCTTTATATTCTACTTATCAAACGTGTAACACTAGAAACTAGGCAGCACACTTAGTTACCTAAAACTACTTGTTTTGTTCTTTAGTTTTCGGTTTTCTTGTTTTAAACTAGACAACCAACTAAACACTTAAACTATGTTGTAAACTAGTCTAAACAAGCTAAATAAGGCAGCAACTACAACGCCTAAACAGTTTGCACACAACTACTAGAAAACAGAATTTTAACAACTTGATTTCTAAACTATCAACTAATCTATTTTTGGTGTTCAAGTTTTCTGTTTTAAGGAATCACTAAACTACCGTTTACTTCTAGATTAGGACCTAATGAACATTGTCTAAGCTAGATTGAACTAGAACAACAAGTTTCACACACGGTTTTAATCTAAACTACACTAAGGGATTCTAACAACACATAGGTCTAGTCTAAGTTCTTTTTGTGGTGTTTTCGGTTTTGCTACTTAAAACTAATTTACCAAACTATTGTAAACTATCTAATAAACACTTTTAAACATAAACTAACTACCTAAACAAACAGAATCTAATTGAACAACAAAACAGTTTACTAAACGGTTTTGGGCAGCATCATTCATATGCAAGTTTAAACAATGTAAACATGAATAAAAGACTAACCAAAGCTCTGATACCAATTGATGAGCCAAATGAAGGCTAGAAAAACGTTCCAAGGACTTTGTCTCCTACTCCAAACTGATTTGAACCACAGCTATGGCAAAGAACATCACAATGACACCCCTTGAACTGTAACCGTTTGTTCTTGGCTCAATTTATACCAACACCTCTTCCTCCTTGGCATTCCAACACATCTAAAACCTCATTGAGACCCTAAGATGCTGTAAACCAAAAATGAAGTAAATACTAACAAGTTCTAGGCTATGAACTTGGAAGAAAACCGTTAGTGGTCTTAAACTTCAACTAGAAAAGTTGAGAATTCCTTAAAGGAAATTTTGATTAAAATATGTTTGAATTGTGTTTTTGTACATTCAGGTTCCTACCTTACTTATAGCAAACGAAAATTATAAAGAGTACAAGTTTTAAAATACAAAGTACAAGACTAAAATGACATGCTTGCTTTTTGAACAACTTTTGTTCCAAGAATTCTGGTTGCTTGCCGTGCTACTCCTTGCTTTGTTTCCAGTTTTTTTTCTTGATCAATTTGATTGGTTAATGTATTGAGCAGCTTGGTTTGAACTAGGATTTGATTGGTTGCAATTTTGACTTTGAATCTTCAAACCATCTTGCGTGAGATAGGCCTTAAACAATCTCAATTTGATTGGATCATTTGTTGTGCAGCTTGCTTGGTTGTCTCCTTGCTTGTTTTTGATTGGTTTGAACATTTGCAAGACATCTTCCTATTGGTTAATGATTTGAGCAGCTTGTACATCCATTTTAACGTGAAGAACAATTCTTGAATTTGACATGAGTGCTTGTCACCTCCTTGCTTGTAAGCTACTTGCTTATCACCTCCTTGCTTGGACAAAAATTCAGATTCTAATTGCATTTCCAAGCTATGTACGTGTACCTGAAAGACAAGGCAATAATACAACACAAACTATCCTAAAACAAAGTTAACCAACCAACAATATTAAAAAGAACAACTAAAGATATGTACAACATGCTTCTTCAATGTAAAGCTCTCTTTGACCTATCTTCAAAGACACCAAGCAACAAACACAAGATACACAACATATATGACATGTCCTAAGGGTTAGTTAAGACTATAAGACATAAGAAGTAGCACTAGTGTGTGCGGAGTTAACAGTGATATGCCATGTCTTACAGAACTAACATGTGACAATAAATGATACATGAAAATATGTTGCGTTGACCCCATCGTGGGCTCATCACAGCATCTTAGGGTCTCAATGAGGTTTTAGATGTGTTGGAATGCCAAAGAGGAAGAGGTGTTGGCATAAATTGAGCCAAGAACAAACGGTTACAGTTCAAGGGGTGTCTTTGAGATGTTCTTTGCCATAGCCGAGGTTCAAATCAGTTTGGAATAGAAGACAAAGTTTTGGAAACGTTTTTCTAGCCTTCATTTGGCTCATCAGAGGTTGACTCTCTTGGGGTTGTGGATTATGTTCGCAATCACCCTGATACTCGGTTGAATTCTTTCATACAGTTGGGCAGCGGTACCATCTCACATGCCCCCACATCAAGCTAATATGGTGGCGCATCTGTTGGCTCGGCATGGGCAGCTTCATCCTAGATTCAGTACATTTCGGAGATCTGTAGATTTGCCCTCCCTTTTTAAAGCTATTGTAGTTCTCAGGATATGCATTAAACTGGTGGACTAATCTTTGTGGAAATAGGACTAAAACAAGACAACCATAAGTTTTAACATGAGAAGAAATGAAATATGAGTTAAGACATAGGTTCATCCCTAACAATTATGAAAGTTCCATTTTCACAGCTTTACACAACTTAAGACAGGGAACTAAAAGTGTAGATGAATACTATAAAGAACTAGAAATTTTGTTGGAAAGATCTATCTTGCAGGAACCTAAGGAATCAACCAAGCACATTTTCTACATGGATTGAAAAGAGACATAGCCCAAAGGGTTGAACTCCAACCCTAGCTTGACTTGACATCCATGGTGCATATGGCTGAAAAGATTGAACAACAACTTAAGGTACGTAGCTCTTCTATTTCAATTCTTGTTTTTGTACTAACCACAAATTACTTTAGAGAACCCTTAGAAAAAAGAATATCACATGCATTTATAAAAAACTTAAGTCTAAACTCATCTTATCATAAGTTAGAGTTGTCAACAAGTCTTAAAATACCAACAGTAGGACTATTAAGATTTCCAAACATACAATTTTCAATATAATCTAGTATTTAGATACCAATTGAACCATGTCGTCCTTCTTACTAATAGCTGCAAATCTTCAAGGTTTCACAATAGGTCTACATGTATTGGAAGTTCTAGGCTTTCAGGAGGTAAAAACCGTGACACTTACAAGCCCCAAAGGAATGAGATACATGTGGAAAGCGCACGAAAACTAGATGAGAGAGGCAAACAAAACGCCTCTACCGAGAGTTCTTCTAAACCTTCTAGTGCGTATAGAGATATTAAATGTTTTATGTGTCAAGGATATGGTCACATAGGAAGAGATTTCCCTAATAATAAATGAGTTATGCTAATTGAAGAAACTAATGAATATGTGACTGAATCTGAGCATGAAAACTAATCTGAGCATGATAATGAGCTTGAACTAGAAGAAAACTTTGGTGAAGAAGATGACTTTGATGCTAAAGAATTTCTTGTTGTTAGAAGGTCTTTAAATGCATATCAGATGATAGATGATCATGAACAACATAGGGAGAATTTTTTCCATATTCATTGCATGATAAATGGTAAAGTGTGCACTATGATCATTAATTCTGGTTCTTGTGCAAATGTGGCTACCATTGAACTGGTTAGAAAATTAAACTTACCTATGACTAATCATCCCCACCCCTACAAACTTGCATGGCTAAATGATTGTGGTGAAGATAGTGTAAGTAAGCAAGAATTGATTTCTTTGAGCATTGGTAGTTATAAAGATGGCATTTTGTCGTCGTAGCCCCAATGCATGCTGTTGAGAAATCGGGGTTTCAGTGATTCGAAAATGCATGATTTAAATGTTACGTGTTTACGAAATACATGAAATAAGTGTTACTTGATATATGCACATGATAAAAATGCTTTACATGTTTATATATATTGTTGTCATACATACAATCCATAAAGCGTTAAAGCTTATGTTATACGGCAAACATTTATTTGTCTTTATACTATTTTCGGGTGCCATGATAATGAACTAAACTAGTTCATTAAATGAAGTGCTTAAGTTAATGAACTAACTAGTTCATTTAAATGAAGACATATTTGGAGAGAGCTATATGGTAACAAACTTGAAATGGAAAGTCTCCTCATCTCATTCAAATCACACGCCACATACATATATATATTTCATATACAAATTTTTTAAAGACACAGTACATACTTATATTCTGACATTCCACCGGCACGTGATATATATTATAAACGTAAGTGAACGTCACACCACTATATACACATCATATTTATGAGTATACACGGGTCTCATATCATATATTACAAGTCATAGTGACATCAAAATTACAACGACATGTTACAAGGTCATAGACTGAAAATTGTCGTAACGGGTGACTACCGAAACTTCACCAGCATGTCACGTACTTACCATATAAACATGGCTAGCCTATATACACTAAAAATACTTCACAATTTCATGATCCACATGTCATATTCAGCCACAAGGTCATGCCATGTTTGCACACACAAATCACCCACAATTTAGCCTAAATTGAAGGTTATTTTGTCACATGGGGTGTTTTTCACTCAGCCATTGGAGCTGAATATACACCTCATTTTATGTATATTATGTGTGACACAATATACATTACATGTCTAAGAAGTTTGAAATTAATCGGAGAAAAATCGCGTAATCGACGAAAGTCGAAAATTCAGTTTTCTACACTTAGGCATACATGAAAGCGTTTTGGCCTTGATGTCACATGTATCTACACATGTTTTACATATTGAAGACATATTAGAGTGTTCTAGAAAATGTGCAGCTCTATTTCACATGCCTATTACAACTTGTTGGAGCCTAGGTGGAGCTTATTTGGCACTTTAATTGGTGGAGGATATGCCACACATGGTTTGTAGCGCCCCGTACCCGGCCTGCCCGAATACGGTGTGCCCGCCGTACTTCACTACGGAGAGTACCAGGCGTCAACGCATAACATGTCATAGTCCATGATAAATCTTATGGACATCCATGCTTACATATTAACAGGTAAGCAAAATTTAGGCAGAATAAAATCTTTTAAATAAAACATTCCGAATTATCCAATATAACGTCTACATCCATGTCCACAAAATAAAAAGTGTAATCCGAAACGTTTGTTCCAACATGAGTCATCAAACATAAACCACATAAAGAAAAGTCCTTAAGCTGCCATCCTCTCTCTCGTCTATGGATACAGAACTCTAGGCTCATCCTCAATCCACTCTACCCGTTTCTTGCAGGCTCTGGGAGGAAAAATAAGGAGTGAGTGACAAAGTCACCAGCAAGTAAACCATAAACAACCAAGAATTAAATGAGAAGTATACACAAGAACCAAATCCCAAGAATTTGGATTTTCCACATACCCGATCCTCTATCCATTGTCCAGCAAAAGAATTAAGATCCTAACTCATGCGACAACAAGATCATAACTTAAGATACCGTACATAAGGTTGTAACCTAAGTAGTAGTACACATAGCATTCGACTGACTGTTAAATGCAACATGTATGAATATGCACATGTGATGCAGCATGATGAAAATGAGGATAAATTTGTTCATTCTTTCTTTCAAAACAAAATCATAAGTAAAACGAGAATAGAGAGTATTCAGATCTATTATCTCCAGATCTGAGGCGGTCATATCATTCCCTTTGGATCTATTATTTTCGGATCCGAAAATGGTCGTACAATCAATCATCGTAATCAGGTCTATTCTCTCCGAGTCTGAACGGTCATAATCATAATCAGGTCTATTCTCTCCGGGCTTGGACGGTCATAATCATCATCATGTCTACTCTCTCCAGGCATGAACAGTCATAAATATCATCATCAAGTCTATTCTCTCTAGACCTGTACGGTCATGGTCATCTTCAGATCATTTAACCCCGGATGTGGAGCGGGTCATGCTGGCCAGGAATTAATGGTACCAATAGGAGTCATTCTTTTCAAAAACGGAAAACCTTCTTTCAAAAATAGTTTTTTTATTTCTTTGGCATAAAATCAATCTTATGAATCATGCAAACGGGGACAATGCAATGCATGACATGCAACGTGAAATTCATGGCTAAACCGTGTCACACAATACATATACGGACTTGTTCCTTAAGCTGGGAAAATATTCCAGCAATAACACTCTGTTCATACGGCCACCAATCAACAATTTCGGGACAATTTTCATAAACTTATGCCACACGTATGCATCATGCAGTCCTAACTACATGCCATAAAAATCCCGTAACATTACGAGATAGATAAAACCATCAAATCATTAATTTACTAAAAAAGGTACTGCTGAGTCCAATAGTGTTGTACCCGTTATTACCTCAGTTTAATGGGTCGTAAGGCCTTATCCAATTAAGGCTAAACCCTAGTAACATAATCAATACCCTAATAAGTAATACTTTAAAGGCCCAACGTCACATACAAGCCGAATTAGATTATATTAAGGCCTCAACAAAATGTCATACCATGCGGCCCTATTTTTTTTCAGATTTTTACCGTGACTTCCCTTTAGTTGTTACCTTGTAAAATCAATACTTTTAAGAAATTTCCTTCCATAAACATACTCCTCTATGTCTTAGGTAAGTACTGTAAAAATTTCAAGGCAATCCAATTTACATAAGGGGGTAAAATTAGTTTCTTTCCAAGTTAAGGTATTTACTGAAATTGTAGTGACCCACTTCCACTAAAAATTTTATTAATGACAAATCACAAGTCCTTTTACCGAAATTACACATCTCACTTTTACTAAACATATGAGGCTACCATCCTACCAAATTTTAGCTAATTTCCACTTTCCTATAGTTCATTTTCTGACCATGCAATATACCACTTAAAACTGTCCAGCTCCAGTAGTTTTTCTTTTTACCAATTTTTCTTATCCATGGTTATCCAAATAACCTTATTTCTCTAAGATGGCTTACTAACCATTAAATACCTATTTTGACATGCTTATTTCCAGATTAATAATTAACTTAGGCTTCATACAAATCATAAATAAACAGCCCTGTCTTTTTATACACGACACACGCCATCTTCAAGCATTTCACTCTTCATGTGGTCAAATCTTAACAAGATGAACTCATTCCTCCAACATTTGTTATACAGCCCGTTCCTTGCACATAGTGGAGTCATGTCACATCTTGATTTGAGCACAAACATAAACATGTAGTAAACCATACATCAAGATAACACCTTTTCTTTTGAAATCCCTAATTTCTTGTATCTAATTCTTAGAACATTCGACTAACATTCACATCTTAGAGAGAACTAGTCATTCAAGCATATACTTTGCAAATAAGCCAAGGTTGCTTAGGGTGTACTTGCCTCTTTGAGTATGAACTTCCCTTAGATTGAGTCTTGGTTGAATAAGGTTGAAGCTTTCTTCCAACCTTGACACATAGCACACAGATTTTGGGGGAGGGGAGGGATATGGACATTAGCTACTATTTTGAGTGAACAACAACTAGCTTGATGTTAGGATTTCCTTACCCAAAATGGAGCTTGAGATGGATTCCACCCACCAACAATGCTAGCTTCAATAGTAGCTTGAAAAATCTCCTCCTAGTGGCCATTGAAGGTCATGGTGTTTAGGCAAGAAAAGAACCAAAATGTAAGCTTCACTTTTTAGAGAAATGGACTATACTTTTAGAATCTAAGGTGTCACTTACCTAGATGAAGCTTGAACTTTGAAGATGGTTCTTGAATCTCCTTGGCCCAAGGTTATCCGTGTGAGAGAAGGTGAGGGAGGGTTTGCTCAAGTATGTGAGGAGTCTTGGATCTTTTGGCTTAGGTGAGCTCTTGAGTGGTTTGAATGTTTAATATAGAAGAAGCTTCTAGGATTTTTGGAGATGGTTTTTCTTCAAATGCTAAGGTGTAGCCGTTGGAACCCTTAATGAAGAAGAATACCCTTCATTTGCATGGATCGATAATGAGTATCTTAAACCATTTACTACCTTGAGTTACTTTTGAGGTGTGGTTAAGAAAAAGTAACTATAGTAGTTGTTTCAAGGTGTCTCATGACTTCACCATGGTTCACATCCGGTGGTTGGGGTGTGGTTGAGTTTAATTAGCCCTTAGTTACCTTCTTTAATACACCTTGAATTACCTTTTTAGGATGGTTAACAAAAAGTAACTAGAGTAATTGTTTTAGGGGTTACCATGGATTATCCATGGTAATCCAGTGGTAGGGCTTCCATTGGCCCTTTGTCCTTCAATTTCTTCATGAGGATAATTAGAAAAAGTTGTCTCAACTAAAAGTGGTTAGTTGGACTATTATGGTGAAATTGATCCCATGGATTATCCCCTTTATGGTGCATCCGACCTATATAAGGAAAAGAAGAGAAAGTCATAAATCTTAGATTAATACTCTCCTTCCCTTTATGTGTAAGACTCTTGGAATTTCTTTAAGAAAGCAATAAAGTAATTAGTTGAGGTATTTAACATAAAGTTCTTCATGGATGCCCTAACCATGGCCTTACCCGGTGGTTGGGGGAGGGAAAAGTGTAAAACTTTTTCCCTTAACTTTTTAAACCCCATTTAGTAGGATACTTAATGGTAGTGGAAGCTTTATTGTCTTTACTTTTAAGGAAATCATTAAAGACTAATTAATTGTCTTGTAAGGGAAGAATATCCTAGAGTACTTTAAGACCCTTATGGCCGATTTTCTCAAAATCTTGGGAGGGTAAAATGGTCATTTCACATGCTTCATATGGCCTACTTGGAGTATTATTCTATCTCTTATAGTATTCAGTTTAATGAAAAAATAATTAAAGAGACATAATAAAACTTAATAAAAAGTACTTGGAAATATTAACATGTTATTACACCACTTCA
Organism: Eustoma russellianum; assembly: GCA_036186865.1. NCBI lineage: Eukaryota > Viridiplantae > Streptophyta > Magnoliopsida > Gentianales > Gentianaceae > Eustoma > Eustoma russellianum. The sequence goes on along the minus strand of AP025040.1, from coordinate 21,706,094 downwards.
TACGGGTCTCAAGTATAGTACGATTTTCGTTGGGTACAATATCCTCCCCCCTTATTATAAGTTTCGTCCTCGAAACTTAAAAGCACTAATCAAAAAGATGGGAATACAAGTTCTTCATATGTTCTTCCGTTTCCCAAGTGGCTTCATCAACTAAGTGGTGCTTCCATTGCACTTTAACCATTGGAATGGATCGTTTCCTTAGGACCTTTTCCTTCCGATCAACGATTCTTTCCGGTTCTTCTTCATATGACACGTCGGCTTCAATTTTTAAAGGCTGCTCCTCAATGATATGACTGGGCTCATGCACATACAGGCGAAGCTGGGATACATGAAATACATCATGTAACTGAGACAGTGATGGCGGTAACGCTGGCCGGTAAGCGACTTCTTCGATTCTTTCAAGAATCTCATATGGCCCGATAAATCTTGGACTTAGTTTACCTTTTATGCCAAATAGTTTTGATGGTGGCACTTTCAAAAATACTTTTTCGCCTGCCTAAAATTCCATTGGTCGCCGCTTTTCGTCAGCCCAAACTTTTCTTCTGTCCTGGGCGGTTTTCAACCTCTGCTTGTCAGGTCCTGAAAGAATTTTATCTCCGATTTCATCCCAATAAAGTGGAGATTGGCACTTTCTTCCATAAAGTGATTCATAGGGAGCCATTCCAATAGATCGATGGTAGCTGTTATTGTAGGAAAACTCTACGAGTTTGAGACTCTTGTCCTAATTTCCTTCGAAATCAAGTATGCAAGCTCGTAACATATCTTCCAGTGTTTGGATGGTTATTTCTGATTGACCATTAGTCTGGAGGTGAAATACTGAACTCATCCGTATCTTAGTGCCCATCGCTTTTTTGAAAGCTGTCCAAAATCGAGATGTAAAGCGAGGGTCGCGATCGTAAACGATACTCATGGGTATTCCATGCAGACACACAATCTGATCTATGTACACTGAGGCCAACTTCTCCAAAGAGGCTTTAATTGACATAGCCATGAAATGGGCAGACTTAGTCAAACGATCTACTATAACCCAAATAGCATCATGCCCATTCTTTGTCCTTGGCAGATCAGTCACAAAGTCCACAGTAATATGATCCCATTTCCATTCCGGGACTTCAAGAGGTTGTATAACCCAGTGGGTCTTTGATGTTCTGCTTTCACTCTCTGGCAAACAAGGCATTTCTCCACGAATTCGGCTATTTTTTTCTTCATGCCCTGCCACCAGAACTTCTGCTTTAAATCTTGAAACATTTTATTGGTTCCGGGATGAATAGATAGACGAGAACTATGAGCTTCCCGAAGAACTTTTGAACAACAGGCTGTCATCATTTTTAACCTCGGAGTCTTCGGAAGGCTTCGTTTTCAGCTTGTCCTTAATTTTCTTCAAGGCTTCATCTTTTTCTTGACCTTCTTTAATTTTGTCAATTAATGAAGGAACCAAACTAACTTAGCCAGTATATTATTGGTGGAATCAACTATCTCCAAATCAAACTCTTCCACATCATGCTGTAGAGGGGTTGACGTGGATGACATGTTTTCCGACTCAAGGCGTCGGCAACTTTATTGGCTTTCGCCGGGTGATATTGGATAGAAAGGTCGTAATCCTTCATCAATTCTAGTCATCGGCATTGGCGCATATTCAGTTCCTTCTGGGTGAAAAGGTACTTAAGACTTTTATGATCTGTGAAGATTTCGCACCTTTCACCATACAGGTAATGTCTCCATATCTTTAGGGCAAAGAATACAGCTGCAAGCTCAAGATCGTGTACTGGATAATTCTGCTCGAATGGCTTAAACTGTCGTGATGCATACGCAATTTCTCGATCTTTCTGCATTAATACACATCCAAGGCCGTTCTTCAAAGCATCATTGTACACCACGAAACTTTCACCCGAAATTGGCTGAGCCAAAACCGGAGCAGATGTCAATTTCTCCTTCAACTCGGTAAAGCTCCTTTCGCAATATGAAGTCCATTCCAACTTCTTCTTTTTCTGTGTTAATCGGGTGAAAGCCATAGCAATCCGAGAGAATCCTTCTACAAATTTGCGATAGTAGCCGACGAGACCAAGAAAACTTCGTACTTCCGTAACGTTGGTTGGCCTTGGCCATTCTGTGATTGCTTCAATCTTTTCTGGATCTACTGCTTTCCCATCTTCAGATATAACATGGCCAAGGAACGCTACACTATGCAGCCAAAATTCGCATTTACTAAATTTTGCGTACAACTGCTTCCTCCATAATATGTAAAGGACGATCCTTAAGCGGGCTGCATGGGACTCTTCGTCCGGTGAGTAAATCAAGATATCATCAATGAAAACTACCACAAACTTGTCCAATTTCTATTGAAACACTCGGTTCATAAGATCCATGAATGCCGCGAGGGCATCCTTAATGTCTTCAACTGTCTTCCAAAATTTAAGGGGATTGTATCATGATTATTTGGAAGTTATTCACCTTGATTTTAAGCACATGTCTCAGATTTTTAAGAAGAAATTCCAGCTCATTTAAGGAATGCCAAGGTGGATTAAAGATTGCCTACCAAGAAGTGACAACTAGGCGAAGACAAGTCATTCGTCCAATCGTTGTACGCCATGTAAGCAAGGTTGTGTCATCATCTATACAAAGAAATCTTCCAATGGTATTCAAGAGAATTCTCAAGGAAGAAAACAAGCCCTAGGGGCGGCCACAACACTATAAAAAGGGCCAAGATGGTGCAAGACAAGGCCAAGAAAAGTTGATATTCATACAAGTTCAAAGCAAGACTACTCTCTTCTTCTTCCATTCTTTTCTCTTGCTCTTAGCCTCAAGCCTACCATATATATCTTTCATATACTATATAGGCTTTGTGTAAACCACCCACATACGTTCATCTCGTGTAAAAGGTTGATCAAGGTATGATCAAGCCTTCATTCGATCGGTGGTGGTGTTCGTGTTGTTTTGTTAGTTTGTTTGATTGTAAAAGGGTGGAGTTGGTGTTTAACTCCAGTCACCCTTGTGTCAAGGTGTTTTTGTGTTTAGTGAATACTGAGGAAGGTTTTCTCGAATATTAGAGTAGGTTGTTTTAACCGAACCAGTATAAGAATCTCGGTGTTTTTACTTTTCAGCACTTTTACTTTCAGTTTCTGTTTTCTGTATTGTTTTCATAGACACGAGAAAATAGCATTCCCAAAATCACAAAATTTTGCATAAACATAGACATACGTCCTAGCTTTCATTTGGCATAAGTTTCATCACATTTGGATAAGTATAAGTCAGTCAAACGTTAATAGTTCTGACACTAGTGCACTCTGATTCTCAGATTTGCAAAGGTCGAGAACATCAATGTGGTTGACATACTTACCAAGGGAATTTTGAGAACCTGTTTTAACCCATTAAAATAAAATCACAAGGGTGATATCATAAAAGTTTTAGGTCATTTAGAGTTCTCAATTAATAGGAATAAATTTTTCATTTCGGGCTACAGTTTCAGGCAAATTGACGCAATCTGTACAAATACGTGTTTGCAAGGGGTTAGGCTTGGAATTTTAATCTGAAAATTTTTATGAGACACTCATAACATCTAAGAGCACATCTTCACCAAATTTCATAATTTTGGGAGGACTACAACCAGGTCATCTAGATAAAGTAATTCAGGATCTTAAAACAGAAACTGTTTTCAGAAGTGAGTTATTTGGCCAAAAAGTTTTTAAAAACCCACATTTTCCGCATTCACTATTCAACTCACCCCTTCTAGTTGTATTATACAGGTCCTACATGCATTCTAGTCATATCTTACTTGGTAGACCATGGCAGTTTGATAGACATGCGACTTATGATGATCATTTGAATAAATATTCCTTCAAATTGAATGGTAAACTGTTTAAATTGCATGCACTTCCACCCCATAAGGTCCATGAAGATCAAAAGCATATGTCTACGTCTACGGCCGATCCTAAGGAAAAAGACGCTGAGGAAAAGTTTGTGGATTGCATGAAATATGACCCTACCAAGAGAGTAATAGAAAGGAAATAGTGCCCACAGGTACAAAATAAAATAGGAAGAAATGTCGGTATTTTGTAAAACAAAGAGAGGTGACACATGCCCTTCATAATAACCAAACTGTCCTAATCTTAGTCTATAAACAATTCCTCCTCACTAGTGATGATTTACCCTCAACCTTACCTACCTCTGTGGCATCCCTTATTCAGGAATATGATGTTCTATTCTTCACTAAATCACCATCAGTATTACCACCCTTGAGACGAATAGAACACCAAATATACTTTGTCATAGGAGCTGTACTACTAAACAGACCCGCATATAGAGCCAATCCTTAGGAAACCAAGGAAATCCAAAGACAAGTGGAGGAACTCCTAGCCAGTGGACAAATTAGAGAGAGCTTAAGTCCATCTGTTGTCCCTGTTATCCTAGACACCAAGAAAGATGGCATTTGGAGAATGTGCACTGATTGCAGATCCATAAACAAAATCACTATAAAGTATAGGTACCATATACCTAGGATGAATGATATGTTGGATATGTTGTATGGTTCTAGGTATTTCACCAAAATTGATCTTAGACAAGGCTATCTCAAGTGAGGATAAAGGAGGGAGATGAATGGAAGACAATATCCAAGACAAAATTTGGGCTCTATGAGTGGTTAGTGATGCCCTTCGGCCTCCCCAACGCCTCTAGTTCATTTATGAGGTTAATGAACAAGGTCTTGAGATCAATCATTGGAAGATTTGTAGCTGTGTACTTTGATGACATCCTTATCTATTCCGGAACCATTGAGGATCACCTTGACTATCTTAGATCCGTCTTTGAGAAACTCAAACAAGAACAACTCTATGCTAACTTCAAGAAGTGTTCTTTTTTGCTTAGAGCGAGTTGTCTTCTTAGGCTTTGTAGTCATGGCTGAAGGAATAGATATGGATAAAGAGAAGATTATGTCCATTGTTGAATGGCCTATTCCTAAGATTGCAGGACAGGTGCGCAGCTTCTATGGCCTTACAAGCTTCTATAGGAGGATTGTAAAAGCTTTTTCTTCCATAGAAGCACCCCTAAATGAAATTGTCAAGAAAGATGTGCCTTTGCAGTGGAAGGAGCCACAACAACATGCATTGGATGAACTTAAGAAAAGGCTAACCACTGCACCCATTCTTAGGTTATCTAACTTTGATGAGACCTTTGAGATTGAGTGTGATATAAGTTGAGTGGGTATTGGCATTGTCTTGGCCTAAGGAAAGAAACCCATAGCCTATTCCAGTGAGAAATTGAAAAGAGCTTCTTTAAATGACTCTACCTATGATAAGGAACTGTATGCCCTTGTGAGATCTCTGCAAACATGTCAACACTACCCCAAACCTAAATTGTTTGCGATCCACACTGACCATGAAAGTTTGAAGTACCTTAAAGTGCAAGGTAAGCTGAACAAGAGACATTCCAAAGGGGTAGGATTAATTGAACAATTCCCATACGTGATTAAGTACAAAGAAGGTAAGGGTAACGTAGTTGTGATACCCTTTCTAGAAGGTATACCTTAGTGACTACCTTGTCATCCTAATTTCTAGGCTTTGAATCACTCAAGGAATTGTATGCCAACGACCATGACTTTGGCACTATATTTGAATCTTGACAAGAAGCACCTTTTGGAAAGTTTTACATGCATAAGTGATTCCTCTATAAAAAACATAAGTTGTGTGTACCGTAATCATCCATGAGGGAGATGTTGGTTAGAGAAGCCCACGGGGGAGGATTCATGGGACATTTTGGCATCTTCAAAACCGTAGAAAAAGAGCACTTCTATTGGCCCCACATGTGTCTAGATGTAGAGAATTTGTGTGGTAGTTGCATCACTTGCAAGCAAGCCAAATCTAAGTCCCAACCACATAGCCTTTATACACCCTTGCTTGTCCCCGATTCACCTTGGATTGACATTGACTTTGTTCTAGGCTGTTGGCTAGCTTCAAACATGTGCTGAAAATTTCAGCATGTGTTTTATCTTGAATTGTTTCCTTGTGTGTTGCCCTCTTCAATGTCATCAATCATGTGTGGCATATCATCCACTAATTAAAGTGCCAAATAAGCTCCACTTAGGCTCCAATAAGTTTTAATAGGTGTGTCAAATAGAGCTGCACATGTGCTAAATTCCTTTTATGTAAACTTTGTCAAATAATGCATAATCTTCACATACATGGTAAATTGTAATCAGCCCTAATTTTATTTTTCTAGAACACTCTAATATGTCTTGAATATGTAAAAAGTGTCTAGATATATGTTACATCAAGGCCAAAACGTTTTCATGTATGCCTTAGTGTAGAAAACTGAATTTTCGACTTTTGTCGATTACGCGATTTTTCTCCGATTCATTTCAAACTTCTTAGGAATGTAATATATATTGTGTCAGACATAATATACATAAAATTAGTTGTATATTCAGCTCCAATGGCTTAGTGAAATACGCCCCATGTTACAAAATAACCTTCAATTCGAATCCTCCACAAATTTAGGCTAAATTGTGGGTGATTTGTGTGTGCAAACATGGTATGACCTTGTGGCTGAATATGACATGTGGATCACGAAATGTTAAATTAGTTTTAGTGTATATAGGCTGTCATGTTTATATGGTAAGTACGCGACATATCGGTGAAGTTTCGGTAGTCACCCGATACGACAATTTTCGGTTTATGACCTTGTGACATATCGTTATAATTCTGATGTCACTATGACCTGTAATATATGATATGAGACCAGTATATATTCATAAGTATGATGTGATATAGTGGTGTGACATTGACGTACGTTTATAATATATATGACGTGTCTGTGGAACGTCGGAATATAAGTATATAGTGTGTCTTTAAAAAACTTGTATATGAAATATATATATGTATGTGGCGTGTGATTTGAATGAGATGAGGAGACTATCCATTTCAATTTTGTTGACATATAGCTTTTGCCAAATAAGTCTTCATTTAATGAACTAGTTAGTGCATTAATTTACAACTTCACTTAATGAACTAGTTTAGTTCATTAATCATGGCACCTGAAAATAGTTTAAATACAACAAATGTTTGCCATATGATGTAACCTTTAATGCTTCATGGATTGCTTTTACCCCAACATTATATATAAACATGTAAAGCATTTTTATCACTTGCATATATCAAGTAACACTTATTTCATGCATTTCGTAAACACGTAACATTTAAATCATGCATTTTCAAATCACTTAAACCCCAATTTCTCAACAATCTCCCCCTTTTGATGATTTGCAAAATAACATTATCCATGATTTAAATGCGATCGCTTTCCCTACAATTTTGCATAGATTTAAAATTTGAATTTCACAATATCGTGCTCCCCCTTAAATCATGCTTCTCTCCCCCTTAAATCATGCTTTTCTCTCCCCCTCTATTTTGTAAATGTCATCAAAAGTATAAGCAAGAAAGGAAAAAAAATAGCAGTTTATAGCATATCAACAGAATTCAAGCCTAATTTTCAGTGTAAATTTTTATACGTGGCTTGATTAAGTGCTTTTATGAATATGTCGTCTACTAATGCTTCAGTACGGACATGTTCTATAACAATATCACCACTATTTACATGATCACGAAGAAAGTGATATCGTACCTCTATATGTTTTGCCTTAGAATATAAAACGAGGTTCTTAGACAAGTTAATAGCACTCGTACTATCACAATATATACGGATGCGATTTACATCCATTTAAAAATCGGGTAGTTGTTTGTTTTAGCCATAATAGTTGTGTGCAACAAAGACTAAGTGTCATGTATATGCTTCAGTGGTAGATAATTCTACACTAGCTTGCTTTTTCGAAAACAAAGTTTTAATGAATTGCCGATGAATTGACATGTACCATTTGCGCTTTTTCTATCTATTTTACATCCGCCATAATCCGCATCAGTATAAACATGGAAGTCAAATTCACAATTTTTATCATACCAAATTCCTAAATTGGGAGTATGCTTAATGTACATAAATATCCTTTTTACAGCATTATAGTGTGACACTTTAGCGTTACGTTGAAAACGAGCACACATACAAACACTAAACATGATTACTTGGAGTAAGATAAACCAAAGAACCAATCATAGACCTACAAAAACAATTATCAGAGTCTATTCTATTTTCATCTTTATCAAGTTTAGCTGTTACACACATAGGGGTGGGAGATGGTTTCAAGTTTTCAAAGTTAAACTTCTTAATCATGTCATTTACGTATTTAACTTGACTTATATGTATTTAATCATATCATATTTGTTTGAAAAAAATGTATGCCTTTACTAGTTTTCTTAATTTGCAAGCCAAAAGAATAATTTAACTCACCAACCATAGACCTCTAAAATTCGGATTTCATGCGCGTTTCAAATTCTTCTACTAGCTTATGACATGTAGATCCAAAAACAATATCATCAACATAAATTTGAATAATAAGTAAATCCGATTTTTCTTGTTTCAACAATAAAGTACTATCTATGGTACCTCTTTTAAATCCATTTTCTAAAAGAAATGTAGCAAAACAGTCGTACCAAGCCCTAGGTGCTTGTTTTAAACCATATAGTGCATTCTTTAACTTATACACATGATTAGGATATTTTATATACTCAAAACCAGGTGACTGTTTTACATATACTTCTTCCTGTATAAAACCATTTATGAATGCACTTTTCATGTCCATTTGATAGAGTTTAAAATTCTTTATGCAAGCAATAGCAAGTAATAATCGTATAGCTTCTAAGCGTGCTACGGGTGCAAATGTTTGTATGTAATCTATTCTCTCTTCTTGATTATAGCCTTGTGCTACAAGCCTCGCTTTGTTTCTAACGACTTTACCATATTTATCCATTTTATTTGTAAAGACCCACTTTGTGCCTATTATCGTATTATCTTGTGGTCGGGGTACTAAATCCCACATGTCGTTTCTTGTGAATTGATTTAGTTCATCATCCATAGCGTTAATACAAGAAGAATCATTGAAAGAATCAAACACATTCTTGGGTTCTATTTCAGATATCATAGAATGAAATTAATTTATTTCATCTTGATTTATTCTTCTATGTGGTCGTACACCTTGTGTTATGTCGCCTATAATGAGGTCGTGTGGGTGATCCCTATGCCATCTTGGTTGATTATTTTCTAAGTTTTCATGCATTTCTAAGTGATCATGCATTTCTAATATGTCGTGTTCATCATGTATGATATTTTCTTCTATATCATCTAACACGGGCTTTAGTTCAAAATCATCGTCATATTCTTTATTTATTTTATATTCACAAAATTCATTAAATTTCACATGAATTGATTCTAAAATCTTTTTAGTGATAAGATCGTAACATCTATATGGCTTAGAATTCACAGAATATCCAACAAAGATGCATTCAATGGATTTAGACTCAATATCTAGATTATCTTTTGAATTTAAAACAAAGCATTTATAGCCAAACACACAAAAATAATCAATCTTAGGCATGTGATCATTAAAAACTTCATAAGGGGTTTTGTTTATTTTCTTTCTAATCGATAAGCGGTTAACTATATAGCATGCACAATTTACAGTTTTTGCCCATAAAAATCTAGGCAGCTTATTTTCACATAGCATGGTTCTTGCAATTTCTTGTAATGTCCTATTATTTCTTTCTAATACTCTGTTTAATTGTGGTGTTCTAGGTGGTGAGTACTAGTGTTTAATACCTTTTTCTTCGCAAAATGCAACCATGTCCTGATTTTTAAATTCACTGCCTCTCTCGCTCATAATCTTTTTCACATTTAGGCCGTATTCATTTTCAAGTTTTTTTATTAGTTTAGCAATCTCAACGGCACTATCATCTTTATTTGTAAGAAATAAAATCCATGTATATCGAGAAAAATCGTCAATGATGACACATGCATAATGTCGCCTACCAAGACTTCTAGTACGACTAGGACCAAACAAATCAATGTGTAATAATTCCAAGACTCTAAATCTGCTAATTTAATTCTTAGAGTTAAGTGATTCACGTGTTTGTTTGCCTTTAATACAAGATTCACATAACTTAAAGTTGTCTAAATTAAGTTTAGGCAATCCTCGTACTTGATTCTTTTGTAGAAGTTGTTCAATAGTTGATATGCCAATATGTCCTAATCGCCTATGCCACAAATTCACGTTAGGTTCATTTGACATAAAACATTTTACTTTAGCATCTAACATGTCATCCATAGATAGTGTAAAAATGTTTCCTTCTCTTTTTCCTTTTAATACCGTTTCTCCGTTTTTATTTATAATATTGCAATATGGATGAGTGAAGCACACATCAAAACCGTTGTCAAGAAATTGTGAGATCCTAAGAAAGTTGCAGGATAGATTACTTACCAGAAAGATGTTGGAGATTTGAAGAGTGTTCGGATTTCCAATTGTTCCTTTTCTGATAATTCTTCCTTCATTGTTGTCTCCAAAGGTTACCGATCCACCTTTTGTAACCTTCTTCAACTTTGAAAACATGCTCGGGTCACCGTCATGTGCCTCAAGCAACCACTTTCAAGGAACCACATGATTGATGTGTCTTTTGATTTATGAGTTCCCTGCAATGTGTTACAACGATTTAGGTACCCTTTATTTTGGGTCCTTAAGAGTTAGTCCTTCAACCCTTTGCAAGAGTATGTTTTGGTACCCAAACTTGGATGACCTTTCTTAGTCTTACAAAGGGTGAGAAAAGAGATGAAGAAGCAATATAATAAATGTCAGGGGCATGTCTATTTGGCCTATGGCCGAAAATATCATCATAATAAGACTTTTGTTTTTGATATTCATTTGTGTTGTATGAATGTCGCGTATGCATCAATGGTTTCCTTTCATATCTATACGGCACATGATTGTATTTTGTATGAGATGAAAGAGAAGAAGCATAATGAGATGAGATGAGATGAGTGGTGAACTAGCCATCTTCTTAGGTTGTATGGTTGTGCATGGGGTTTCTTAGATGAAGATACAATAAATATTGTTGACTTATTTTGTATTTCATTATCCTCAGCGTATTCTAATCCTGTTTTATCCCTTTCATACTTTTGGGAGGAAATGAGATGATCTAGCATGTTCGTACCCTATCGAACTGTTTTACCATTCTTTCTAAATCCACGTTTCTTGATTTCAAATTTGAAATCTCGTTTTTCATTTAATTATTTCTGGATGTTAATGATGAAACCTTTGATTTTAATGCATTAATTTTGCAGGACGACTCTTCTTTTGAATCGTTTAATTGAGATACAAGGTTCGTGTTAGAAGTTTCTAACAACTTCTTGTCTTCAATTAACCGTTTCTTTTCTTTTGCAAGAGTCTTTGTGAATTTATGCAAGTCAAGATATTGACTAAATAAATGATCATAAGAGGGTCCGGAATCAGAATCAGAGTCAGAAGATAGGTCGTTTGATGCTTTGGATGCAAAGCATGCCGTTTCTTTTTTGGTTTCATCAGTCTCAGAGTCAGATAAGTCACTCCAAGTGGAGGCCTTGAGAACTCTTCTTGTATTCCTTTGTTTAGGTTCTAAGATGGGTCTTTTTTTGTCCCAATCCTTGTCACGGTTTTGTTTGTCTGTTTGTCCTTATTCGGCAAGTCATATGATATATGTCCAAGTTTTCTACATTCATAGCACTTTATATCTTTATCATTATTTTTAATTTTATTTCTCTTAGTTGAAACAACCTTAGGTTTAATCTTTAATGAGTTTCTCATAAATTTTCTCAAACCTTTAGCCAATAATATTAGAACATTGTTGTTCGATTCTATGTCACTATCATCTACGTGATCGGAAGAGGTAGAGACATATTCATTTGATTTAAAAGCAATAGTCTTACCTTGTTTGATGTTGATTCCGATTTCCTTAGTGTGACTTTGTTTTCGTATACCTTTAATGGTCTGATTCCTTTAATGGTCTGATTAGTTCTTGCATCTTTATTGATTTTGTTTCCTTACTTTCTTCGATCGCCGTGACTTTGGGATCCTATTCGGATTAGAGGCTTCTTTAGTACCTTTTCTACCTTTTCCTGTGTAGAAAATGCTTTTCTAAGGGATTCAAGGGAGTTGTGAATGTTAAAAGTAAATCCATATCAACAATAGATTCGTTCGATAATAACTTGAAAGATTCAAGAGTAGACATAAGCATGTTTAAAAGAAGTTGCATGGCTCTAACATTCATACTTAATTTCTTTTTGTCATCACTAGTGTATTCTTGTTTCGGTTTCACGACTTCTAAAGTGACACCATCAACCATGGATAACTTAGAAGGAATAAAAGGACCGTATTCTGTGATGGACCATAAGTCTATATCAATAGCCATAAGGAAGAGTTTCATTCTAAGTTTCCATTGTATAAAAGACTCACCATCGAATGAAGGCTTGATCACACCTTGATGAACCTTTTACACGAGATGAACGTATGTGGGTGGTTTACTGATGAGCCAAATGAAGGCTAGAAAAACGTTCCAAGGACTTTGTCTTCTACTTCAAATTGATTTGAACCTCAGCTATGGCAAAGAACATCTCAAAGACACCCCTTGAACTGTAACCGTTTGTTCTTGGCTCAATTTAAGCCAACACCTCTTCCTCTTTGGCATTCCAACACATCTAAAACCTCATTGAGACCCTAAGATGCTGTAAACCAAAAATGAAGTAAAATACTAACAAGTTCTAGGCTATGAACTTGAAAGAAACCGTTAAGTGGTTTTAACTTCAACTAGAAAGTTGAGAACTCCTTAAAGGAAAATCTGATTGAAATGTGTTTGAAATTGTGGTTTTTACATTCTGATTCCTATGCTACTTATAACCTACGAAAATTACAAGAGTACAAGGTTTAAAGTACAAAGTACAAGACTAGAAATAAGATGCTTGCTTTTGAACAATTTTTGGTTCCAAGAAGCTTGGTTGCTTTGCCGTGTATTCCTTGCTAGTTTTCAGCCAAAGTTTTGATTGGATAATACATTGAGCAGGTTGCTTTGGATTGCCTTTGATTGGTTGTAAGTTAGGCTTTGAATTTTCAAACCAATTAGCCATAAACCAGCCGTCCTTCTTCAAAGAGTTTGATTGGATCATTTGTTGTGCAGCTTGCTTGCTTTTCTTCAACTTTGTTTTGATTGGTTTGAACATTTGCAAGACTTCTTCCTATTGGTTAAAGCTTTGAGCAGCTTGTCCATCCTTGTTTGCGTGGAGAACAATTCTTGAATTTGTCATGAGTGCTTGTCACCTCCTTGCTTGTAAGCTACTTGCTTATCACCTCCTTGCTTGAACAAAAATTCAGGTTCTAATTGCATTTTCAAGCTAAGTACGTGTACCTGAAAGACAAGGAAATAATACAACACAAACTATCCAAAAACAAGGTTAACCAACCAACAATATTAAAAAAGAACAACTAAAGATATGTACAACATGTTTTTGATACAACTAGATCAAAGCTTGTATCATATAAACCCAATGGACATCATCTCTGCTTGGTTCATCCTCTTCATGCCTATAAAGAAATGATTCAACATAATGCAACAACTTCTTAGCCATACTCCTTGTTATGGGACCTGTGCGGGGCAGTGAGGTGTCATCATCAGTGTTTGTATCCACAAGGTTAGGCTGTAGCTCATCATTCCCTCCCACTTGAGAAGGATTCGTCCTCGAATCTGAATCAATACTAAATGGAGAAAGGTCAGCAACATTAAAAGTTTTAGAGATAGGGCCATACCTTTCTTCAGGAAGATCGAGAACATAGGCATTATCACCAAGCCGTTTCAACACTTTGAACGGTCCATCGCCTCTTGGCTTCAACTTTGAGTCCCTTTCCTTAGGGAATCTTTCTTTCCTCAAGTGTAACCAAACAAGATCTCCAGGCTCAAATAAAACAACTTTACGATTCCTGTTGGCTCTATTGGCATACACTTTATTCTTAGCTTCAAGTTGTGACTTAACCTTTTCATGCAATTCTTTCACAAGTTTTGCTTTTCGTTCACCATCTAAACTAACACGTTCATGAACAGGTATGGGAACAAGATCAAGCGGGGACAAAGGGTTAAAGCCATAAACAACTTCAAAAGGAGAATGCAATGTTCCACTATGAACAACTCTATTGTATGCAAACTCAATATAAGCTAAGCAGTCTTCCCAATTCTTTAAGTTCCTTTGAATGACAACACGTAACAGTTGAGACAAAGTTCTATTAACAACTTCAGTTTGTCCATCGGTTTGTGGGTGAGCAGTTGTAGAAAATAACAATTTAGTACCAAGTCTACTCCACAAAACACGCCAGAAATGACTTAGAAATTTTGTGTCTCTATCACTAACAATTGTACGTGGCATGCCATGCAATCTAACAATCTCCTTAAAGAACAAATCAGCAATATGAATAGCATCTTCAACTTTCTTACATGCAATGAAATGTGCCATTTTGGAAAATCTATCAACAACAACAAAGATGCTATCTTTACCAGTTTTGGATCGAGGCAATCCCAATACAAAGTCCATAGAAAGATCAGTCCAAAGTGAGCTTGGAACAGATAAGGGAGTGTACAATCCATGTGGTTGTGTTCTAGATTTTGCTTGTTTGCAAGTAATACATTGGTCACATACCTTATCAACATGTGCTTTCATATGCGGCCAGAAGAAATGCTCCTTAAGTGTTTCCAAAGTTTTTAACGAGCCAAAATGACCCATTAAACCTCCTCCGTGAGCTTCTTTTATCAACAACTCTCTTAATGAACACATTGGTACACATAACTTATGTTCTTTAAACAAATAACCATCATGCAAGTAATATTTAGCAAAAGGTGAATCAATGCATGCTTGATAGATAGAACTATAGTCATGATCAGAATGATACATCTCTTTGATAGACTCAAAACCAAACATGTTACATGAAAGAGTAGTAATCAAAGTATAGCGACGAGATAATGCATCAGCAACAACATTTTCTTTTCCTTGCTTATACTTGATCACATAAGGGAATTGTTCAATGAATTCAACCCATTTGGCATGTCTTTTGTTCAATTTTCCTTGACCTTTTAGATACTTAAGGCTTTCATGATCAGTATGAATCACAAATTCCTTAGGTTGCAGATAATGTTGCCAAGTTTGTAAAGAACGGACAAGGGCATACAATTCTTTATCATAGGTTGAATAATTTATGGAAGCTCCTTTCAATTTCTCACTAAAGTAGGCAACATGTTTGTTACCTTGATGCAATACAGCTCCAATGCCAACTCCACTGGCATCACATTCAACTTCAAACATTTCATCAAAGTTGGGCAATCTCAGGATAGGTGCAGAAGTTAGACGTTTCTTAAGTTCCTTAAAGGCTTGTTGTTGTGATTCTCCCCATTCAAATCTTACATCTTTCTTGACTAACTCATTCAAGGGTGCAGCTATGGTAGAGAAATCCTTCACAAAACGTCTATAAAAGCTAGCTAATCCATGAAAACTCCTAACATCTCCAGCAGACTTAGGGGTTGGCCACTCAGTTATGGATTTAACTTTCTCTTGGTCCATTTCAATTCCTTCAGCACTAATCACAAATCCTAAGAATGTAACCTTCTCCAGACAGAAAGAACACTTCTTGAAATTAGCATACAACCTTTCTTTCTGTAGGGTGACAAAAACAGCTTTTAGATGGATCAGATGTTCACTTAGGGTTTTGGAGTCGATAAGATTGTCATCAAAGTAAACTACTACAAATTTCCCTATGAATTTCCTTAAGACCTCATTCATTAACCTCATGAAAGTACTAGGGGCGTTGGTTAAACCAAAGGGCATAACTAACCATTCGTACAATCCAAATTTAGTCTTAAAGGCAGTTTTCTATTCATCACCTTCTCTAATTCTCACTTGGAAATAACCTTGTTTAAGATCTACTTTGCTAAAGCATCTAGACCCATGCAACATATCCAACATGTCATCCAACCTAGGAATAGGGTATCTATACTTCACAGTGATCTTATTGATGGCTCTACAATCAGTACACATTCTCCAAGTTCCGTCTTTCTTAGGGACAATGATAACAGGAACAGCACAAGGACTCATACTCTCTGTTACTTTACCTTAGGTCAATAATTCCTCAACTTGTTTTTGGATTTCCTTAGTTTCCTCTAGATTGGCTCTATAGGCAGGTCTGTTTGGTAGAACAGCTTCTGGAATGAAATCTATTTGATGCTCAATGCCTCTTAGAGGTGGTAAACCTGGGGGATCTCCTTCAGGAAACAAGCTAGAAAATTCTTGAAGTAAAGATGCAACTTCACTTGGTAAAGTAGACGGTATTTCAGATGAAGAGAACAGAGTTTCTTTGTAAAGCAAGATATAAACACTTTTGTTTGAATTGATAGCATGGAATACCTCGCTTTGAGATGCAAAGAAAGCACTTTTCTTTAGAGATGGTTCAGCAGAAACTTTGATTTCTTTCGGTTCGATTTTAAGATGAGAAGTTTTCAGTTGGTTTTCTTTGATGAAAATCCTTTCCAATTCCTTTTCTTTTGGATCATTATGGCTTTTTAACATTCTTTGTTGATCCTCAAAGACTTTGTGCGGGGGCAAGGCATTTAATTTGAACAGTTTATTGTTATGCCTAAAGGAATATCTATTCAGGTAACCATCATATGTAACCTTGTTGTCAAATTGCCATGGTCTACCTAATAAGATATGACTTGATTGCATAGGGGCTACATCACATAACACCTCAGCAGAATACCCACCAATTGATAAAGGAACTAGGACTTGCTTTGTTACTTTAACTTCACCACACTCATTAAGCCACGTAAGTCTATAAGGACGGGGGTGATTATTTAAAGGTAACTCAAGTTTCCTAACAAGTTCAAAACTTGCAACATTGGTACATGAACCGGAGTCAATGATTAAAGTGCAGACTTTCTTTTTAACCATACAGTGAATGTGGAATATGTTCTCTCGTTGGATTTCAGGTTCTTCAGTTTTAATTTGGGCACTTAGAGCTCGACGGACAACTAAGAACTCTTTTGTTTCACACTCATTAATCTCTTCACTAATCTTTTCTTCTTCCTCACATGTTTGTTCAATTTCATTGTTTTCTTCACTCTCTTCTAATTCTTCCTCAGAGTAATACTCATTAGACTCTTCAATAAACAAGATGCGTTTAGGGTTGGGACATTGATTAGCAAAATGACCTTTTCCTAAGCATTTAAAACATTGAATATCACGAGTCTTAAAATTAGGCGTACCTTCCACCTTGGCTTTGCCTTTGTCAGGGATTGGAAGCTTTGGACGATTTTGGATGTTCTGGGTTGATTTTCCTTGGAATCCACGGCCTTGACCTTGTTGTGGACAGAAAGACGTCCTGGGCTGTGTTCTAGCAAAACTCAAAGGATTAGTCCGAAAAGAAGGGTTAGAAGTTTTTACCTTCAATTGTCTTTCCACTTTCTCAGCAATGTGAACCATAGAAGCCAGATCAGAGTAAGGTGTAAGTTCCACCTTAAATGCAATTTCTTTGTTCAAACCAGCTAGAAATCTAGCCATTGTGGCTTCCTCAGCTTCTTCTATGTTAGCCCTGGTAAGCAGATGTTCTAATTCTTTATAAAATTCATCAACAGATCTATTACCTTGAGAAAGTTGTTGCAATTTCTGGAAAATGCTTCTTTCATAGGAAGGAGATATGAATCTCTTCCTCATCTCTTGTTTCAGCTCGGACCAAGTAACAACAGGGGGCTGTCTTGTTCTTCTCCTGGTGTTCTTCAATTGTTCCCACCAGAGTAAAGCATAATCTACAAATTCAAAAGTTGCATACCGCACTTTGGCCAATTCAGAATAGTTAGTGCAAGAATACATATGATCTACTTTTGTTTCCCATTGTAGATATGTTTCAGGATCACTTTTCCCTTGGAAGGGGGGTATTGTCAGTTTAGTAGTAATGAACTCTTCTTCAAGATGTTCATCTCTATCAGGCTGACGTTCATCATATCGTTCTTCCGGATAGTGTTCTTCATTGTACTCAGGGAGACTATCAAATCTTTCCTCAAAAGAAATGTTCCTACGACCACCATTACTACATACCTCTACCTCTACCTCTAAGTGATGTGACTTTTCTACGTTCAACATGAGACTTATTACCATAAGAGGTGCCTTCTTGAAAAGGTATACTAGGTTCCTTTTGATCTGAGGTTGGCTTTTCTACTTTGCTTATCCTTTGTTTGTTATCCTCTATGTCACTTCTCATTAAACCAAACTGATTAACAAGGAAAGTGAGTGTTTGCTGTATATTCTCTAGGGTAACAGGGACTGGGGAAGGGACAGGAGTAGATGGGGACGGGGATGGTGCATTATCTTTCTGTTGGGGACCCATGATTCAGAAAACAATCTCAAAAGCCAATTAAAATATCGACAAGATGCAAATACTCTACTTTATGTTGACAATTGTTTAAAACAGCAATTTGGACTATTTCTCCTAAGGATTCAAGAAAATCACAGAAGTCAAATTGTTGTTCTGGCTGAATGAAATATACGGGGTTGTTTAAGACAATCCCTCAATTTACTTTACAGCATATGCAATTATCAATTGAAGTAAAATGAAAGTAAAAACACACAAACAAAGTGTCAGCAAGGGTTTGCTTTAGAAACTTTCAATATTTCAAAACTACAACACTTTGGTTCTTTTTGGGCACTTTCTTTCTTTTGAGCTTTGCACAGGAATTTCCCTTTTGCAATGTTCAATTTTTGGGCTTTTCCTCACTTTTCTTTCTTGTGCAATTCTCTCTTGTCCTGCCTCTTACTTGTTGACAAATATTGGCTTTTCTCTCGTGTATTTCTCAATCAAGCTTAATTTTCTTTCTTTGGGGGGGTTTGCTTGATTGTTGTGAGACTACTCCTCACGGCCTACATGAGTCATTGCTCACGGCCTTTAATTGCACAAGGTTTGTTGTATTTGAAATTTGAAAGTTTCTCGTACACAACATGGCTAAACACTATGTAGTGAGAATTCAATTCACAATTACAACAAGTTCAAATTGAAATAGTGCAAGGTAAGTTCAGAAATTGATCCAAAACAACAATTGGATAGCTCTTTAGCAGTGTGGGGCTTAAACAATTCCTAACTTCCAGAATGTATCTAAGTCCAACAAGTTGTTTGAAACAATTGAAATCAACAAAAAGATAAAGCTATTAGCATTCACCAAGATTTCAAATGAGCCTTAAGGAGTTGTTCTAAACACACGGTTTTGGCAAGTGTCCTTTTTTTCTTTTTCTGTTTTTTGATGCAAATGATCTAACTAATCTTACGATAGCTAAATGCAACTTAGTTGTTTCTAAATGCAATTTATAAGGCTGATTACTATAACAACTAATGGAAATCAGTTTTGATGCAAACTAGCTAACTTGTTTTGTTTTGTTTTTAAGTTATCTATTCTTCTTGTTTTTGTTTTGGTTTTCGTTTGTATGATGCAATTAGTTTCTAAACTAGATGATCCTAGATGCAAGTCTACTTAACACACGTATATCAACTAGAAACTAGGCAGCATACATAGTTAACTAAAACTACTTGTTTTGTTCTTTAGTTTTCGGATTTCTTGTTCTAAACTAAACAACCAACTAAACCTTTAAACTATAACTAAGCTAAATAAGGCAGCAACTAAAATGTCTAAAACAGATTGCACACAACTACTAAAATCAGAATTTAACAGCTTGATTACAACTAACTATCAACTAATCTATTTTTGTGTTCAAAGTTTTCTGTTTTAAGGACTCAACTAAACTACCATTTAAACTTCTAGATTAGGATCTAATGAACATTGTCTAAGCTAGATTGAACAAGAACAAGTCACACACGGTTTTAATCTAGACTACACAAACAGATTCTAACAACACTTAGTCTAGTCTAAGTTCTTTTTGTGGTGTTTTCGGTTTTGCTACTTAAACTAACTTACCAAACTATTGTAAACTATCTAATAAACACTTTAAAACATAAAGTAACTATCTAAATTAACAGATTCTAAATGGACAACAAAATAGTCTACTACACGTTTTTGGGCAGCATCATTCATATGCAAGTTTAAACAATGTAAACATGAATAGAAGACTAACCAACGCTCTGATACCAATTGATGAGCCAAATGAAGGCTAGAAAAACGTTCCAAGGACTTTGTCTTCTACTCCAAATTGATTTGAACCTCAGCTATGGCAAAGAACATCTCAAAGACACCCCTTGGACTGTAACCGTTTGTTCTTGGCTCAATTTAAGCCAACACCTCTTCCTCTTTGGCATTCCAACACATCTAAAACCTCATTGAGACCCTAAGATGCTGTAAACCAAAAATGAAGTAAAATACTAACAAGTTCTAGGCTATGAACTTGAAAGAAACCGTTAAGTGGTTTTAACTTCAACTAGAAAGTTGAGAACTCCTTAAAGGAAAATCTGATTGAAATGTGTTTGAAATTGTGGTTTTTACATTCTGATTCCTATGCTACTTATAACCTACAAAAATTACAAGAGTACAAGGTTTAAAGTACAAAGTACAAGACTAGAAATAAGATGCTTGCTTTTGAACAATTTTTGGTTCCAAGAAGATGGTTGCTTTGCCGTGTATTCCTTGCTAGTTTTCAGCCAAAGTTTTGATTGGATAATACATTGAGCATATTTCTTTGGATTGCCTTTGATTGGTTGTAAGTTAGGCTTTGAATTTTCAAACCAATTAGCCATAAACCAGCCGTCCTTCTTCAAAGAGTTTGATTGGATCATTTGTTGTGCAGCTTGCTTGCTTTTCTTCAACTTTGTTTTGATTGGTTTGAACATTTGCAAGACTTCTTCCTATTGGTTAAAGCTTTGAGCAGCTTGTCCATCCTTGTTTGCGTGGAGAACAATTCTTGAATTTGTCATGAGTGCTTGTCACCTCCTTGCTTGTAAGCTACTTGCTTATCACCTCCTTGCTTGAACAAAAATTCAGGTTCTAATTGCATTTTCAAGCTAAGTACGTGTACCTGAAAGACAAGGCAATAATACAACACAAATTATCCAAAAACAAGGTTAACCAACCAACAATATTAAAAAAGAACAACTAAAGATATGTACAACATGTTTTTGATACAACTAGATCAAAGCTTGTATCATATAAACCCAATGGACATCATCTCTGCTTGGTTCATCCTCTTCATGCCTATAAAGAAATGATTCAACACAATGCAACAACTTCTTAGCCATACTCCTTGTTATGGGACCTGTGCGGGGCAGTGAGGTGTCATCATCAGTGTTTGTATCCACAAGGTTAGGCTGTAGCTCATCATTTACACAAAGCATATATAGGATATGGAAGATATGTATGATCGGCTTGAAGCTAAGAGAAAGAGAAAAGAATGGAAGAAGAAGAGAGTAGTCTTGCTTTGAACTTATAAGAATATCAACTTTTCTTAGCCTTGTCTTGCACCATCTTGCCCCTTTGTATAGTGTTGTGGCCGCCCCTAGGGTTTGTTTTCTTCCTTGAGAATTGTCTTGAATACCCTTGCAAGATTGCTTTGTATAGATAATGACACAACCTTGCTTACTTGGCACAACACGATTGGATGAATAACTTGTCTTCACCTAGTTGTCACTTCTTGATGGGCCATCTTTAATCCACCTTGGAACTCCTTAAATGAGCTGGAATTTCTTCTTAAAAATCTGTAACATGTGGTTAAAATCAAGGTGAATAACTTCCAAATAATCATGATACAATCCCCTTAAATTTTGGAAGACAATTGAAGACATTAAGGAGTAAAATTTCGGCCAGCTTCAAACATGTGCTGAAAATTTAGGCATGTATTTTATCTTGAATTGTTTCCTTGTGTGTTTCTCTCTTCAATGCCACCAATCATGTTGTACCCTACGAAAATCGTACTATACTTGAGACTCGTATGAAGTGGTGTTTATTAAGTTTTATTATGTCTCTTTAATTATTTTTTTTCTTAAATTGAATACTATAAGAGATAATATAATACTCCAAGTAGGCCATATGAAGCATGTGAAATGACCATTTTACCCTCCCAAGATTTTGAGAAAATCGACCATAAGGGTCTTAAAGTACTCTAGAATATTCTTCCCTTACAAGACAATTAGTCTTTAATGATTTCCTTAAAAGTAAAGACAATAAAGCTTTCACTACCATTAAGTGTCCTACTAAATGGGGTTTAAAAAGATAAGGGAAAAAGTTTTACACTTTTCCCTCCCCCAACCGCCGGGTAAGGCCATGGTTAGGGCATCCATGAAGAACTTTTTGTTAAATACCTCAACTAACTTTATTTCTTTCTTAAAGAAATTCCAATAGTCTTACACATAAAGGGAAGGAGAGTATTAATCTAAGATTTATGATTTTCTCTTCTTTTCCTTATATAGGTCGGATGCACCATAAAGGGGATAATCCACGGGGATCAATTTCACAATAATAGTCCAACTAACGACTTTTAGTTGAGACAACTTTTTCTAATTATCCTCATGAAGAAATTGAACAACTTTTGCACCCCAACCGCCGGATGTGAACCATGGTGAAGTCATGAGACACCTTGAAACAATTACTATAGTTACTTTTTCTTAACCACACCTCAAAAGTAACTCAAGGTGTCTTCCTTAAGGGTTCTAACAGCTACCCCATAGCATTTGAAGAAAAACCGTCTCCAAAGATCCTAGAAGCTTCTTCTATATTCAACATTTAAACCACTCAAGAGCTCACCTAAGCCAAAAGATCCAAGACTCCTCACATACTTGAGCAAACCCTCCCTCACCTTCTCTCACACGGATAACCTTGGGCCAAAGAGATTCAAGAACCATCTTCAAAGTTCAAGCTTCATCTAGGTAACTGACACCTTAGATTCTAAAAGTAGAGCCCCTTTCTCTAAAAAGTGAAGCTTACAGTTTTGTTCTTTTCTTGCCTAAAAACCGTGACCTTCAATGGCCACTAAGAGGAGATTTTTCAAGCTACTAGGGAAGCTAGCATTGTTGGTGGGTGGAATCCATCTCAAGCTCATTTTGGGTGAGGAAATCCTAACATCAAGCTAGTTGTTCTTCATTCAAAATAGTAGCTAATGTCCATATCCCTCCCCTCCCCCAAAATCCGTTTGCTATGTGTCAAGATTGGAAGAAAGCTTCAACCTTTTTCAACCAAGACTCAATCTAAGGGAAGTTCATACTCAAAGAGGCAAGTACACCCTAAGCAACTTTGGCTTATTTGCAAAGTATATGCTTGAATGACTAGTTCTCTCTAAGATGTGAATGTTAGTCGAATGTTCTAAGAATTAGGTACAAGAAAAGGTGTTATCTTGATGTATGGTATACTACATATTTATGTTTGTGCTCAAATCAAGATGTGACATGACTCCCACTATGTGCAAGGAGCGGATTGTATAACAAGTGTTGGAGGAATAAGTTCATCTTGTTAAGATTTGACCACATGAAGAGTGAAATGCTTGAAGATGGCGTGTGTTGTGTATAAAATGGCAAGGCTGTTTATTTATGATTTGTATGAAGCCTAAGTTAATTATTAATCTGGAAATAACCATGTCAAAATAGGTATTTAATGGTTAGTAAGCCATCTTAGAGAAATAAGGTTATTTGGATAACCATGGACAAGACAAAGTGATAAAAAGCAAAACTACTAGAGCTGGACAGTTTTAAGTGGTATATTGCATGGTCAGAAAATGAACCCTAGGAACGTGCAAATTAGCTAAAATTTGGTAGGATGGTAGCCTCATATGTTTAGTAAAAGTGAGAGGTGGAATTTTGGTAAAAGGACCTGTGGTTTGTCCTTAATAAAATTTTTCGTGGAAGTGTGTCCCTATAGTTTCAGTAAATACCTTAACTTGGAAAGAAAATTATTTGATCCCCTTATGTGTATTGGATTGCCTTGAAATTTTTACAGTACTTACCTAAGACATAGATGAGTATGTTTATGGAAGGAAATTGCTTAAAAGTATTGATTTTACGGGGTAACAACTAAAGGGAAGTCACGGTACAAATCTGGAAAAAAATAGGGCCGCATGGTATGGCGTTTTGTTGAGGCCGTAATACAACTTAATTGGGCTTGTATGTGATGTTGGGCCTTTACATTATTACTTATTAGGGTATTGATTATGTTACCAGGTTTTAGCCTTAATTGGATAAGGCCTTACAACCCATTAAACTTAGGTAATAACGGATACAAAACTGCTAGACTCAGCAGTACCCTCTTTAGTAAATTAATGATTTGATGGTTTTATCTATCTCGTAATGTTACGGGATTTTTATGGCATGTATTTAAGACTTCATGGTGCATACGTGTGGCATACGTTTATGAAAATAGGCCCGAAATTGTTGATTGGTGGCCGCATGAACAGAGTGTTATTGCTGTAATATTTTCCCAGCTTAAGTTTCAAGTCCGTATATGTATTGTGTGATGTGGTTTAGCTATGAATTTCACGTTGCACATCATGCATTGCATTGTCCCCATTTGCATGATTCATAAGATTGATTTTATGCCAAAAAATGAAGAAAAGCTATTTTTGAAAGAAAGATTTCCATTTTTGAAAGAATGACTCCTATTGGTACCATTAATTCCTGGCCAGCATGACCCGCTCCACATCTAGGGTTAATTGATCTTAAGACGACTATGACCGTACAGGTCCGGAGAGAATAGACCTGATGATGATGTTTATGACCGTTCAGGCCCGGAGAGAGTAGACCTGATGATGATTATGACCATCGAAGTCTGGGAGAGAGTAGACATGATGATGATTTTGACCGTTCAGGCCCGGGGAGAATAGACCTGATTACGATGATTGATTGTACGACCGTTTTTGGATCCAAAAATAATAGATCCGAAGGGAATGATATGACCGCCTCAGATCTGGAGATAATAGATCTGAATACTCTCTGTTCTCGTTTTACTTATGATGAGGTTTTGAAAGAAAGAATGAACGAATTTATCCTCATTTTCATCATGCTGCATCACATGTGCATATTCATACATGTGCCTCAATCAGTCAGTCGAATGCTATGTGTACTACTACTTAGGTCACAACCTTATGTACGGTAACTTAAGTTATGATCTTATTGTCGCATAAGTTACAACCTTAATTCTTTTGATGGACAATGGATGGAGGATCAGGCATGTGGAAAATCCAAATTCTTGGGATTTTGTTCTTGTGTATACTGCTCATTTAATTATTGGTTGTTTATGGTTTACTTGCTGGTGACTTTGTCACTCACCCCTTATTTTTCCTCCCAATGCCTGCAGGAAACGGGGTAGAGTGAATTGAGGATGGGCCTAGAGTTCTGTATCCATAGACGAGAGAGATGATGGCAGCTTAAGGACTTTTCTTTATGATGGTTTATGTTTGATGACTCATGTTGGAACAAACATTTTGGATTACTCTTTTTATTTTGTGGACATGGATGTAGACGTTTTGTCGGATAATTCGGAATGTTTTATTTAAAAGTTTTATTCTGTCTAAATTTTGCTTACCTGTTAATATGTAAGCATGGAAGTCCATAAGATTTATCATGGACTATGACATGTTATGCATTGACACCTGGTACTCTCCGTAGTGAAGTACGCCGGTGCACCGTATTCAGGCAGGCCGGGTACAGGGCGCTATAGGTGGTATTAGAGCCCAGGCTCTAGATTCGGGCAGAATATAGAATTAAGTGATGATTTTAGAAGATCTAAGATTGACCTTAGACTTAAGTCATGATCTTACAAGAGGGTTGAACCGAAACTAAGACGATCTAGACTGGAATTAGGGTTTCAACCTTTCAATAAAACCCTAGCCAATGAAATTTTAAAAGGGTCACAGAATTTAACTCAAATATTCGTTAAATTTTATTATGAATTTATTTCCTGTCACTTAATTTGATGTTTCCACCTTGAAAGAAATTCAGCGCTGCCTAGTGCATATGGCACGACCTCGTGGCAGACCTGCTAGAGCCCGACCCACTGTACAGGAGCCGGTCCCTCCACAGCCTCAGGAACCTGTTCCTCCTCCACCCGCTCAGGTTCCACCACCACCACCACCACATGAACAGAACCCGCCCCATGTTCAGAACAATCCCTAACCTCAGGTGCCTTTACCTCCGATGATGCCGGATATCGACACTTTTCAGGCCTTCTGCCAGACTGTGACACAGATTGGCCAAGTGATGATGCAGCAGAATGCCCCTCCTCAACCCTATGAGCCTGTTAGGGATGCGTAGTATTACTTTGAGAAACTGAAAAGAGCCAATGTACCACCCTTCGAGGGAAAGTTCGACCCAGATATTGCTGAAAAATGGTTAGACGAAGTAGAGAACTGCTTTGAGTTAATCCGTGCCCCTAAGGAGATGAAAACCCAAGCGATAAGACCATTTTTACTTGGAGAAGCGAATCAATGGTGGAAGGCAAATCTGCAATCCTTACCGAGACCGATTGCATGGGAAAGGTAGAATCTACAAATATTTCACAAGTTTTACATACCTCCTTCTGTGTAGCTACAGAAAAGACACGATTTCTCAAGTCACAGTAGTTCAGGAATACCCTGATGTTTTTCCAGAAGAGTTGGCTCCTTATCGAATGGCGCCTGCTGAATTGAAAGAACTGAAGGAGCAGTTACGTGAACTATTGGAAAAGAAACTTATCCGTCCAAGTGTCTCGCCTTGGGGTGCTCCCATGCTGTTTGTGAAGAAAAAGGATGGAATCATGCGTCTGTGTATCAATTATAGAAAACTCAACAAGATTACCATAAAGAAAAAGTACACGTTGCCTAGGATCGACGATCTGTTCGATCAGCTTTGGGGAGCCCGAGTTTTCAGTAAGATTGATCTTCGTTCTCTAGAGTGGTAAGGACATCATTAATGTTGTGGTTGATAGGTTTTCTAAGACGACATATTTCATTGCATGTAAGAAAGTAGATGATGTCACACATGTTGATTTATTCTTTAGGGAAATTGTTAGATTGCATGGCATGCCACGTACTATTGTAAGTGATAGAGATGCCAAAATTTTGAGTCATTTGTGGCGTGTTTTGTGGGCTAAGTTAGGTACTTAATTTTTATTTTCCACGACTGCTCACCCACAAACTGATGGTCAAATTGAGGTTGTCAATCGTACTGTATCTCAACTCTTGCGTGCCATTTTGCAAATACACCTCAAGCATTATGAAGATTGTTTACCATATATCGAGTTTGCATACAGAGATTTCGTATGTCTTTAACCCCTTGTCCCATATTGATTTGATTCTCATTCTTGTGCATGAACGTTCAAGTATAGATGGTAAAGTAAAGCTGAAATGATAAAGCAGATGCATGACAAAGTCAAAAACCCAACTTAAGGAAAAGAACAAGGATTATGCAAGATGAGACAATAAACATAGGAAACAAATTTCTTTTGAACATGGTGATTTGGTTTGGTTGCATTTGCGTAAAGAAAGCTTTCCTAAAGAGAGAAATTTTAAATTGTTGCCTCGAGGAGATGGACCCTTTCGCGTACTTAAACGTATAGGTGACAATGCATATATTCTTGATATTCCTGAAAGGTATGGTTCAATTTCCTCCACTTTTAATTTAACTGACCTATCCTCTTTTATTGACGATCCCTTTCATTCGAGGACAAATCCTTTTGAGGAGGGGGATTGATGCGGACCAAAGATCCCATCATAAGGTCAATGGCCCTATGACAGGAAGCAAGGCCAAACAACTTGGTTATGAAGTTGGTAGCTTCTTGTATAGGCATGTGCTGGATGAACCTAATGTTCATTGGGTTCACCTGGTTGAGCCCAAAAAGTGAACCTTTTGGATATCTTGCGTGTGTGTGTTTGTTAGCTTAATTCTTGCTCGTTTACTTATGATCCTTGTTTTCATGTCTTTGTTATGTAGGGAAGAAGGTTCATGCGAAAATGCAGGTCAAAAGGAGACATAAGGAATGTTGCTCTTTTGGAAGCCAAAGAGAATGTTTGTCCAAAGAATGTTGCCCAAAGAATGTTTGCCCAAGGATTGTTTGTCCAAAAGGGAATGTTTGTCTTGAGGAATGTTTGCTTGAGGAATGTTTGTCTCGAGGAATGTTTGTCTCAAAGAATATTTATCTTAAAGAATGTTTGTCTTAAGTTTTCCCCATTACTTGTACACGGTTTTGGAAGTTTTTTGGAAGGCAACTCATCAAGATTTTGAAGCCTAGATTATCATCAATTCAAGCTCCTTTGACCGGCCAAGATAAGTTCAAGATTGATGATAAAATTTGAAGATGAATTTGAATTCAAATTCAAAGGCAATCTAATTTTAAATTCAAAGGCAATCCAATTTCAAATTTAGCCAACTTTTGAATTCAACTCCAAGCATATCCCAACCAAAATTTTCGGTCAACGCCTTCCAATGGCTATCTAAAACACGGCTACAAAGGAGTCTCCAAAGAATCATCACAACAAGTCGAATTTGAAGACAAGATGCTATCTTATCCAAGTTTAAACGTTATCTTAAATTATAGTTTGTATTTATCCAGATTTTTGGTAGACGTTTTGAGATGGAAACTTATCCATCTAGGCGTCTTTTATGAAGGTAATATCAATGCAAAATAAAGGCCAAGAGGCTGTGTACTCCTTAGCCTATTCTTCATTAATGAAATTTTAGTGTTTCTCTCCAAAATGTGTGAGACATGTTTTCTTGATTTTGTATTAAAAAAAATCAGGGTTAATCATCTTCAAGAGTGAGCATTTTGAAGGTGTTTGCATGGCTACGGGTATTATCTAGGAGGGCCCTCATTGGTTTACCTATCAACAACCATCTGTTAGTTTTTGGTACTTTGCTCAATCGGCGAGTTCTACACAGAGAAGCAAGGAGAAGGGATCTTCTTTGTACTAACCCCAATTGTGAAGGAGGACACTTAAGGTGGATGAGTGGATCGCCCCCCACACGCTTGTATCAGTCATGATTTTCATTTCCATTTAATTTCTTCCTATAAATAACTTGTTACACTTTTTATTCTATTTTGCCACTATATATATTCCTTATGCATTTTACTTCCTATCTAATTAATTATTCAAGCAACACAATCATTTCACAAAATCAATTTATATATAAACATATATGCTACTTTAGTCTATATAATAACAAGTCAAAAATGAGTGTGTAACATCATCCTCTTCATACTTCACCATACTCTAATTTTATCCAAAGTACCCTTATGGCCGAAATTTGTTCTTGCCTAATCTTGAACAGAGCAATATCACATATGTAAGATTTCACTACTTATCCTTCATATGAACTCCCTTTCATTAGCCAAAACATATATCGAATATTGGTCATAGTCATTTCTCACACGAAAGCCTCAAACTATCCTTGCACGCCTCATTTCTTATTTTGATGTGAACATATATTTTTCATATGAGCATAGCTTGATTATACTTATATCTGGTCCTTATCATAGTCAACTACACATATGATGAGGATCAAGGGTCCCATTAAGAGGTCAAGGGTCCTATGACAAGAAGGAGGGCAAGAGAACTTTGTCATCAAGTTGCCACCTTCTTGTACAAGCATGTTCAAGATGAACCTAAGATCCCTTGGGTTCATTTCATTGAACCTTCACCTTGAGTGTGTGTAAACGTGTGTGTGTTTTCTTTAGCTTGAAGTTTATCTTGTTTTCTTGTGATCTTTCTTTTATGTGTTTTCTTTGTAGGCAAATAAGGTACATGAAAAACCCAAATAAAATGGAGGCCCAAAAAGGAGCATCTAGGCGTGTGCACCCAAAAAGGAAACAAAAGGGAATGTTGTCTTGAGGAGAATGTTTGTCTCCACAAGGACAAATTCAAATGTGGTCTAAGATGGAATTTATGTTCAAAATGAAGCTCAAAATATCCCAATCAACCAGCAAAAGGGGCGCCCAAATTTGAAGACAAGATGTAGATCAATTTGAAGTTAAACTTGAATTTAAATTCAACCATAGTTTAAATTCAAGTTTCAACCAATTTGAGGCTTACATTTCAAAAGGAATTCATCTATCATCTCAGCCATTCCACACGCCAACTTGAAGGGTAATGAAGATGAGATCACAATTCAAAGTTGAATCCAAATTTGAATTCAAGTTCAAATCCAATTTGAATTCAAACTTCAACCAACATTTGAATTCAACATCTCAACCACTTGAAGACCTTACCACACACCATATTATGCAATCACACGCCAATTTAGAGATCAAAATAGATGGGATCACAATTCAAAGATTGAATCCAAGTTTGAAGTCAAATTCAAATTCAATTTGAATCCAATCTTCAAACCTTTGAATTCAATTTCAACCACTTCATCTACATCAAGATCAAGTCTCAAAACGCCAACTTCATCATCATACACGGCCAGATTCATTAAAGATAATGTCTTGAAGATTTTAGCTAGAATTTGTTTTAGCTTTGAATTCAAATAGTTTTCAATTTTCAAACATTGTTAGCTAGCTTTATTTTGAATTAGTTCTAGACATTTTAAGGCTCAATCTCAGCCTATAAATAAAGCCTTTGGGGCGCATAGGGAGAAAAACTTTGGATGAATAAGAATCCTTGATATTTCTTTCACTTTGTGTGATACTTTGTTTTCTTGGTTTTGCATTAAAAACTTAGGTTAAGATCCTTCAAAGTTGAGCGTTTTGAAGGTATTGCCATTGCTAAAAGGTGCCGTCCAGGAGGGCCATTTTGGTTTGCCTGATCAACGACCATCTTGTAGTGTTGGTCTTGCTCGTTTGTCCACACGTTTTTATCACTAAAGAAGCAAGGGGAAGTCTTCTTCCTTGTGCCTAACCCTTGTGAAGGACGTTTGGAAGGTGGAATCGTTGGAGCCCACGAGTTGCACGCATCAACATATAAGGCTCATTACTTGTTTTTCATAGAAACATAGCGTCGAATATACTCATGAATGATCAATTTTCCTTATAGAAATTACTTAGTGATTTTAGAAATGGCATGAGGAATCTAAGAGATGTACTTGTCTATTTATCTTAATTCAAGTCTTGATTTGAAAGTTCCTTCGTGATGAGTGACCTAGATTCTTGCTTTTTGACCTTGGCTTGGAGATTCTTCCTTCTCCGTTTCCTAGGGGAGTTACGGTTTGCTTAACCAAAAGAAGAGAGTTGATGAGCAATATGGAAGATGTTAGATTGAAGCATTTGAAATCATTTTTGAGTGGAATGTTACCTTGGTTCTTCTTGCTCATTGGCTTCCTAAATCTTAGTTTTCATGCTTAGAAGAAAGAGGCTGTCTCAGCCATGTCTTGAGGAAGTGATGTGGAATGAAGAGAGGAAAAGTTTCTCATTCTCTTTCCTTGTTAATACTCTAAAATTTAGGGGGTTGGAATGAGCTTAAAGAGTTTGTTTCTTTTCTACAAGAGGATGAAGAGTTTGGTTGAAGATGAAATATGTGGAGTGTGAAATGAGAAGGAAAAGGGAAGTCCCCCTTTTTTTTATTGAAGTGGTCGGCCATTCTAAGGGAGTTGGGAAAAGTTAGGTGGAGTGGCTGGGTAGAAGGTGAGAATTGATGCGGTTCATGCATGCTACTATGACACATTGTAAGGCTTTCTTCCATTTTCCTTTCCATGGTGTCTTGACCGATTTTTTGGATGACGGTGCAAGAGATTTCTTGCCTTTTCTTCCAATCCATGTGTAAGAAAGATAATGATTTATCTTATGTCAAATTTCTTCTTTTTTGAGTGAACTGCAAATTTGTGTCACCCGAATATCAAAACATCAAAGGGATGTATCTCATACAATAGCCGTACTTGTAGGCCGACATGCCACCTACCTGCACTATTCGGTAATGTAAGCTATTTTAAACAATAGAAGCAACGCTTATGTCTAAAATATGGAGGGAAGAGCTTGTACATTACTTTGTACACATGAGGACGTATTCTATGTACTACAACCCTTGATACAAATTTTGTCTTCAATAATGTATCTATTTCATGCCTGCCAGATGTGGTACATCGTAGCTGCCAAGGAAATTTTTGCTGCCTTGGCTCTGAGTGTCTTTCCTTTTAGTTTGCATGACCTCTAGGTCAGCAATCTATGGATGGAACCAAGTCCCCACGGAAGACCATGCCAGGCCGAGGTGGATAGCAAACCTGTCTGGAGGCCGAGCATGAGAAGAAAAGGTGCTGGAGTGTCTCCTGCCCGCTAAGCAGAGTTGTCATGCATGATCGTCGAAGTAAAATGTTTGTGTCATGTCCTCTTTATTTATTTGTCTTGTGTAGTAACAATTAAGTATTACATTACCCCTCCCATCTTACAACTATTTATTTACCATTCACTTATTCATTAGATATCTTACTTCTATTTATTTAGATTATCCTAATATTGTCACACCACAACAATGTCACGGCTACTTGGTATACAACGTTAGACTATTTCATATCATTGGGCAAATAAGAAAACGAGGGGACATCATAGATATATGAAAATTATATACGATAAATCTCCTAATTAATTCCTATTCGAATTTTTCAAATTTATGCAAATATCAAATTGTAAATTTTTATCTATATTTAACATTTATTTCCTTTGCCTGCTATATTATTTTCTTATTTTCTTTTTCTAAAGACCCAACAGTGCGGGTCGTAACATTTTTTTTCTTATAAAAAGTTTTGTCTTTGAAACTTTTATATTATACTGATCTCACTTTAGGTGGTCAATCCTTCGAATTCCACTTGCATCACTCAATTATTTATCATTCAACTTATATGCTTGTAATCTAGAATCCTGAATTCTTCAAACTAATCATATACAATTCCTCTCCTAGATAAATAACTATACCCCCTTATCCACCGAATCCTCTAATATATTAATCATACTCTCCCTCAATATAGAAATAAATCCTTAAAATTAATTCTTGTATACTTGTGATCTACTCTATGATCCTGTCCTTAATTCTCCTGATGTATCATTAACAACAAAGTATGTCGAACATGTGCATGGACATTTTTTTTAAAACGTAACTTAGGTGACTGTAATTTGGAATATTGTTTTAATTGTTTAGAATAATATCCATTCTATTTTTGTAAACTCAAGAACTACAGCAGTATATACTTGTTTTTGCAAAGTAGTGTCTCTAGTGACCTTGTATAAATATAATGATGTAATTTGTTTGCAAATGTACTATGGGTAAAACTACTTTAAAACAGTTGAAACACAACAGTCTTGAAATTTCCTTTCTATAAAATGATTTGATCATAGTGTCTTTTCTTTCCCAAAAAGAAATATACCTTTGGGAATTAAGTGAGTTCCTCACAAACAGGGTGCTACTTAAAAACATAAGAGGTAAATAATTGCAATATCGGCATTTGAGGAGTAAAATTACTCTCGACAAAATAGATGTGATTTAAACAAAAATTTTGAGGTATTATATGGGAAATATATAAACATGTCATTCTTAGAAAACATCAACACCTTAAAAATAATAAAGACAAAAAAATACTTAGAACACAAAATCGTTGAAGTACCTTTAAACTATAGGTATACCCTAGAGTACGTGTTAATACAAAAATATTTGACTAATTAAAATAATTGTCAAATAGTTCGTATAATTCCTATAAGTTGTCCTACTTGAAAATTCGCCTATGTACTGTTCTATAGAGAAAACAGAGTTCACATGTAATACACACTTAAAATGCACAAGAAAGACTCTTCTGTATTCGATTACAATGGCATTAAAGGCTTATATATACAAGGGAAGCCTCAACGTCTAGTCTGTTGAAAACCTGACATCCTAATGGCTATTTTGCCCAGTTAAAAACAATTAGGTAAACTAATCCAAAATAATCAAGCGGATGATATTTCGATAGTCTTATGATCACTCTATGACTATATACAATAACTTACTAAAATTAAGCAAAAATACATAGAAAATTATATGTGAGAACAAGTGTTGGACGCTTGGATAAAACTGTTAAACTTAATGCCTCAATGAAGTTGGCAGTTCCTTGGCACGCCGGGTCTGGAGCTTGGCATGGTAGGCTGGAGTTTTGGCATGCCAAGTTTACCCTCCTCGTCCTGGTTCTGTGGTTCTCCTTGTGATGAGCTACAGCTTAACCTTGTGGATACAAACACTGATGAAGACACCTCAATGCCCCACACAGGTCCCATAACAAGGAGTATGGCTAAGAAATTGTTGCATTGTGTTGAATCATTTCTTTACAGGCATGAAGAGGATGAGCTAAGCAAAAATGATGTCCATTGGGTTTATATGATACAAGCTATGATCTAGTTGTATCAAAAGCATGTTGTACATATCTTTAGTTGTTCTTTTTAATATTGTTGGTTGGTTAACCCTGTTTTAGGATAGTTTGTGTTGCATTACTGCCTTGTCTTTCAGGTACACGTATTTAGCTTGAAGATGCAACTAAAACCTGAATTTTTTGTTCAAGCAAAGAGGAGATAACCAAGTAGCTTACAAGCAAAGAGGTGACAAGCAACCATGTCAAAACTGAATTTGTTCTTCACGTTGAAACAAGATGAAACAAGCTGCTCACATCATTAGCCAATAGGAAGGAGTCTTGTAAATGCTTAAACCAATCACAAACAAGTGAAGAAAATTCAGCAAGCTGCACAACAAAAGATCCAATCACAAACCATGAGGAATTCGGCTGGTTGAAGGCATAATTGGGTTGAATATTCAAAGCCTCAAATACAACCAATCAAAGGCATTTCTAAGCAAGCTGCTCAATACAATATCCAATCAAAAACCTGGCTGAAATCAAGCATGGAAACGGCTGAATCAAAGCTTAATCCTTTGAAAATTCAAAGCCACACTTTCAACCAATCAAGGCCAAAATCAAAGCAAGCTGCTCAATGTATCATCCAATCAAATTGATCAAGAAAAGAAGGCTGAAAATAGCAAGGAATACACGGCAGAACCATTCAGCTTTTCTTGGAACCGAAAGTTGCTCAAAGTTGTTCAAAAGCAAGCACCTTATTTTATTCTTGTACTTTGTACATTAAAACTTGTACTTTTTATCATTTTCGTTTGGTATAAGTAAGATAGGAACCTGAATGTAAAACACAATTTCAAGAAACACATTTCAATCAAACTTTCCTTTAAGGAGTTCTCAACTTATTCTAGTTGAAGTTTAAGACCACTTAACGGTTTTCTATCAAGTTCATAGCCTAGAACTTGTTAGTACTCACTTCATTTTTGGTTTACAGCATCTTAGGGTCTCAATGAGGTTTTAGATGTGTTGGAATGCCAAAGAGGAAGAGGTGTTGGCATAAATTGAGCCAAGAACAAACGGTTACAGTTCAAGGGGTGTCATTGTGATGTTCTTTGCCATAGCTGTGGTTCAAATCAGTTTGGAGTAGGAGACAAAGTCCTTGGAATGTTTTTCTAGCCTTCATTTGGCTCATCAATTGGTATCAGAGCATTGGTTAGTCTTCTATTCATGTTTACATTGCTTAAACTTGCATATGCATGAAGCTGCCCAAAACCGTATGTTGAACTGTTTTTTTATGTCCGTTTAGATTCTGTTTGTTTAGGTAGTTTGTTTATGTTTTGAAGTGTTTATTAGATAGTTTACAATAGTTTGGTAACTTAGTTTTTAGTAGCAAAAACCGAAACACCACAAAAAGATCATAGACTAGACTTAAGTGTGATAGAATCCCTTTGTGTAGTTTAGGTTAAAACCGTGTGTGTAACCTAATTGTTCTTATTCAATCTAGCTTAGATAATGTTCATTAGGTCCTAATCTAGAAGTAAATGGTAGTTTAGTGATTCCTTAAAACAGAAAACTTGAACACCAAAAATAGATTAGTTGATAGATTAGTTTGTAATCAAGTTGTTAAAATTCTGTTCTAGTAGTTGTGTGCAATCTGTTTACACGTTTTATTTGCTGCCCTATTTAGCTTAGTTAGAGTAGTTTGCAACATAGTTTAAGTGTTTTAGTTGGTTGTTTAGTTTAGCACAAGAAATCCGAAAACTAAGAATAAAACAAGTGGTTTTAGTTAACTGAGTGTGCTGCCTAGTTTCTAGTGTTACACGTTTGATAAGTAGGATATAAACACTTGCATCTAGTATCATCTAGCTTAGAAACTAATTGCATCATACAAACAAAAACCAAACAAAAACAAAGTAGGATAGATCACTTAAAAACAGAAGAAAACAAGTTAGCTTACTTTGCATCAAAAACTGATTTCCATTAGTTGTTAGTAATCAGCCTTTATAAATTGCATTTAGAAACAAATAAGTTACATTTAGCCATCTTAAGATTAGTTAGATCATTTGCATCAAAAACAAAAAAAAGAAAAAAAAAGACAAACTGCCCAAAAACCGTGTGGTTTAGAACAACCTTTTAAAGCTCATTTGAAATCTTGGTGTATGCTAATAGCTTTATCTTTTTGTTGATTTCAATTGTTTCAAACAACTTGTTGGACTTAGATACATTCTGAAAGTTAGGAATTGTTTAAGCCCCACACTGTTAAAGAGCTATCCAATTGTTGTTTTAGATCAATTTCTGAACTTACATTGCACTATATACAATTTGAACTTGTTGTAATTGTGAATTGAATTCTCACTACATAGTGTTTAGCCGTGTTGTGTACGAGGAACTTTCAAATTCCAAATACAACAAACCTTGTGCAATTAAAGGCCGTGAGCAATGTCTCATGTAGGCCGTGTGATGAGGCTGAGGAGCAGCCCCCTAATAAGGAACTTGCACAAGGTGCCCTTAACCATAAGGGGCCGTTGACAAGGAGCCAAACCAAGAGGATTAATGGTTTTCAACTTGGTCTTGATGTTGGCTCTTTTCTAACCAAACATGTGCAGGATGAACCAATGGATGTTCCTCCTAAATGGGTGCTCATTGTTGAGCTTAAGAACTGATTATCCATTGATAGTCAGTTCCGCTTGTTGGTGCCGTTTCTGTGGCTTTTAGTTGTCTTTTCGTTTGCTTCTTTTAAAGTTTGTTTAGAATACTTATGTTTGGTGTATGAGTGTGTTTTGTAGGTGTTACAAGTCTTGGATCAAACGTTTTGAGCTTTGGAAAGGAGGGCTTCTCAGATTTGGACCAAGCTTGTCCATACAAGGCTGTTTTGTGATTTTGGGCTTTCAAACGAGATTGGGAGTGCATGGAACCAGCTGGACCTTGAAGTAGACTTAATTTGGAGCAACTTTCATGTTTTGGGTTTTGCCAAAATCGGTCCACAAAAAGAGATAAAAGAGCTGCAAGAAAGAAGTCCAAAACAAGCCCAATTGTGCAAATTAGGGTTTCGGTTTTTCTATCAAGAGGGCAGCCGCCCAACATCACTCAAAGGCATTTAAGAGACCTTCTATAATGTCATAAATCAGCTTGGAAGGATTGGGATGAATTATGGAAGTCATAATTGAAGATTTGGAGCAAATAAGGAGATAATTCATGAAAAGGAAGTTACCAAAATTAGATCTTGTGTCACAAGGAAAGGCTAATGGCGTTTTTAAGGAAGCAAATGAGGCACAAGGCAAGTCTAGAAGAATGGTAATAATGCAATAATTGATGATTGAGACAATAATTGTGGATTTGCCAAGAAAAGAGAACTTACCAAAAATAACAAAATTCAGATTTGTGCACATACAAGGAAGGAGGCGCCAACATGGGAGCATCCAAGAAACCCTAGCCGTTTTTGTGGAGGAGGCTTACAAGACTTGTAATCATATATATAGATCACTTAGCATTTTCTTTGAAGAGTTAGACTAGTTTTCATCTTTGAACTAAAAACCCTAGTGTTTTATGTTATCTTTTGTTCTTGAGTTTTCTTGAATAAAAGTTTGTGTTTTTCCTTTGGTTTACACATATCTAAATCAAGGCTAGACCCAATTAAGGATTGTGTGTTCCTTGTTGGTGATCCACAATCCAAGGATTAGGAGTGACTGGTTGGATTGGGAGGATTCAAACACACCCAACCAAACGGATTTGGAGGCTTGAAAGGAAGGTGGTTGCTTGGCACCATTGTCCATCACATTCAAGGCTTGAGGGACGTTTGGAGAGTGAAGAAAGATCGGGACAACATCAACCTACGAACCATATTCGTATCACCGTGAGGAGTAGTCTCACAACAATCAAGCAAACCCCTCCAAAGAAAGAAAATTAAGCTTGATTGAGAAATACACGAGAGAAAAGCCAATATTTGTCAACAAGTAAGAGGCAAGACAAGAGAGAATTGCACAAGAAAGAAAGTGAGGAAAAGCCCAAAGTTGAACATTGTAGAAGGGAAATTCCTACGCAAAGCTTAAAAGAAAGAAAGTGCCCAAAAGAACCAAAGTGTTGTAGTTTTGAAATATTGAAAGTTTCTAAAGCAAACCCTTGCTGCCACTTTGTTTGTGTGCTTTTACTTTCACCTTACTTCAATTGATAATTGCATATGCTGTAAAGTAAATTGAGGGATTGTCTTAAACAACCCCGTAGATTTCATTCAGTTAGAACAACAATTTGACTTCTGTGATTTTCTTGAATCCTTAGGAGAAATAGTCCAAATTGCTGTTTTAAACAATTGTCAACATAAAGTAGAGTATTTGCATCTTGTCGATATTTTAATTGGCTTTTGAGATTGTTTTCTGAATCATGGGTCCCCAACAGAAAGATAATGCACCATCCCCGTCCCCATCTACTCCTGTCCCTTCCCCAGTCCCTGTTACCCTAGAGAATATACAGCAAACACTCACTTTCCTTGTTAATCAGTTTGGTTTAATGAGAAGTGACATAGAGGATAACAAACAAAGGATAAGCAAAGTAGAAAAGCCAACCTCAGATCAAAAGGAACCTAGTATACCTTTTCAAGAAGGCACCTCTTATGGTAATAAGTCTCATGTTGAACGTAGAAAAGTCACATCACTTAGAGGTAGAGGTAGAGGTAGAGGTAGTAATGGTGGTCGTAGGAACATTTCTTTTGAGGAAAGATTTGATAGTCTCCCTGAGTACAATGAAGAACACTATCCGGAAGAACGATATGATGAATGTCAGCCTGATAGAGATGAACATCTTGAAGAAGAGTTCATTACTACTAAACTGACAATACCCCCCTTCCAAGAGAAAAGTGATCCTGAAACATATCTGCAATGGGAAACAAAGGTAGATCATATGTATTCTTGCACTAACTATTCTGAATTGGCCAAAGTGCGGTATGCAACTTTTGAATTTGTAGATTATGCTTTACTCTGGTGGGAACAATTGAAGAACACCAGGAGAAGAACAAGACAGCCCCCTGTTGTTACTTGGTCCGAGCTGAAACAAGAGATGAGGAAGAGATTCATATCTCCTTCCTATGAAAGAAGCATTTTCCAGAAATTGCAACAACTTTCTCAAGGTAATAGATCTGTTGATGAATCTTATAAAGAATTAGAACATTTGCTTACCAGGGCTAACATAGAAGAAGTAGAGGAAGCCATAATGGCTAGATTTCTAGCTGGTTTGAACAAAGAAATTGCATTTAAGGTGGAACTTACACCTTACTCTGATCTGGCTTACATGGTTCACATTGTTGAGAAAGTGGAAAGACAATTGAAGGTAAAAACTTCTAACCCTTCATTTCGGACTAATCCTTTGAGTTTTCCTAGAACACAGCCCAGGACGCCTTTCCGTCCATAACAAGGTCAAGGCCGTGGATCCCAGGGAAAATCAACCCAGAACATCCAAAATCGTCCAAAGTTTCCAATCACTGATAAAGGCAAAGCCAAGGTGGAAGGTACGCCTAATTTTAAGACTCGTGATATTCAATGTTTTAAATGCTTAGGAAAAGGTCATTTTGCTAATCAATGTCCCAACCCTAAACGCATCTTGTTTATTGAAGAGTCTAATGAGTATTATTCTGAGGAAGAATTGGAATAGAGTGAAGAAAACAATGAAATTGAACAAACATGTGAGGAAGAAGAAGAGATTAGTGAGGAGATTAATGAGTGTGAAACAAAAGAGTTCTTAGTTGTCCGTCGAGCTCTAAGTGCCCAAATTAAAACTGAAGAACCTGAAATACAACGAGAGAACATATTCCACATTCACTGTATGGTTAAAAAGAAAGTCTGCACTTTAATCATTGACTCCGGTTCATGTACCAATGTTGCAAGTTTTGAACTTGTTAGGAAACTTGAGTTACCTTTAAATAATCACCCCCGTCCTTATAGACTTATGTGGCTTAATGAGTGTGGTGAAGTTAAAGTAACAAAGCAAGTCCTAGTTCCTTTATCGATTGGTGGGTATTCTGCTGAGGTGTTATGTGACGTAGCCCCTATGCAATCAAGTCATATCTTATTAGGTAGACCGTGGCAATTTGACAACAAGGTTACATATGATGGTTACCTGAATAGATATTCCTTTAGGCATAACAACAAACTGTTCAAATTAAATGCCTTGCCCCCGCACAAAGTCTTTGAGGATCAACAACGGATGTTAAAAAGCTATAATGATCCAAAAGAAAAGGAATTAGAAAGGATTTTCATCAAAGAAAACCAACTGAGAAGTTTTCATCTTAAAATTGAACCGAAAGAAAACAAAGTTTCTACTGAACCATCTCTAAAGAAAAGCGCATTCTTTGCATCTCAAAGTGAGGTATTCCATGCTATCAATTCAAACAAAAATGTTTATATCTTGCTTTACAAAGAAGCTCTATTCTCTTCATCTGAAATACCATCTACTTTACCAAGTGAAGTTGCATCTTTACTTCAAGAATTTTCTAGCTTGTTTCCTGAAGGAGATCCCCCAGGTTTACCACCTCTAAGAGGCATTGAGCATCAAATAGATTTCATTCCAGGAGCTGTTCTGCCAAACAGACCTGCCTATAGAGCCAATCCAGAGGAAACTAAGGAAATCCAAAAACAAGTTGAGGAATTATTGACCCAAGGTAAAGTAAGAGAGAGTATGAGTCCTTGTGCTGTTCCTGTTATCATTGTCCCTAAGAAAGATGGAACTTGGAGAATGTGTACTGATTGCAGAGCCATCAATAAGATCACTGTGAAGTATAGATACCCTATTCCTAGGTTGGATGACATGTTGGATATGTTACATGGGTCTAGGTGTTTTAGCAAAGTAGATCTTAAACAAGGTTATTTCCAAGTGAGACTTGGGGAATGTGATGAATGGAAAACTGCCTTTAAGACTAAATTTGGATTGTACGAATGGTTAGTTATGCCCTTTGGTTTAACCAATGCCCCTAGTACTTTCATGAGGTTAATGAATGAGGTCTTAAGGAAATTCATAGGGAAATTTGTAGTAGTTTACTTTGATGACATTCTTATGTACTCCAAATTCCTAAGTGAACATCTATCCATCTTAGAGCTGTTTTTGTCACCCTACAGAAAGAAAAGTTGTATGCTAATTTCAAGAAGTGTTCTTTCTGTCTGGAGAAGGTTACATTCTTATGATTTGTGATTAGTGCTGAAGGAATTGAAATGGACCAAGAGAAAGTTAAATCCATAACTGAGTGGCCAACCCCTAAGTCTGCTGGAGATGTTAGGAGTTTTCATGGATTAGCTAGCTTCTATAGATGTTTTGTGAAGGATTTCTCTACCATAGCTGCACCCTTGAATGAGTTAGTCAAGAAAGATGTAAGATTTGAATGGGGAGAATCACAACAACAAGCCTTTGAGGAACTTAAGAAACGTCTAACTTCTGCACCTATCCTGAGATTGCCCAACTTTGATGAAATGTTTGAAGTTGAATGTGATGCCAGTGGAGTTGGCATTGGAACTATATTGCATCAAGGTAACAAACCTGTTGCCTACTTTAGTGAGAAATTGAAAGGAGCTTCCATAAATTATTCAACCTATGACAAAGAATTGTATGCCCTTGTCCGTTCTTTACAAACTTGGCAACATTATCTGCAACCTAAGGAATTTGTGATTCATACTGATTATGAGAGCCTTAAGTATCTAAAAGGTCAAGGAAAATTGAACAAAAGACATGCCAAATGGGTTGAATTCATTGAACAATTCCCTTATGTGATCAAGTATAAGCAAGGAAAAGAAAATGTTGTTGCCGATGCATTATCTCGTCGCTATACTTTGATTACTACTCTTTCATGTAACATGTTTGGTTTTGAGTCTATCAAAGAGATGTATCATTCTGATCATGACTTTAGTTCTATCTATCAAGCATGCATTGATTCACCTTTTGCTAAATATTACCTGCATGAAGGTTATTTGTTTAAAGAACATAAGTCATGTGTACCAATGTGTTCATTAAGAGAGTTGTTGATAAAAGAAGCTCATGGAGGAGGTTTAATGGGTCATTTTGGCTCGTTAAAAACTTTAGAAACACTTAAAGAGCATTTCTTCTGGCCGCATATGAAAGCACATGTTGATATGGTATGTGACCAATGTATTACTTGCAAACAAGCAAAATCTAGAATGCAACCGCATGGATTGTACACTCCCTTATCTGTTCCAAGCTCACCTTGGACTGATATTTCTATGGACTTTGTATTGGGATTGCCTCGTTCCAAAACTGGTAAAGATAGCATCTTTGTTGTTGTTGATAGATTTTCCAAATGGCACATTTCATTGCATGTAAGAAAGTTGATGATGCTATTCATATTGCTGATTTGTTCTTTAAGGAGATTGTTAGATTGCATGGCATGCCACGTACAATTGTTAGTGATAGAGATACAAAGTTTCTAAGTCATTTCTAGCGTGTTTTGTGGAGTAAACTTGGTACTAAATTGTTATTTTCTACAACTGCTCACCCACAAACCGATGGTCAAACTGAGGTTGTTAATAGAACTTTGTCTCAACTGTTACGTGTTGTCATTCAAAAGAATTTAAAGAATTGGGAAGACTGCTTAGCTTATATTGAGTTTGCATATAATAGAGTTGTTCATAGTGGAACATTGCATTCTCCTTTTGAAGTTGTTTATGGCTTTAACCCTTTGTCCCTGCTTGATCTTGTTCCCATACCTGTTCATGAACGTGTTAGTTTAGATGGTGAATGGAAAGCAAAACTTGTGAAAGAATTGCATGAAAAGGTTAAGTCACAACTTGAAGCTAAGAATAAAGTGTATGCCAATAGAGCCAACAGGAATCGTAAAGTTGTTATATTTGAGCCTGGTGATCTTGTTTGGTTACACCTGAGGAAAGAAAGATTCCCCAAGGAAAGGGACTCAAAGTTGAAGCCAAGAGGCGATGGACCGTTCAAAGTGTTGAAACGGCTTGGTGATAATGCCTATGTTCTCGATCTTCCTGAAGAAAGGTATGGTCCTATCTCTAAAACTTTTAATGTTGCTGACCTTTCTCCGTTTAGTATTGATTCAGATTTGAGGACGAATCCTTCTCAAGTGGGAGGGAATGATGAGCTACAACCTAACCTTGTGGATACAAACACTGACGAAGACACCTCAATGCCCCACACAGGTCCCATAACAAGGAGTATGGCCAAGAAATTGTTGCATTGTGTTGAATCATTTCTTTACAGGCATGAAGAGGATGAGCCAAGCAAAAATGATGTCCATTGGGTTTATATGATACAAGCTATGATCTAGTTGTATCAAAAGCATGTTGTACATATCTTTAGTTGTTCTTTTTAATATTGTTGGTTGGTTAACCCTGTTTTAGGATAGTTTGTGTTGTATTATTGCCTTGTCTTTCAGGTACACGTATTTAGCTTGAAGATGCAACTAAAACCTGAATTTTTTGTTCAAGCAAAGAGGAGATAACCAAGTAGCTTACAAGCAAAGAGGTGACAAGCAACCATGTCAAAACTGAATTTGTTCTTCACGTTGAAACAAGATGAAACAAGCTGCTCACATCATTAGCCAATAGGAAGGAGTCTTGTAAATGCTTAAACCAATCACAAACAAGTGAAGAAAATTCTGCAAGCTGCACAACAAAAGATCCAATCACAAACCATGAGGAATTCGGCTGGTTGAAGGCATAATTGGGTTGAATATTCAAAGCCTCAAATACAACCAATCAAAGGCATTTCTAAGCAAGCTGCTCAATACAATATCCAATCAAAAACCTGGCTGAAATCAAGCATAGAAACGGCTGAATCAAAGC
The DNA here is from genome assembly GCA_036186865.1 of Eustoma russellianum. Lineage (NCBI taxonomy): Eukaryota > Viridiplantae > Streptophyta > Magnoliopsida > Gentianales > Gentianaceae > Eustoma > Eustoma russellianum. The sequence goes on along the minus strand of AP025040.1, from coordinate 21,662,192 downwards.
TTAATCCTTTGAAAATTCAAAGCCACACTTTCAACCAATCAAGGCCAAAATCAAAGCAAGCTGCTCAATGTATCATCCAATCAAATTGATCAAGAAAAGAAGGCTGAAAATAGCAAGGAATACACGTCAGAACCATTCAGCTTTTCTTGGAACCGAAAGTTGCTCAAAGTTGTTCAAAAGCAAGCACCTTATTTTATTCTTGTACTTTGTACATTAAAACTTGTACTTTTTATCATTTTCGTTTGGTATAAGTAAGATAGGAACCTGAATGTAAAACACAATTTCAAGAAACACATTTCAATCAAACTTTCCTTTAAGGAGTTCTCAACTTATTCTAGTTGAAGTTTAAGACCACTTAACGGTTTTCTATCAAGTTCATAGCCTAGAACTTATTAGTACTCACTTCATTTTTGGTTTACAGCATCTTAGGGTCTCAATGAGGTTTTAGATGTGTTGAAATGCCAAAGAGGAAGAGGTGTTGGCATAAATTGAGCCAAGAACAAACGGTTACAGTTCAAGGGGTGTCATTGTGATGTTCTTTGCCATAGCTGTGGTTCAAATCAGTTTGGAGTAGGAGACAAAGTCCTTGGAACGTTTTTCTAGCCTTCATTTGGCTCATCACCTTGTGAGGCCAATATTCCAACACTCCCCCTCAAACTAGAGGTCAGGATATTAGTACACCCTAGCTTGTCCAATGAAGTCTTGAAAACTTGAGTGCTTACTAGTTTGGTGAGAATATTTGCAATCTGTTCTTTTGATCTGATGAAGTGGAGTTGAAGCTCTTTTTCCTCAATTTTCTCTCTTAAGAAATGCTTGTCAATTTCAATATGCTTGGACTTGTCATGTTTGACAGGATTTTCTGTCATGTGAATGGCAGATATATTGTCACAACATACATGAATAGGGAGTTGCACAGTCATTTTCAGATCTTTCATCACCTTGTTGATCCATAAGCCTTCAAATACACCAAGGGATAAGGCCCTTAGCTCAGCTTTAGCATACAACATGTTGCTTCTTGCTTCTCCATGTTACTAAGTTCCCCAATAGATAAGAAGCATATCCAAATGTTGATTTCATATCAGTGGTGGATCATGCCCAGTCTACATCAGTGAATACTTGAATGTCCTTGGTCTGAGTTTTCCTAATACATCTTGATCGCTTTTGACAATCAAGACAATCACCACTGCTGCTTTATGCAAAGATCATGGATGCTTAATGCTTTCTATATGCATGTGACTAAGTGGACGCTAGCTTTTGACACAAAATATGATACTCCAATTGTCCCTGTTTGGGTTTCAATTCGAGGTCTGCCGCTTTTCCTACATAATAAGTCTATGTTATGGGACGTTGCTCATATTATAGCTGAACCACTACGACTTTACAAGGTATGCGACCCTCTGTGGTCAGGCTATGTGTGGAAATTGACTTATTTAAACCATTATCGGACCGCTTGCATATACAAGACGGTGTACATGAATTCTATCCAACTATTGAATATAAAGATGTCCTGTCTTTTTGTTCTGATTGTAGTGTATTGGGGCATTATCTCAAAACATGTCCAAAAGTGGATGGTCAGGTGGCACCAGTTGAGAAAATCACCCCTCCAATGCACTGCACTTTAAGCATCAAACTCGAATGACTCCGAAGAAGGATGGTGTGCGTGCTCCTACTTCTGTTCCGATTCCAATCAATTTGGATGTTTCAAACAGGATGTTATGTTGAATAAAGCTGAAGGCCCTCTTCTGATTTTGCATGAGCTGGAACCCCAGGCTGAGATTTCTCCTCAACATCAGCAGGCTATTGGTTTGGAGACTCTACTATCTCTGCTGATCTTTCCACCCTTAGTAAATTGCATGATATGCATGATCCTCCAGCAGATAGTCTTTTGGTGACGAATGTGTCTGACTCTGAATCGGATCATGATGCTCGTACATAAAGGTATATTTCTCTTATCATGAGTCCTCAAGCTGATGGAGATATCATTGATTCTATTCAAAGGATATTGAGGAGTTCATTCAAACTGCATTGAAGCATGACAAGTAGGCAACAACAGCTGACATATCACACCGTCTTACATTGGCCGAGAATCATACTAAGCATAATTTGCCCCCAGAGGCTAGTGTTATACACCCCTGTAATTCTCGTCGGCCAAAGGTTGAGATGTATTTACCATCGCCATCTTCTCGGGTGATGCATTCTACTTCTCAATCATCTTCAATTTTTTCCTCTTTGCTTCCACAATGAATTGTATGTTTTGGAATGTTGGAGACTTACAGACTTCATTAGTCCGGTTGAAGTGATTACTAAAGTGTCATCACCTTACATTATTAGTTGTCATTGAACCGAAAATAGATGCATTTCCACTGATTCGGTATCAACATTGTTTCTCCTTTTCGAACTCTCTTTCAACTTGTCGTGGCAGGATATGGGTGTTTTGGCAGCATTCATCACTTAGACTGCTGGATACTTTTCATAGGGAGCAGGCATCGCATATCAGATTCCATATGCCTGCTACTCAGCAGGTTATTTCGGTAAGTCCCGTATGGTATGCAAACGGTCGCAGATAGGCGTCGACTATGGTTAGAACTTTAGAGTATACATGCTCAGCATGCACCTGTTTGGATTGTTGGGGTGATTTCAATACATACTTATCTTCATATGAACACATTGGAGTATCTATGCCATATCTTCCTTCTCTTGAGGAGTTTGCAGAATGTGTCAGCCGATGTGAGTTGATTGATTTACCTTATGAGGGGACACTGTATACTTGGGCTGGGGGACGTGGATTGGCAATAGTTATAAGGTGGCTTGATAGAGTCTTCTATTCCTCGGACCTATATGATCACCTTCCCAGAGTGTAGCATCTACCGAGGATTATTCGGATCATGCATCGCTCCTTCTTACCTGTATTGGTACGTAGCAACTAGGGCCTAAATCATTCCGGTTCCTTAATGTTTGTACTGAGCATAGGCATTTTCTACTTTATGTGCAGGCTAATTGGTTTGAATATCCAACTATAGGTTGCATGCATAGTGTTTATGACAAGCTCCATCATCTTAAAAAGGATTTGCAACGTTGGAATGTAGACATTTTTGGTAATATATTTGATGTATTGATGATGGCCAAACATCATGTCAATCGGCGTCACCTGTTGTATGAACAACAGCCTACACCCGAGATGCGATCACAGTTGCATGAGGCGCATGCAGAGTATAATAGAGCGGCACATGTGGATTTATGCTATTAGGAGCAAAAGGCACGGGTGAAATGGATAAAAAGTGGGGATGCCAACACAAACTACTTTCATAGTGTTGTTAAGGACCGATGACATAGGCATGCCATTTCCCGTATTTATTCACCTACAGGCGAGCTTGGTCATACTAAAGAAGATATTCAGGTGGAAGCTATTTCTTTCTTCTCCAACCTGTTTTCTGCAGAGCCAGTTAGTGCGGTTGATGATTTATTATAGCACATACCAAGTCTAGTTACTTCGAAGATGCATGACCAATTGATTTCATTGTCGACGATGTAGTAAATTAAAGATGCTGTGTGGTCTCTTGATCCGCATAATACGGCGGGCCTGGATGGGTACAAGGGTTTCTTTTTTTGACATTGCTGGGATTTCTATGGACGTTCTTAAAGCAGTGCAGGAATATTTCTGGGGCTTCCGCATACCGCGGGCGATGGGTTGCACATTGCTGGCATTGATTCCCAAAAAAGATTCTCCAATGACTTTTGCTGACTTTCGCCCTATAAGCTTATCTTATTTTATGTCTAAAGTGGGTACTAGAATATTGACGACTAGGCTGGCACGTACTATCTGGTATATATCGGTTGAGCAGGCAGGGTTTATGTGTGACGACATATCGGAGCATATCCTTCTTGCCTAGGAAATGATGCGGCTCATGGACAAAAAGGTTTGTGGTAGTAATATAATGATTAAGTGGAATATGATGAAGGCCGTTGACTGCAATCGCTAGGACTTTCTTAATAAACTTTTGGCAAAGATGGGATTTCATGCACGCTTGCTATGTCTAATATTTAATCACCTCGAAGGTACGTATATGCCTATCCTTATCAATGGTAAACCCTGCAGTTTTTGCCAACCTACCCGAGGAGTCAAACAGGGGATCCCATTTCTCCATTTTTATTTATTTTGGCATCTGAGGCTTTTTCCAGAGGCCTTAACGATTTGGTGTCTTTGTGTTCACTAATAGGATTCTCAATGGGATAGATACGGCCGGTTCTCACGTATTTAGCTTTTGCGGATGATCTCTTGTTGTTCATGAATGATTCTGTTCGTAATTTGAAGAGCTTTTGACTTTTTCTGGATTTATACCAAGCGTCTTTGGGCCAATGCATAAATTTTTAGAAAAGCCAATTTATTCCCTCTTCATATGTGACTCCTAGCATGACTCACAGAATGGCGCATGTGTTGGGAATATCTGGAGTAGGTTGTTTATAACCGAACCAGTATAAAATTCTTGGTGCCATTTGCTTTCAGCACTTAATTTCTGTTACTGTACAGTTTACTCTTTTTGTTGGTGTTCGTAAAAATAGTAAACGACTTTCAAAATCACAAAATTTTCCAGAAACATAGCCAGCAAGACTTCATGGTTGGCAAAACAAATTTCTGTCATCAGCAGGTAAATTGATCTTAATAAAACATGTTCTTAGTGCCTTGCCGATTCATATTCTTGTTGTTCTATCCTTGCCGAAAAGGACCTCACATGCACTTTGCCATCGCATTTGCAATTCTTTTGGGGTGACAATGCTAACCGAGATAAGCATCATTGGGTTAAGTTGCACACCTTATTCAAGCCACATGAAGAAGGGGGCTCGGCATGTGACATTTCAGATCTTTGTCCCTGACTTATTTGGCTAAATTATGGTGGTCCTATCATAGGGCATGTTTTTGAGCTCAAAGCATGGTGATCGATTTCAGCCTTGGATTACTAACTCTGCGTGTTGGAAACGGATGTGTGTAGTCCATTCTATTTGATTATCACAGGTTGATGATGCACCTGGTAATTATGTGGCAACCAGATGAAAAGAGGGAGTTTAGTTTGAAATCTGCTTATGATGTATTGTGTCCTGCAGGGGTGAAGCTCTTTTCACATCAGTTTATCTGGTATCGCTAACACATTCCCATTGCACATATCGTTTGATGGAAATTGTATCATGGAGCTATCCCAGTACAGGATAACTCGGGGAGACTAAAGATTGTTGGCCCCACATGCTGTCCTTTTTGTCGCGCCGCTTATGCTACGGTTGATCATCTCTTTCTGGATTGTACATGCCAACTTTGGTTGCAATTTGCTTCTTTAGTTGATGCTCCGCAACCGCATCATTATTCTTTACGACCATATCTTTTACCTTAGTGGACATCCATACGTGCTAATACTCTCAGGGGATATCTTCGTCTAGTCACTCTAGGATTGTCTTTGTGGAATATTTAGCATATGTACACCTCTATTGTGTTTGGAGAGGAGACATGGTCCTATCACAAGTTGTACGAAATGGTCTGAAGGCAACTCTATCTTTTGTGTGCCGCACATGCTGGTACCAAACATGCTACGTTTGATACATATTTATTTTCACATGGTCTCTCCCCTATACTCCGTAGTAGAAGATCATGGGTAGTACGTTGGCTAGAACCACCATCTGGCTGTTTTAAATTAAATGTGGATGCTACGGTTGGTTTAATCTCAGCTGCAGGTGGGACTGTGCTTCAGGATTCTGCGAGAAACTTTTGTAGTGCCATAGTTTATCATCTTCTGGTGTCCTCTCCATTTCAGGTTGAGCTCCAGGCGGCTTCACTGTCTATGATTTATTTCCTACAGCATTATCAAAATATAGATTTGGACGTTGACTCTCTTGAAGTTGTGGATTATGTCCACAATCACCCTGATACTCGGTTGAATTCTTTCATATAGTTGGGCAGTGGTACCATCTCACACGCCCCCACGTCAAGCTAATATGGTGGCACATCTGTTGGCTCGGCATGGCAGCTTCATCCTGGATTCAGTACATTTTGGAGATCTGTAGATTTGCCCTCCCTTTTTAAAGCTATTGTACATACAGATGTATCTACCTCATATTTGCGTACATGACGGTCTTTCGTGTCATCTACTGCTGCAACTTGGATAGTTTCCTGTGTCATAGCGTGGCACAGGCAACCCAGGTAATCTCAATCTCCTATATTGCACATGCTTATTATCTTTCTTCTCTATATTTTTGGGCCATGGACTTTTTGAGCTGTTGGTTACTTGTCTTTGGATGCATGCAACACGGGTATTTGCCTTTCCTCCCCTGGATTTTATTTCTTCCTATTCACTATATATTTACTGTTGCTCACCTCCCCACTATGTGTTTATTGCATGGGTTTATGGTGGCCGATATGGCAGAGTTCACATTGCTGTATTGCTTCCTCTACTCAGTTCCATGCACAACCAGTCCGGCTGCTGCATACCTATCGCATTCATGCTGCATTACGTTATCTCCGGAGCATCGTTGTGGATCTTTTGTGCTGTTTTTCTATCTTTCCTTCACGCATTGTGGGATCTTACTTTCAGAGTGCGAGCTGCACATCATATGGGCTTCCTGTGATCATCCCAGTTCCATGTGCTTTCTGCGATATATTTATGTATTAGGTCGAATCTGTGATCATCCTAGTTCCATGTGCTTTCTGCGATATATTTATGTATTAGGTCGAATCTCTAGTCGTATAAATATGTACGCTTTTTTCTTCACCAAGGTTTTATGCACAAGGGTGGTTTTACTTGGTAAGGTTTTAATGTGGCATATTATATACGATTGGCGGTTGACAATTCTAAGATCTTTACACGTTTTTTTCATTTGATGAGGACATGTTGTACCACAGTATTCCTCCGCCATAAGTGAGGCTTCTTGATAAAGATATTTCTCGCCAAAAAACAATTCCAGTGGGATACATTTTCTATACACATGTCCTAATTCAATTTTTAATGGCAATAGGTCTATCATCAATTTGAACTGTCTCCTTGATGGAGGAAGATTCTCCCTCAGTTTCATCTATATTCCCATCTATGCCTCTAGATGTTAAGAGTTACCTAGACTTCTCTGTTGGGAATACTGGTTCTCCTTCTCAACTGGAGTGTTTTGTTTTCTGGTAGGTACATTGTTAGAAATGTCAATAATACTCCAGGCATTGCTTCCCTGCCATATTCAGTACTCCCTTTTACCATAGAATCCCTTAGATTCATCAAAGACTACATCAATTGAGACATGCATTTTCCTTGATATAGGTGAGTAGCATTTATAACCTTTCTGTGTGTGAGAGTATCCAAGGAAAATGCATTTCTCTCACGTCATATCCAGCTTACTTTTAAATTGTTCTGGTATATGTCTATAAACAATGCAGCCAAACACTTTCATAGGAAGTTCAGAGAAAAGATTAGAGTCAGGAAAACAAGCATGTAAAGCATTTTTAGGGGTTACATAACTTAAAGCTTTAGACGGCATTCTATTAATTAAATGAGTAGCAGCAAGTACACCCTCTCCCCAAAAGTGCTTAAGTACTTTCATGGGCAACATTGTTGCCCTAGTGAATTCAAGCCGGCACCTATTCTTTCTTTCTTCACTCCATATAGTTGTCGAGTGAAGGTGCATGATGTCTGCTGATGAATGCCCTTAGAAGTGAGGTATTCTTTCAGAGATGATTCCAAGTATTCCAAGCCATTATCATTTCTTAAGGTATTAATTGTGACATTAAACTGATTTTATATCAGGCATATGAATCTCTTAAGAATATCTCCAACTTCATATTTGTGTTTCATTAAATACAGCCAAGTGAGTCTGGTTTGATCATCAACAAATGTGATGAACCATTGTGGCCCCATCAATATTTGCTACCCTTAAGGGTCCCCATATATCAGAATGGATCAAGTTAAATGGAGCACTGTAGATAGTTGGTTCTAAAAATTTTTGCAAATAGACATTCTTCACAAATTAGATCAGATTGTTTGATATTGGTGAACAAGGCTTGCATTAGCCGTCTTAGGTACAAGAAGTCAGGATGTCTTAATCTCTTATGCCATAGCAAAATACTCTCATTATTCCTACTTACAATCACACAAGATCCTAACTAGTTTGTGTGCTGAGAGGACTTGACCCTTCAGCTTGAAGTGTGAAGAGTCCATTGACCTTGATAGCACCGCCAATCATTTTCTTCGAGAAGATCTCCTGAAAATAACATTTAGATGGTGAGAACTTAACTTCACATAGATTATCTTCAGCAATCTTTCCAACTAAGTGATGCGTGCAACTCGTGGGCTCCAACGATTCCACCTTCCAAATGTCCTTCACAAAGGGTTAGGCACAAGGAAGACGACTTCCCCTTGCTTCCTTAGTGATTAAAAACGTGTGGATTAAACGAATGAGCAAGACCAACACTTCAAGATGGTCGTTGATCAGGCAAACCAAAACGGCCCTCCTGGACGGCACCTTTAAGCAATGGCAATACCTTCAATATGCTCAACTTTGAAGGATCTTAACCTAGGTTTTTAATGCAAAACCAAGAAAACAAAGTCTCACACAAAGTGAAAGAAATATCAAGGATTCTTATTCATCAAAAGGTGTGTTTACAATCAGCCAAAGGGGTCTATTTATAGGCCTAAAAACGTCCCCATTCAGCTTGAAATGGCTAGAAATAATTCAAATAAAGCTATCTAACAAATGTTTAAATTTGAACTTTGCTTGAATTTTAAAACTAAGATAATTCTAGCTAAAACTTGAAATGCTTGGAAGTTGATATCTTCAATGTATCCAGCAGCTTATGGCGTCTTGGAGGAGTTGTTTGATGAGTAGTATGCGCTTGGATTTGAACACAAGATGGTTGAAGTTTGAATTCAAGTGGAGTTTAAATTTGAATTCAAACTTGAATTCAATTTGAAATGGTCTTATCCTCTTCTTTCTCTTCAAACATGGCGTGTAGATGGCTAGGATAAGGCTGAGAACTTCTTGAAATTTAAGTCTTCAATTGGTTGAGACTTGAATTCAAATCATGGTTGAATTTGAATTCAAGTCTAGCTTTGAACTTAAACTCCATTGAACATTGTCCATTTGTTTCAAAAAAATGGCCGGCCCTTGTTGTATGTTGTAGATGATTTTTTTGACTTCAATTTGAACAAGAGATTCCATCTTGGACACATTTGAATTTGTCTTAGTGTAGACAAACATTCTCTTCAAATATTCTCTTCAAACATTCTCTTCAAACATTCTCTTTAAACATTCTCTTCAAACATTCCATGTACCTAATTTACCTACAAAGCAAATATATAAAACTAAGATCACAAGACACAAGATAAGCTTCAAAGACAAAGAATGTAGACGTGCATGCTGATACACGTTCAAGTTGAAGGTTCAATGAAATGAACCCAAGGAGTCTTAGGTTCATCTTGAACATGCTTGTACAAGAAGGTGGCAACTTGATGACAAAGTTCCCTTGCCCTCCTTCTTGTCATAGGACCCTTAACCTCTTGATGGGGCCCTTGATCCTCATCGGACCCTTGATCCCCATCAATCCCCCCTCCTCAAAAGGATTCGTCCTCGAATCAAAAAGGTCATCGTTGAAAGGGGTGAGGTCAGCAACATTAAAAGTAGGTGAAATTGAACCATACCTGTCGGGAAGATCAAGGATGTATGCATTGTCACCTATGCGTTTCAATACTTTAAAAGGTCCATCTCCTCGAGGTAACAATTTTGACTTTCTTTCATTGGGAAATCTTTCCTTGCGCAAATGTAACCACACTAAATCTCCAGGCTTAAACACAACTCTTTTTCGATGTTTGTTAGCTCGTCTTTCATAAGCTTTGTTTTTCTTTTCAAGTTGTGTTTTAACTTGTTCATGCAGTTTCTTTATGTTGTCCGCTTTTTGTTTACCATCAAGACTAGAACGTTCATGCACGGGAATAGGAATCAAATCGATGGGAGACAAGGGATTAAAGCCATACACGATTTCAAATGGACTATGCAAAGTACCGTGATGGACACTCCTATTATATGCAAATTCGATATATGGTAAACAATCTTCCCAATGTTTAATGTGTTTTTGCAAAATGGCACGCAAAAGTTGAGAAAGAGTACGATTAACGACTTCAGTTTGTCCATCCATTTGTGGGTGTGCGGTGGTTGAAAACAACAATTGTGTACCAAGTTTAGCCCACAAAACACGCCAAAAATGACTCAAGAATTTCGTATCTCTATCACTTACAATTGTACGTGGCATGCCATGCAATCTCACAATTTCTTTGAAGAACAAATCAGCAATATGTGTGGCATCATCAACTTTCCTACATGCAATGAAATGCGCCATTTTTGAAAATCGATCAACCACAACATAAATGCTATCGCGTCCTCCCCGAGACCTAGGGAGTCCTAAAACAAAGTCCATGGAAATGTCAATCCAAGGGGCATCAGGGACGGGTAAAGGTGTGTAAAGGCCATGTGGTTGGGATTTGGATTTGGCTTGTTTGCAAGTGATGCAACTACCACACAACCTCTCGACGTCTACTCTCATGTGGGGCCAATAGAAATGTTCCTTAAGAGTCTCAAGGGTTTTGAACACTCCGAAATGACCCATTAAACCTCCCCCATGGGCTTCTCTGGTCAATGCTTCTCGTAGGGATGATTGAGGAACACACAATTTTTGCTCTTTGAAAAGATAACCCTCATGTATGTAAAATTTCCCAAATGGTGCTTCATTACATGCCTCGAAGATGGTGCCAAAGTCATGGTCATTGGGGTATAATTCCTTAAGTGATTCGAATCCTAAGAAGCGTGAAGATAATGTAGTCACTAACGTGTATCTCCTAGAGAGGGCATCAACAACTATATTATCCTTTCCTTGTTTGTACTTAATCACGTAAGGGAATTGTTCTATGAACTGTACCCATTTGGCATGTCTTTTGTACAACTTTCCCTGCCCTTTAAGATACTTAAGGCTTTCGTGGTCAGTGTGGATCACAAACTCTTTAGGTTGAAGATAGTGTTGCCAAGTTTATAGGGGATCTCACAAGGGCATAAAGTTCCTTATCATATGTAGAGTAATTCAATGTAGCTCCTTTCAATTTCTCACTAAAATAGGCTATGTGTTTCTTGCCTTGTGTCAAAACTGCGCCTATACCCACTCCACTTGCATCACACTCGATCTCAAAGGTCTCGTCAAAATTTGGTAGCCTAAGTATGGGTGCAGTGGTCAGCCTACATTTAAGTTCATCAAATGCCAGTTGTTGTGGCTCTTCCCACCGAAAAGGCACATCTTTTTTCACAATTTCGTTTAGGGGTGCAGCTATGGAAGAAAAATCTTTGGCAAAGCGTCTATAAAAGCTTGCTAGTCCATGAAAACTGCGAACTTCCCCTACATTCTTAGGTATAGGCCACTCCACAATTGACCTAACCTTTTCCTCATCCATCTCTACTCCCTCAGCCGAAATGACAAAGCCTAGAAAAACCACGCGTTCTAAACAAAAGGAGCACTTCTTAAAGTTGGCGTAAAGTTGTTCTTGCTTAAGCTTTTCAAAAACGGCTCTAATGTGGTCAAGATGATCTTCTATGGTGTGGGAATAGATTAGGATATCATCGAAATAGACAACGACAAAGCGTCCTATGAACGCACGTAAGATTCATTCATTAGCCTCATAAAGGTACTAGGGGCGTTGGTGAGCCCGAAGGGCATCACTAACCACTCATAGAGCCCAAACTTGGTTTTGAATGCAGTCTTCCATTCGTCCCCTTCTCTAATGCGTACCTGGAAGTACCCTTGCTTAAGGTCGATTTTGGTGAAGAATTTGGATCCGTGCAACATGTCTAACATATCGTCTAGCCTAGGTATGGGGTACCTATACTTGACGGTAATCTTGTTTATGGCTCGGCAATCGGTACACATTCTCCACGTGCCATCCTTTTTGGGTACTAAAATGACTGGGACGGCAGATGGGCTTAGACTCTCTCGAACTTGTCCACTAGCTAGGAGCTCCTCTACTTGCCTTTGGATTTCTTTGGTTTCTTCGGGGTTTGCTCGATAGGCTGGGAGATTGGGTAACACGGCTCCTGGGACAAAGTCGATTTGGTGTTCTATTCCTCTAATGGGTGGTAATCCGGATGGTGGTTCAGAGGGAAATAGAACTTCATATTCTTGGATAAGGGACGCAACTGAGGTAGGTAAGTTTGGTGGGAGTTCTTCAAGGGCAAGTTGACACGACTTTGGGATGATGATGAGGACAGTTTGGTTGTTATAAAGTGCACGTGAAACCTCTCTTTTCTTTGCGAAATACCCACACTTCTTTTTGGACTCGTTGACACTTAGGGGCACTACCTCTTTTCCCTTGCTCTCGTGTTTTTTGTTCTCACTTTTCATACACTCCACGAATTTTTTCTCGGCTTCTTTTTCCTTAGGATCGGCTCTAGACTTGGACATGCGTTGGTGATCCTCGTGGACTTTGTGTGGTGGAAGTGCATGCAGTTTGTACAATTTGCCATTCAATTTGAAAGAATAACGATTCAAATACCCATCATATGTCACATGTCGATCAAATTGCCATGGCCTACCAAGTAAAATATGATTACCATGCATTGGTGCGACATCACATAAAACATCATCTTTGTAACTACCAATGCTAAGAGATATCAAAACTTGTTTACTTACGCTAACTTCACCGCAGTCATTTAGCCATGCAAGTTTGTAAGGATGCGGATGATTAGTCATAGGCAAATTCAGTTTTCTGACTAATTCGATGCTAGCCACATTCGCACAAGAACCGGAATCAATGATCATGGTGCACACTTTACCATTTATCATGCAATGAATATGGAAAATGTTTTCTCGATGTTGTTCGTGATCATCTAATTTCGGATATGCATTTAAAGATCTACGCACAACAAGAAACTCCTTAGTGTCAAAATCATCTAATGCGCCTAGATCCTCTTCAGGTTCAATTTCATTATCATGCTCAGACTCGTTTTCATGCTCGGACTCGGACACATATTCGTTTGTCTCTTCAATTAACATGATTCTTTTTGCATTAGGACATTCTTTTCCTATGTGACCACGTCCTTGACATTTATAACATTTAATGTCTCTAAACCTGTTTGAGGGATCCGAAGAATTGCCGGTAGGAGCCTTTTGTTGGGTGCGTTCATCTCTCCTTTGTGTGGATTGCACAAGATTGTCCATCCTTTGCGACGCTCCTTGGTCACGCGTTTGGCCTCCTGTAGGCCGTGAACTTCCTGTTCCTGAAGGCTTGCTGTAAAATCTTGATGAAGATTGATTAGTACGATAATTGGAATTGAAATTGGAGGAGTTACGTACCTTTAATTGTGCTTCAATCTTTTCAGCCATATGGACCATGGTTGTGAGGTCGAGGTAAGGTTGAAGGTCAACCCTTTGCGCAATCTCCCTGTTTAAACCATGTAAGAATCGAGCCTTGGTGGCTTCTTCAGGTTCCTGCAAGTTAGACCTCTCCAGCAAAATTTCTAACTCTTTATAATACTCGTCTACACTTTTGGAACCTTGTCGTAAGTTATGCAAACTCGTGAAAATAGAACTCTCATAATTGTTTGGAATAAAACGTTGTCGCATTTCAAACTTCATTTCTTCCCAAGTGGCAATTGGGGCTTGTCTCGTCTTAGTTCTATTTCGACACAAATTCGTCCACCAATTAAGTGCATACCCAGAAAACTCAATAGAAGCGTATCTCACTTTTTGCAATTCACTATGATTGGTACAAGAAAAGATTAAATCCACTTTCGTTTCCCATTCTAAATATTCCTCCGCATTACTTTTACAATAAAACATGGGAATATTTATTTTGGTTTTGAGAAAATCGTCATCTTGTGGGAAAAGGGGGTTTTGGCGTCTTTGGTAACCACGGGGACGGTGGTCATCAAAGTCATAATCATCATGCTCAAAGGGAATGTAATCATCATTGTACCTTCTTGGAGCGTACCTTCTTGCTTGTGTAGGAGGAACAAACCTTCTTGCTTCGGTGTGTGGGGGTCTAATATTATTGTCCTCAACTTCTTCTGGAGGATGGCGCCTTGGTTGTGGTAGGGGAACGGCCCTGCTTGTTCCTTGGCCATCACTCGTTTTGTAGCTTCGCTCCACGTCTTCCAAGCGATGCTTAATTACCTCGTTGTCATGCATGAGTTTCTTAAGCATCTCCAGTATTTGTTGTTGTGTATTGTCAACAGTTTCGGCCTCTTTTGACTTGCTAGACGCGGAATGATTGCTGCTGGCCATTGTACCTAAGGAATTGAGCGAAAACAAAGGGAAAAAAAGAAAGAAGCAAACTAACACAAAGACAAACAAACGTTAAGGGATTAGTAAAAAAAAATAAGCTATGAACACTCCGCTTTCGATTCTTTCCACTCTCTTACCACTTTGGTTCTTGGATAACCTGAAGTTAAGAAGGCTCCAAGTGATCAATAAGGAAGTGTATTGCCAAGGCTTCTTCAAATCACAATGTTCTCCACTTGTTTCTTCCTTTTTGCTTTCAAGTTGCACCAATTAGTATCAAAGTAGAATCAATTGAAATGAACACAAACTTGAACTTTATACTAAGATTCAAAGAAAATAAGCAACCAAAGTTGATGTATAAGGCTGAACCAAAGATAAACTAAGGGTTGCCGTGGGCAATCTTTAGTTAATTTTGATTCTATGCACTTACTATCCACAAAATGGTTCAAGTCATGCAACAATCGAGCAACCAAATGTGTGATTGGTTCAAGAAGATCAGGAGATGGAGAATAGGGTATATAGGGGACGGCAATGTGGGGTAATATGGTATCCAAGGTTTGCAAGTCGTACCAAAAATTTTCCACGCAATGCACAAACGTTTTGCCCTTTTTCTTTTCTCTTGTTCTTTTGTTTTCCTTTTGCTTCCTTGCTATTTCAATTGAGCAAGGTTCAGATTCTCTTTTTTTTGACTAAGGGCAGAATTGGAATTTCACGCGTTTTGCACTTAGCACTTGCGTTTTTGGACAGAAGAGTGCAATGTATTTAGAATGCAATTTGTATCTTGGACTTGCAACAAAATAACCTTGGAAAGTGAAGGAAATTGGGTAAGGCCGAATGGGGGTTAGGGTTTTTGATTTAGGTTTTTTTTTTGAACGTTTTGGGAATTTGCGGAATGGGGTTGTAGGAACGGAATGGGCGTTGCAAATGGACTATTTGGGTTGGTAATCGATGATTGGTGTGGTCAATTTGGATATTGGTTGGTTTAGGACAGAAATTGAACAAAATTCAAATTCTAGGGTTAGGGTTTATTTGAATGAATTGGGATCTTTAGAATCTGATTGTATTTGGTAAAATTGGTTTGGGGCTTTTTATTTGGGGTGTAAATAGGGTTATTTGGGATCAGGTTGGTGAGTTTTAGGGATGGGTTGGGGTGGGGCTGGTTGGGCCGTGGGGTGTGGGGCTAGTTTTAGGGTTTGGTTGGTGTTGTAAGTAGGTTGTGAAGACAAGCACACGTAGGACTACTAGATTTATAGCATGAAATCAATCACAATGTGAATCACAGGATGCATACAATCATCACCAACTAAAAGCTTCGGTAGCAACAAGATGATTTGAAACCAAGGTAGCTTTTTAGGCTGATGGTTGGAATATTTAAAAGAAGGCTGAATGTACCCTAAAATGCAACGAACCCTAATTTGTTCAAGTTTGAACGACTCAAAATCAGATTGTGATGCGAAAAGGAAATAAAGGAAATGACACTTGAATGATGAAAAAAAAGCAAAATGCAGCAACGTGACTCAAAGCAAATGTGGACGTTTTTTTTGTTTTGTATGAGATGCAAGACAATGGCGTGTAGAGTGAGGGGTAGAAGAAGGACTCAACTAAAATTGAAATGACTAGACTCAAACGAAAAGGAAATGATAGATGGTGGAATAGAGTAACTTGCGCTCTGATACCAATTTGATGCGTGCAACTCGTGGGCTCCAACAATTCCACCTTCCAAACGTCCTTCACAAAAGGTTAGCACAACGAAGACGACTTCTCCTTGCTTCCTTAGTGATTAAAAATGTGTGGGTTAAACGAATAAGCAAGACCAACACTTCAAGATGGTCGTTGATCAGGCAAACCAAAACGGCCCTCCTGGACGGCACCTTTAAGCAATGGCAATACCTTCAAAATGCTCAACTTTGAAGGATCTTAACCTAGGTTTTTAATGCAAAACGAGGAAAACAAAGTCTCACACAAAGTGAAAGAAATATCAAGGATTCTTATTCATCAAAAGGTGTGTTTACAATCAGCCAAAGGGGTCTATTTATAGGCCTAAAAACATCCCCCTTCAGCTTGAAATGGCTAGAAATAATTCAAATAAAGCTATCTAACAAATGTTTAAATTTGAACTTTGCTTGAATTTTAAAACTAAGATAATTCTAGCTAAAACTTGAAATGCTTGGAAGTTGATATCTTCAATGTATCCAGCAGCTTATGGCGTCTTGGAGGAGTTGTTTGATGAGTAGTATGCGCTTGGATTTGAGTTCACAAGATGGTTGAAGTTTGAATTCAAGTGGAGTTTGAATTTGAATTCAAACTTGAATTCAATTTGAATTGGTCTTATCCTCTTCTTTCTCTTCAAACATGGCGTGTAGATGGATAGGATAAGGCTGGGAACTTCTTGAAATTTAAGTCTTCAATTGATTGAGACTTGAATTCAAATCATGGTTGAATTTGAATTCAAGTCTAGCTTTGAACTTAAACTCAATTGATCATTATCCATTTGTTTCAAAAAATGGCCGGCCCTTGTTGTATGTTGTAGATGATTTTTTTGCCTTCAATTTGAACAAGAGATTCCATCTTGGACACATTTGAATTTATCTTAGTGTAGACAAACATTCTCTTCAAATATTCTCTTCAAACATTCTCTTCAAACATTCTCTTCAAACATTCCATGTACCTAATTTACCTACAAAGCAAATATATAAAACTAAGATCACAAGACACAAGATAAAATTCAAAGACAAAGAATGTAGACGTGCATGCTGATACACGTTCAAGTTGAAGGTTCAATGAAATGAACCCAAGGAGTCTTAGGTTCATCTTGAACATGCTTGTACAAGAAGGTGGCAACTTGATGACAAAGTTCCCTTGCCCTCCTTCTTGTCATAGGACCCTTAACCTCTTGATGGGGCCCTTGATCCTCATCGGACCCTTGATCTCCATCACTAAGATCAAATTAAAGCTTAGTTCCTGAATAAATAACACATTCTTTAGTCTTAGATTTTCTATTAACTAGGTATTTCCACACCCCAAGTATAATGATTCCATCACCATTAGCAATCTTGACTCTAGCAGGGGTACTAAATGAAACAAATTCAGTTAATGTTTTCTTATTCCAAGTCATATGATGAGTTGCACGAGAGTCAATAATGCAAGTAGACAATAGTTTAGAGTTTTTACCATAGTTAGTCACAACGGCTTGAATAGCCTCCCGAATGGTATCTAAAGTTTGTTGTTGAGTTTGGTATTGCAAACTGAGAATAGCATCAAGTTGACTTTGGATAGGAACATCAGAAGGACCTGCGACACAATTGGTGGAAACACTTGTATTGGATCCTCTCCAGTTAATACTGTTAGAAGCCTGAGACCTTTATGGTTTAGGGTTTTTCCATTGATCATTAAATCAGGGTGGAGGCCTACCATGCTTTTCAAAACACATGTCCTTAGTGTGTCCACGTTTCTTACAGAATTTACAGAAGAGTCTAGTGTCATTTCCCTTTCAGGGATCAATGTTAGATGGTGGAACATATCTTTTGGCTACTATAGTACCAGTGGTGTGATCACTTTTCAGAGGCTCTGGTGCAGACATATTCATTGCAGTTACTTCAGTGATAGATGTGGGAATCATCATGAGTTTTATTCTGCTTTCATCCTGTCTTATTTCAGAGGATACAATATTCATAGACAGCAGACATTTGGTACCAAGAATTCGTCTTCCGAGTTTCAGTGATACTTCTAGTTTCAGTGATAATTTTATACATCTTATCTTCTTCTTGGCTTGGCCACTTATGTGAATCATACACAACAATTTGCTGCAAGATTCGTTTCAACTGTCCAACATACAAATTTTCTTGTGAGTCTGCTTGCTGGATGTCATGCATCACGACATCGAGCTTGTAGAACTCAGATATATTATCCACCTTGGAGTAGCTGCGTTCCAAATCACAACAGCAAAATCATATGAGATGAATTTGTCACTGACATCAGTGGTCATTGACCCAATTAACCATGACATGATCATGGAGTTTTCAACATTCCATATTTTAAACTAAGCTTCACTTTTGTTTGGGATTTCAACCTCGGTTTTAAGATAATCTTCTTTACCTTTCCCATTGATAAACATCCTGACAGCTCTGGACCAGGCCAGATAGTTGTTTCCATTCAGTTTTTGGTTGGTCATGGTAACAGGTGTGGAATCAATCACATTATGATTTGAGCTTACTCCAGTGGAGCTAGCAGGAATAATATCAGGGCTAGGATTTGGTCAAGCTTGACTTCCAATTGATTCCATTTCTCTATTTGTAGTTGCAAAAAGTGCAGAGCAAAGACAGAAAGGAAGAATGAGATGAACAGTAGTTAGACGTTTTTGAAATTTTGAGCTCTTGGATCACTCAATCTCTGATATCATATAGAGAAAACAGAGCTCACATAAACTACACACTTGAAATGCACAAGAAGACCTCTTCTGTATTCAATTACAATGGCCTTAAAGGCTTATATATACAAGGGAAGCCTCAATGGCTAGTCAGTTGAAAAACTGACATCCTAACGGCTATTTTGCCTGGTTAGAAACCATTGGGTAAACTAATCCAAAATGATCAAGCGGATGATGTTTCGATAAACCTATGATCACTTTATGAACTTACTAAAATTAAGTAAAAATACATAGAAAATTATATGTGAGAACAAAACCAGGTTTAACCTTGGATAAAACTGCTCGACTTAATGCCTCAATGAAGTTGGCAGTTCCTTGGCATGCCTAGTCTGGAGCTTGGCATGCCAGGATGGAGTTTTGGCACACCAGGTTTACCCTCCTCATTCTAGTATGTTGGTTCTTCTTGTGAGGCTAATATTCCAACACGTTCCTTGCAAGTTTAGTATTCATCTACTCATGATAAATTCTTCAACTTAAATTGCCCAATTCTAGCAAGGTACACCAAATATTATTCGACTTGTGGTGCATCATAAATTATGCTAAATGCATGGCCATAAAACATGGTTTCCTTGAGGATCGTCACGTCATTTTCATGAAGATCCTTTCCATAGAGGAGGCTGTTTTGGCCTCCATCATTATGCATGATTTCATCACCATCATCATTATGTGTATCTTGATGATCATGGCATAAGAAAGGGTATTTTCATAGGTTGCATTATCATATGTGTTTGCATGTAATTTTTATCATGATCATGAACCTCATAATCATGATTGTGATGGTAGGCATCAAGCATGATTCTTTTTATGTTAAGATCACAAGATTAAAGTATCATCATGCATCATCATGGTAGGTTTACATGATAGCTTTAGAAACAAGATAATTATTATCATTCTAGCATATATGTCATGATGAACAAATTGGAAAATAGGGGTGTGTGTGCCTATGTATTCGGCCTTAGGGCCATAAGTGCATACCAAAGATGTTATATAGTATATACATGATTACATATATGGAATGATAAGTATAATGTATATCATATATGAACTTATCCAAAAAAATATGAAAATGGAAAAATGATGAAATGTACAAGGCCACTAAGGGCTGTTTTGACCGTATAAGATAAAAAGGAGCAAATGGACTTTATAAATTTCCCAACACATAGGGAAATGGGGCTGAATTGAAAAGGTTACAAGATCAAATGAATAAAAGACAATTTAAGACAAGCACTTAATTGTTTAAAGTCGAAAAGTTGACTGGTTTGGAGGGCTGGCCGAGGCTAAGATGAGAAGGGAGCAAAACGGGAAAACATAAGACCAACATTAGACGTAAATGCTGTGATGATTAGAGACATATAAATCAAACCAAAAACCGAGCATTCATACATGCATAGCACAAAATTAGTTTTAAAAACAAAAAAGTTTTATCATACAATACGCTTTTACGAAACGTTTTACCTCACGAAATGTTTTAAAGAAGTTTTATGCGACATGTTTGACAGAGATGATTTTAGCACATTAAACATTTTAAAGGATTTTATCGAACCATACAAGGCACCTACTAATTCCAACGACACAAATTTACAACGATATGATTTGCTGTTTCCACGGCTTAAGTTCTACCATATGTTATGCTGTTTTGACAGCTCATGTTTAGGATTGGAGGCCGGCCTTATGTCATGCATAGTAGTGAGGATGTTAGGGGCAACATATGTTATGAGCGCCTCATGACACTGGAACCTAGGTGAGAGGTTGGTGTCATGTGGCAAAGTTATGGAAACAGCAAATCATGTTTTACGTTTTGGCTGACTGTAATACTATGACTGGCACCAGGGATCTCCATCATAACACATTACCGTTAGATCTATATACACATGATGTAACACCATTGTTGGACCTTCAAGATTCATGATTGGTACATAAGACTATATGGGGAACTCAGTTGATGTGCCGTGTGTTATTGTTCTTACGTGAAAGATTTTATACGATAATTACAAAATGATTATATTTTGAAAGTTTTTGAAAAATGATGCATGTCATTTCTTCATACGAGCATATGCATTTTACAAGAATTACCCTAATAGGCATATGCCTAGACTATCAGTGGACTTATGATGACTGGATATAATACGATTTATGACATAAAAATAACAAAAGGGGAGATGACATAAGACACAAGTTAAAAGCTTAATAGCCACATAAGAAGAAAGGAAATAATTTGTTTTGTGACTTTACTTTTCATTCTTCACCAGTTCACATGTAATTGCTGTGCTTTATCTTATTTGTTAATGGATTTGTGAAACAGAGATGCATTATGTTACTATTTCACTGTATGTGTTTTTATTCACCCGTCTCCGATGCATGATCCACATGACGAACCTAGGTGGAAATACTTGTTGAATGATTCGTTATCACTCATCCTTATTTTTACCATATTGCAGAGGCTCGAGAGCTAATTTTAGACACTACAGAGCATGGCACGAGAGTAGGTCTCCAGTGAGAGGTGTATGGGCCCAGATGATGTACTATGTACTTATGTTACTTCCAGAACTATATCACGATCTTTTGTTCTGACAATTTTTGAATGTATATGGAGTTAGTTATCTATTGTACTGCATGTCTACTACACTTTGTACATATTATACTGCTTCTGCTATTTCGATACATGTTTATGTCGACATGCATATAGATGTTATCGACGCCTTGTACTTCTCGTAGCAGGGTACGTCAGATGCACCATGGCGAGACCCTTGTCCGTGCAGGGCATTACAGGTGGTATCAGAGCTGAGGCTCCAGATCCACAGTGGGCAACATGAAGTGAGCAGCGACATGCATGTAAGTTATGATTGTAGAACATAAGTTGAGATCGTAGAGTCTAAGTATATGGTTGTAGACTAAGCGTGACAGCCTTAGTATAGATCCCTTAGAATAATTTATGGTAAATGACCGTAATAACCTTAACTTTACTTAGTATCGGATAAAATCAATTTGGACTCCTAGCATTTAGTCTGCTTCTCTAAAAACACAAATAAAACACTCGAACTAAACTTTATTTATGATGGTATGTAAACTAATCGTGTCAACACAATTTTTCTGATAAGATGGCATTGCAGCCTGAGAGACATGTCTAGTAACTATCCCCACAGCAGGTACCATGAGCCGTAGAGCCGGTACCACCGCCCCCGGTGTTA
Source organism: Eustoma russellianum (assembly GCA_036186865.1). Classification (NCBI taxonomy): domain Eukaryota; kingdom Viridiplantae; phylum Streptophyta; class Magnoliopsida; order Gentianales; family Gentianaceae; genus Eustoma; species Eustoma russellianum. The sequence continues at coordinate 21,640,303 of AP025040.1, read as the reverse complement.
CATCCTGTATTTTTTGGGATAAAAAAATAATGCAATAGAAAAAAAGAAATAAATTGAGATAGAGGTAAAAGCTAACTAGTAGTACTTTAGTTAAATTAGAAAATTAGTGGATAGATTTTAAATGAGATTAAGTTAAATAAAAATTGTATTTTCCTAAACCTATAAGGATATATATATACACACATATTTATAAATATACCTCCCTAAATCAAAAATCAAATCCTACCCTATTCTCTCCACCACATTCCAAATGGCAATCTCCTCCCCTCACTCAACCTTGAAGCATGGCGGCCATCTCCAAAAGAATGGAGGAGAATTTCTTTTGCCAATTGTTCCTATATTTTATATATACATATACATATGTACATAGACAAAACGCGAAACCTGTTATTATACATGAAAATCGTCCAGCCCTCCTTAGGAGAAAAAGAATCCGACCAGTCTCGGGGAAAGAAAAAGTTGCGTAAGACATTCGTCCGAAAAAGATAGGTTAACTTCCCTTGTTCTCAGATTGCTGGCACTTTGTGTGTCGAATCATGCTTACTTTAATTTTTATTTTGTTTTCGTATATATGTTGCTCTATGATGTTTGCATGCTCGGTTATATTTGTGTGCGATGATGTTGTTTGTACGATCCGAAAAGAAATTAAAAGAATGGATTTTTATGCGGTAAAATGGCAAATTGCACGAATAGCCTTAGAAATAGCTCACGTATCCCAGAAATTAGATTAAAATCGGACTAAAAATCGAAAAACGAGTCTGGCAGACACGCGTGTTCATGTGAGGCGTAAAGGGCCCACGCGCGGCCCCTGAAGACGCGTTTGGAACACGTGCTGACGTGTCTTGATGCAAAAGAAACGGAGTCAAGTGGAATTGGTTTCGGTCAATTCGAAGTTAAAATAAAGATTTTATTGAGGTTGGAAAAAAATAGGATTTAATTGAAAAAAATAAAAAAATGTATTTTCTAAGTCAGCCGGGCAGGGCCGACCCGGTTTCCTGGTCTGACCGCAGGCTGACCCTTTTCCTGGCCTGGTCAGAGCTGCTGGGTCGGGCTTAATTAATTTAAAAAAAGAAGGCTGAGTGCTGGCAGGCCAGCGGGCTGCAGGCTGTTTTGGCCTTGGCCACATGCCAGAAAACAGAAAAGGGGCCAGAATGTTTTATTCATACACACACACACACACACATATATATATATATATATATAATTAATGTCGCTTTCTTCTTACTGATCACTATCGCCGATATCCTTGCTGCTTTCAGCGATGACAACGCCTTCATTTGCAGATGTTGTCTCTAATGCCACCCCAATTGCGATCTCTCCCAAAACGGTTTCGCGCTATAAAGGTATTCCAATGATCTCTTTCTCCGATGACGAGATTGATGCTTTAGACAATCCCTTTCGTTTTGCATTATGGCCCCTCCATTGAAGGTGATTCGCGAAGTGTTTGAAAAAATCGGATTTCATAATGATTTGCGTTATCACGTTGATTGATCAGTCACATATTCTTCTTAATTTTCGCCATGAACAAGATTACCTTCGGTGTTTTTATCATCGATCTTGGACAATATCTGGCTGTCATATGAGGGTGACTAAATGGACAGTGGATTTTGATCCATCCAAGGATGTCCCGATCGTTCCAGTGTTGGTGGCGCTGCCTGCGTTGCCCATACATCTTCATCAAAAATCTACACTTTTTGAGATTGTTCGTCCGATAGGCATTCCAATAAAATTGGATATTGCAACGGCTGATGGATTGCGTCCTTCCGTGGCAAGAGTGTGTGTTGAATTTGATGTGTCTCAGGAATTGTTAAAGAAGATATACTTGTAGGCTAAACAGAAGATGATCCTTCAACAAATAGTCTATGAAGATTTACCTTTATTTTGTCCAACTTGTCGCCGACTTGGACATGCCACCGGTGACTGTGGTGCGTCCACCCCACCGCCGCCACTGCCTCCTCCTACACAACGTCCCAAAACGCAGTGGACTCCGAAAAAGGTTGCACCTCCTAAAAATTCAACTGATGCGCATATCCCACCTATTATCCTTACACGAAAAATGGATGCAGAAGTGGTACCCGACACACCTCCTTCTTAGGATGTGCCTACTCCACCCCCTACACATGTGCAAGATATATCCAGATTAGGGGCGGACGTAGAATATCCGCCGGTACAGGATTTTAATGATGCATGAGATATTGGACATTCATCGGACACAAAATTGCATGTTGAGGATATTCCTCCTAATAGACCACCTGTGTCGGAAGAAACAAGGAAAAATGGTTTGCTTCCATCATCACCTTCGGTGGACCTGCTCTTATCACGCTTATTAGATCATTCGGCTGAGGAGGACTTCATCCCTGTGGTCCCTCGTCGTCATCGTCGTACACGTAAAGAGTTGCCACCGCTGCCACCTTCTACTATTCTTACTCATAGTGCGGTTCGTTCGTCACAAGGGAGTGTTGAAACCATGTCTCAATACTAGTGTGGAATATAAGAGGCATTAGAACCTCTTTATCGCGGTTACATCATTTGGTGCATGTTCATAAGTTGAATCTTTTGGCAGTTATTGAACCCAAGAAATCATATGATTATCTACATAGGTTTGGCACGGACGTGAGTTTCTCCAATACACAATCTTTTATCTCCGGTAAAATATGGATTTTCTGGCAACATAATTTTTTCAGGCTCAATCGCATCACAGGATGATGCTCAAGTATTGCATCTTCAATTTTGTTATATCCCATTAAACCTCATATTTACATGTTCCATCGTATATGCCCAACATACGCTCATGCTTCGGAGAGATCTTTGGCGGGCTTTACGCACTTATTCGCAGCAAGTCACAACTCCATGGTTGATAGGAGGGGATTTTAATTCTTTTAGGTCGTTGAAGGATCATCGTGGCCGTTCTCAGCCTCAGTTATCAGCTTTAAAGGATTTTAATGAATGTGTTGAAGACTGTGCATTGATGAGCCCATCGTTTCATGGATCATGATATACTTGGGCCGACGGACGTGGCTTAGGCCAAGTTCAGCGGCGGCTTGATTAGGTCTTCTTTAATTCAGCTTTTCAAGATGTTTTCGATGATTTATGTCTTACTCATTTACCATGCGTCTCTTCGGATCATACACCGTTGTTATTGATATGTCGACTCTCCCGTGAGGTTGGACGAAGACCATTTCGATTTTTGGAGGCATGGCTATCTAATCCAGATTTTATTTCTTATGTCAAGGAAGCATGGCAGTCTTATCCCACAACAGGTGGTATGTATGGATTTTACAAAAAGTTCTTGCGTCTTAAAAAAGACATACAGCGTTAGAATAAAGCTATACTTGGTAATATTTTCAGTCGGGTGGAGCAGGCAGAAAATTGTGTAAAACGTGCGGAAGCTGCTTGGGATAACGACCCCATGGATGAGAACCGTACAGAATATAATCATGCAAAGGCAGTTTATCTCCAAGCTTCTAAGTATGAATTTCAATATTGGAAGCAAAAGGCTAGGGTTCGCTTGCTGCAAGATAGTGATGCCAATACAGGATATTTTCATTCTATAGTTAAAGGACGCAGGGCACAACTTAGACTTCAAAAAATTCATCACTCCGCTGGTATTTTATATGAAACACAGGATGCAATTCAGAGTGAGGCAGTATCCTATTGCACTGCATTATTTGCCAAAGAGCCTACAGGAGATTATGACACAATTTTGCAATACATTCCTAGGCTGGTCACGGACGAAGACAATATCTCACTAACTATTATTCCGTAGCCATCTGAGATTAAAGACGCTGTTTGGCACCTAGATCCTCAAAGTGCCGCAGGTCCTGATGGATTCCATGGTAGCTTCTTTCGCTCATGTTGGGATATAATTCACATGGATGTCATTTGCGTAGTGCAGGAATTTTTTCTTGGTATTCGACAGCCTTCTGTTATGGAAAGTGCCATGATTACTTTGCTTCCAAAAGTTGAATCTCCACATACTTTTTTTGATTTCAGGCCGATTTGTTTATCAAATTTCCTATATGTACCCGGATACTAGCTACGCGCTTGAGTGTGTTTCTTCCTAAGCTTATTCCGCCGAAGCAGACTGGCTTTTTGAAAGGAAATGATATTTCGACACAAGTTTTGTTAGCCAGGAAAATGATTCATTTACTGGATCGAGGTAGTAGTCAGTTATGTCTTAAAATTAGATATGATGAAAGCTTTTGATCGTGTAAGTTGGGAATATTTAGAGTTGCTGCTACTTAAGTTCCGCTTCTCTCCTTTCTTTGTTCGTATCATATTGAACCACCTGCGTAGCACTAGGTTATCAATTCTTATCAATGGCATTCCATCTGGCTATTTCCGTCCTTATAGGGGGTGAAACAAGGTGATCCCCTTTCTCCATTATTATTCATTCATTCACTGGAAGGATTCAGAAGAGCTATAAAAGTCCTAGTGGAACGTAATATAATGCGGCATTTTCGTATTGGCCGAATGCCATTTCATGTTACACATCTTGCATATGCGGACGATTTATTGATATTCCTGCAAGCTTCGCTTGGGACTCTACGTGCATTTAAGCATTTCTTGACTTCTTATGAGAAAGCCTCCGGTCAAAAGGTCAATTATAATAAAAGCAGTTTTATACCATCTTCATATATCTCCTTACGTCGACAATCATCTTTCTCAGATATCCTGGCTATGCACCCGACTAATTTACCATTTCGTTACCTTGGATCTATGTTGCATAAAGGCATCCCACAAGCACAACATTGTACTGCGCTTTTGGATCATGTTGATCACCGTTTACAAGGATGGCATAATAAGCTTCCTTCTCAAGCAGACAGGTTAGTTCTACTACGGTCTGTTCTATCCACACTTCCTTTACATATTCTGGCCGCGGGTGGATTGCCCAAATCAGTGATTAAGATTATTGAGCAGAAAATGGCACATTTTTACTGGGGAGAGAAAACACATTGGGTTGCATGGGGAAAAATTCGAACTCCTTGCTCGGAAGGTGGTTTAGGACTTAGGGATCTCAGAGTTTTGCAGGAATCTTATTTTTGTCGTATTTGGTGGCAGTATCAGCAGGGTACCATGCTTTGGAGTCAATTTACGCACGCAAAGTATGGTTTGCGTTGCGATTATAACCCTCAGTTACCTGATTCACCTATATGGAAAATAGTATGTCGCATTCATTCATTTTGTGATGAACATTCAAGTCTGATGGAACATATTTGCTCTGGAATCCTTCTGAGTTAGGCAGATTTACTATTGGCTCTGCTTATGACTTATGCCGTGTATCGCATCCGACGATTATCTATGCACAGTTTATATGGCATAAACATCATCGACCGGGGATAAGCATTTTTCTGGCGTTTATATCATCGTGCACTCCCCTTTGAAGATTATATTGGCCCATACTTGCTGGTGAGGCCTACTCGATGTCCATTTTGTAAACAAGCATATGCAGAGGTGGATCATATTTTTCTTCATTGCCCAACTATTCGGCCTCTTTGGCTTTTCTATTCCTCGGTGGTGGGTAGCCCCGCTCCAGTCGTGCCTCGCTTCTGGCCATATATCTTATCATGGTGGTTCCGGGGTTCGTCTTCTACACTTCTAGGTGTTTTAAAGATAGTCATTTCGGGAATTATCATATATCAAATTTGGCACAGTTATGATTCTATTACATATGGCGGTGACACTACTCTCTGCACAACGGAATCATTGCAGCACCATATTTGGTCAGAGATTATTTTGTGGGCTAAATCCATAGATAATACAAAACTTGCCTCTGGATACCATTCTGTGCAGCATTTAGGTATACTCCGCCAATTAGACTTAAACGACCGCAGGTTATTTGTTAGATTGTTCCCCCTTCTGGACGCTTGAAGCTTAATACAGATGCAGCTGTAGGGAAACCTTTTGCAACAGGCGGCGCAATAGTGCGGAATTGTGAGGGAGAATGTTTGGGAGCTTTATCTTTCTGCCTACCAATATGCACACCCTACCAAGCAGAATTACACACAGTTTACTTTGCCCTATTATATTTTTTTACCACAATATTGTCACATCATCTTAGAAACTGATTGCCTCCAGTTGGTTCGAGATATAACTCCGTCGTTGCGTGATACTGGCTTCTTTCATTATCGGAAGTTATGTTCTTTGTTGCAACAAACGATGGCCGTTTTTCAACATACTTTTAGGGAAGCTAATATGGCGGCTCATTGTTTAGCACAGTGTGGATTACAAACACCGCTGACGTGTTACTTCACGCAGACTACTCTTCCAATTTTGGTTCATAGTTGTGTTAAGCTTGATGTTACTACCGGGCATCTCTGACATGTATAATATTTCGGTCTTCCATATGGATTGGCGAGTTCAGAAAGGTGCTGCCTGCATTCCTTGGGATGCAGACAGTCAGGGTATGTTTCTTTTTAGATTACGCTGTATCTGTATTACTTTGGTTTGCTATGTTGGGGTGCTTACAGATTTCCTGTTTTACTTTGCATGGATGCTTATGGCTGGAGCTGCTTGACACAATTTCAACCGATATATCTCGTTTGGCAGACGCATATGCGCTAGGTTGTTTGCTTCAAATGCAGTAAATATGTACTCTTTTCCTTCGTGCAAGATTTTATCCACAAGGGTAGTTTTGCTTGCCAAGGTTTTAATGAGGCATATTATACCACATCTGAACACAACCATACTTCTCTCGCCAATGCATGTACTTTTGAATTTCGCCCTTCAGCTTCATTTATTGTGTTGTATTAGGACATTCTTTGTAAAAATGGTATTCATCCGCCATAAGTGAGGGTGATATCTTAATAATACTAGAGACACGCAGATCCTTATTTAAAAAAATAATTAATATAATATAAATATTATTTAATAAATGAAATATTAGTAATTTCTATAATAATAATAATAATAATAATAATAATAATAATAATAATAATAATAATAAATAAAAAGGGAGAAGACAGTAGACCGAAAAAAGAAAAAGAAAAATAAAAATAATAAATAAATAAATAGAAGAAAATAAAACAATTAATAGTAACAAGGAAGGAAAAAAATATATAAATAAATACTAGAAAAATATAAGAAAAATATATTTAAACATATAAAAATAATGCTAATAAAACGAGAGTATCCTTACAAGTATATATGCATGTGTATGGGTGCGGGTGTATATATGAGTATGGATACACCGTAATAAAATAGGGGTATTGATGAGCCAAATAAAAGGCTAGAAAACGTTTCCAAGACTTTATCTTCTATTCCAAATTGATTTGAACCTCGGCTATGGCAAAGAACATCACAATGACACCCCTTGAACTGTAACCGTTTGTCCTTGGCTCAATTCATGCCAACACCTCTTCCTCTTTGGCATTCCAACACATCTAAAACCTCATTGAGACCCTAAGATGCTGTAAACCAAAAATGAAGTAAATACTAACAAGTTCTAGGCTATGAATCTTGAAAGAAATCGTTTAGTGGTTTAAACTTCAACTAGAATAAGTTGAGAATTCCTTAAAGGAAATTTTGATTGAAATGTTTTTGAATTGTGGTCCTTTTTACATTCAGGTTCCTAATCTATTTATAACTAACGAAATTTACAAAAGGTACAAGGTTTAAAGTACAAAGTATAAGTCTAAAAGGAACATGCTTGCTTGGTAACATGTTTGAACAATTTTGGTTCCAAGAAAGCTGAATTGTTTTGCCGTGCTTCCATGCTTGTTCTCACCACAATTCTTGATCAATTTTGATTGGATAATACTTTGAACAACTTGGTTTGAATTGCCTTTGATTGGTTGCAAGTTTGGCTTTGACTTTCCAAGTGAACTATGCCTTAAACAGCCGTATTCTTCAAGGAGCTGATTGGATCAATTTTGGTGCTGCTTGCTTGCTTGTTTTCAAGTTGTTTTTGATTGGTTTGAACATTTGCAAGACTTCTCCCAATTGGTTCATGCTTTGAGCAGCTTGTCCATCCATGTTTGGCGTGAAGAACAATTCAGATTTGTGTGTGCTTGTCACCTCCTTGCTTGTCACCTCCTTGCTTGTAAGCTACTTGCTTATCACCTCCTTGCTTGAACAAAAATTCAGATTCTAATTGCATTTTTAAGCTAAGTACGTGTACCTGAAAAACAAGGCAATAATACAACACAAGCTATCCTAAAACAAGGTTAACCAACCAACAATATTAAAAAGAACAACTAAAGATATGTACAACATGTTTTTGATACAACTAGATCAAAGCTTGTATAATATAAACCCAATGGACATCATCTCTGCTTGGTTCATCCTCTTCATGCCTATAAAGAAATGATTCAACACAATGCAACAACTTCTTAGCCATACTCCTTGTCATGGGACCTGTGCGGGGCAGTGAGGTGTCATCATCAGTGTTTGTATCCACAAGGTTAGGTTGTAGCTCATCATTCCCTCCCATTTGAGAAGGATTCGTCCTCGAATCTGAAACAATACTAAATGGAGAAAGGTCAGCAACATTAAAAGTTTTAGAGATAGGACCATACCTTTCTTCAGGAAGATCAAGAACATAGGCATTATCACCAAGCCGTTTCAACACTTTGAACGGTCCATCGCCTCTTGGCTTCAACTTTGAGTCCCTTTCCTTAGGGAATCTTTCTTTCCTCAAGTGTAACCAAACAAGATCACCAGGCTCAAATATAACAACTTTACGATTCCTGTTGGCTCTATTGGCATACACTTTATTCTTAGCTTCAAGTTGTGACTTAACCTTTTCATGCAATTCTTTCACAAGTTTTGCTTTTTGTTCACCATCTAAACTAACACGTTCATGAACAGGTATGGGAACAAGATCAAGCGGGGACAAAGGGTTAAAGCCATAAACAACTTCAAAAGGAGAATGCAATGTTCCACTATGAACAACTCTATTGTATGCAAACTCAATATAAGCTAAGTAGTCTTCCCAATTATTTAAGTTCTTTTGAATGACAACACGTAACAGTTGAGACAAAGTTCTATTAACAACTTCAGTTTGGCCATCGGTTTGTGGGTGATCAGTTGTAGAAAATAACAATTTAGTACCAAGTCTACTCCACAAAACACGCCAGAAATGACTTAGAAACTTTGTATCTCTATCACTAACAATTGTACGTGGCATGCCATGCAATCTAACAATCTCCTTAAAGAACAAATCAGCAATATGAATAGCATCATCAACTTTCTTACATGCAATGAAATGTGCCATTTTGGAAAATCTATCAACAACAACAAAGATGCTATCTTTACCAGTTTTGGATCGAGGCAATCCCAATACAAAGTCCATAGAAAGATCAGTCCAAAGTGAGCTTGGACTAATAAACACTTTTAAACATAAACTAACTACCTAAATTAACAGATTCTAAATTGATGCGTGCAACTCGTGGGCTCCAACAACAATTCCACCTTCCAAACGTCCTTCACAAAGGGTTAGGCACAAAGAAGTAAACTTCCCCTTGCTTCCTTAGTGATCAAACGTGTGGACAACGAGCAAGACCAACACTATAAGATGGTCGTTGATCAGGCAAACCAAGAAGGCCCTCCTGGACGGCATCTTTTAGCAATGGCAATACCTTCAAATCGCTCAACTTTGAAGGATCTTGACTTAGGTTTTTAATGCAAAACCAAGAAAACAAAGCATCACTCAAAGTGAAGAAAATATCAAGAATTGTTATTCATCCAAAGGTGAGTTTACAACCAGCCAAAGGGGTCTATTTATAGGCCTAGAAGACGCCCCCTTTAGCTTGAGATGGCTAGAGATAATTCAAATAAAGCTATCTAACAAATGTTTGAATTTGAACTTTGCTTGAAAATTTAAACTAAGATAATTCTAGCTAAAACTTGAAATGCTTGAAAGATGTTATCTTCAATGAACCTAGCCACGTTTGGTGATGAAAGTGGCGTTGGAGATGTAGATGAAGTGGTTGAACTTGAATTCAAAGGCTAGTTGAAGATTGGATTCAACTTGACTTCAAACTTGAATTCAATCTTTGAATTATGATCCCATCCTTTTCTTAGCTCCAAGTTGGCGTGTGGAAGTATATCTAGGCATGTGAGATGTCTTCAAATGGTTGAGATGTTGAATTCAAATGCTGGTTGGAGATTGAGTTTAACTTGAACTTGAATTTAAACTTGGATTCAAATTTGAATTGTAATCTCATCTTTGTTATCCTTCAAATTTGACTTCATGTTGGCGTTTGGAGTGGATGTAGATTAGGCTGAAATCCTCTTGAACTTTAAGTCTCCAATTGATTGAGATTGAATTCAAATTAAGGTTGAATTTTAAATTCAAGCCTAGCTTTGAATTTAAACTCAATTGATCATTATCCATTTGCTTTAGTTATGGCCGCCCCCTTCTTGTGGATAATGGAGATGATTTTGATTTCAACTTGATCAAGAGACTCTATCTTGGACACTTTTGAATTTGTCTTAGCATAGACAAACATTCTCTTCGAATATTCTCTTGAAACATTCTCTTGAAACATTCTCTTCAACATTCTCTTCAAACATTCTTTTGAAACATTCTCTTGAACATTCTCTTCAAACATTCTCTTGAAACATTCTCTTGAACATTCTCTTCAAACATTCTCTTGTACCTAATTTACCTACAAAGAAGATACATAAAACTAAGATCACACGACACAAAATAAAATAAAATCCAAAAACAAAGAATGTAGGCGTGCATGTGATACATGCTCAAGTTGAAGGTTCAATGAAATGAACCCAAGGAGTCTTAGGTTCATCTTGAACATGCTTGTACAAGAAGGTGGCAACTTGATGACAAAGTTCCTTTGCCCTCCTTCTTGTCATAGGACCTTTGACCTCTTGATGGGGCCCTTGATCCTCATCGGACCCTTGATCCTCATCAATCCCCCCCTCCTCAAAAGGATTCGTCCTCGAATCAAAAAGGTCATCGTTGAAAGGGGTGAGATCAACAACATTAAAAGTAGGTGAAACTGAACCATACCTGTCGGGAAGATCGAGGATGTAGGCATTGTCACCTATGCGTTTCAATACTTTAAAGGGTCCATCTCCTCGAGGCAACAATTTTGATTTTCGTTCATTGGGAAATCTTTCCTTGCGCAAATGTAACCAAACTAAATCTCTAGGTTTAAACACAACTCTTTTCCGATGTTTATTAGCTCGTCTTTCATAAGCTTTGTTTTTTTTTCAAGTTGTGTTTTAACTTGTTCATGCAGTTTCTTTATGTTGTCCGCTTTTTGTTTACCATCAAGACTAGAACGTTCATGCACGGGAATAGGAATCAAATCGATGGGAGACAAGGGGTTAAAGCCATACACGATTTCAAATGGACTATGCAAAGTACCGTGATGGACACTCCTATTATATGCAAATTCGATATATGGCAAACAATCTTGCCAATGTTTAATGTGTTTTTGCAAAATGGCACGCAAAAGTTGAGAAAGAGTACGATTAACGACTTCAGTTTGTCCATCAGTTTGTGGGTGGGCGGTGGTGGAAAACAACAATTGTGTACCAAGTTTAGCCCACAAAACACGCCAAAAATGACTCAAAAATTTCGTATCTCTATCACTTACAATTGTACGTGGCATGCCATGCAATCTAACAATTTCTTTGAAGAACAAATCAGCAACATGTGTGGCATCATCAACTTTCCTACATGCAATGAAATGGGCCATTTTTGAAAATCGATCAACCACAACATAAATGCTATCGCGTCCTCCCTGAGACCTAGGAAGTCCTAAAACAAAGTCCATAGAAATGTCAATCCAAGGGGAATCAGGGACGGGTAAAGGCGTGTAAAGGCCATGTGGTTGGGACTTGGATTTGGCTTGTTTGCAAGTGATGCAATTACCACATAACCTCTCGACGTCTACTCTCATGTGGGGCCAATAGAAATGTTCTTTAAGAGTCTCAAGGGTTTTGAACACTCCGAAATGACCCATTAAACCTCCCCCGTGGGCTTCTCTAGTCAAGGCTTCGCGTAGGGATGATTGGGGAAAGCACAATTTTTGTTCTTTGAAAAGATAACCCTCGTGTATGTAAAATTTCCCAAATGGTGCTCCTTTACATGCCTTGAAGATGGTGCCAAAGTCATGGTCATTGGGGTACAAGTCCTTAAGTGATTCGAATCCTAAGAAGCGTGAAGATAATGTAGTCACTAACGTGTATCTCCTAGAGAGGGCATCGGCAACTATATTGTCCTTTCCTTGTTTGTACTTAATCACGTAAGGGAATTGTTCTATGAACTCTACCCATTTGGCATGTCTTTTGTTCAACTTTCCTTGCCCTTTAAGATACTTAAGGCTTTCGTGGTCAGTGTGGATCACAAACTCTTTGGGTTGAAGATAGTGTTGCCAAGTTTGTAGGGATCTCACAAGGGCATAAAGTTCCTTATCATAGGTAGAGTAATTCAATGAGGCTCCTTTCAACTTTTCACTAAAATAGGCTATGGGTTTCTTACTTTGGGTCAAAACTGCGCCTATACCCACTCCACTTGCATCACACTCGATCTCAAAGGTCTCGTCAAAATTTGGTAGCCTAAGTATGGGTGCAGTGGTCAGCCTACGTTTGAGTTCATCAAATGCCTGTTGTTGTGGCTCTTCCCACCTAAAAGGCACATCTTTTTTCACAATTTCGTTTAGGGGTGCAGCTATGGAAGAAAAATCTTTGACAAAGCGTCTATAAAAGCTTGCTAGTCCATGAAAACTGCAAACTTCCCCTACATTCTTAGGTATAGGCCACTCCACAATTGACCTAACCTTTTCCTCATCCATCTCTACTCCCTCAGCTGAAATGACAGCCTAGAAAAACTACGCGTTCTAAACAGAAAGAGCACTTCTTAAAGTTGGCGTAAAGTTGTTCTTGCTTAAGCTTTTCAAAAACGGCTCTAATGTGGTCAAGATGATCTTCTATGGTGTGGGAATAGATTAGGATATCATCGAAATAGACAACGACAAAGCGTCCTATGAACGCACGTAAGACTTCATTCATTAGCCTCATAAAGGTACTAGGGGCGTTGGTGAGCCCGAAGGGCATCACTAACCACTCATAGAGCCCAAACTTGGTTTTGAATGCAGTCTTCCATTCGTCCCCTTCTCGAATGCGTACCTGGAAGTACCCTTGCTTAAGGTCAATTTTGGTGAAGAATTTGGATCCGTGCAACATGTCTAACATATCGTCTAGCCTAGGTATGGGGTACCTATACTTGACGGTAATCTTGTTTATGGCTCGGCAATCGGTACACATTCTCCACGTTCCATCCTTTTTGGGTACTAAAATGACGGGGATGGCAGATGGGCTCAGACTCTCTCGGATTTGTCCACTAGCTAGGAGCTTCTACTTGCCTTTGGATTTCTTTGGTTTCTTCGGGGTTTGCTCGATAGGCTGGGCGATTGGGTAACACGGCTCCTGGGACAAAGTCGATTTGGTGTTCTATCCCTCTAATGGGTGGTAATCCGGATGGTGGTTCAGAAGGAAATAGAACTTCATATTCTTGGATAAGGGACGCAACTGAGGTAGGTAAGTTTGGTGGGAGTTCTTCAAGGGCAAGTTGACACGACTTTGGGATGATGATGAAGACAGTTTGGTTGTTATAAAGTGCACGTGTAACCTCTCTTTTCTTTGCGAAATACCCACACTTCTTTTTGGACTCGTTGACACTTAGGGGCACTACCTCTTTTCCCTTGCTCTCATTTTTTTTGTTCTCACTTTTCATACACTCCACGAATTTTCTCTCAGCTTCTTTTTCCTTAGGATCGGCTCTAGACTTGGACATGCGTTGGTGATCCTCGTGGACTTTGTGTGGTGGAAGTGCATGCAGTTTGTACAATTTGCCATTCAATTTGAAAGAATAACGATTCAAATAACCATCATATGTCACATGTCTATCAAATTGCCATGGCCTACCAAGTAAGATATGACTAGCATGCATTGGGGCGACATCACATAAAACATCATCTTTGTAACTACCAATGCTAAGAGAAATCAAAACTTGTTTACTTACGCTAACTTCACCGCAGTCATTTAGCCATGCAAGTTTGTAAGGGTGCGGATGATTAGTCATAGGCAAATTCAGTTTTCTTACTAATTCGATGCTAGCCACATTAGCACAAGAACCGGAATCAATGATCATGGTGCACACTTTACCATTTATCATGCAATGAATATGGAAAATGTTTTCTCTATGTTGTTCATGATCATCTAATTTCGGATATGCATTTAAAGCTCTACGCACAACAAGAAACTCTTTAGTGTCAAAATCATCTAATGCGCCTAGATCCTCTTCAGGTTCAATTTCATTATCATGCTCAGACTCGTTTTCATGCTCGGACTCGGACACATATTCGTTTGTTTCTTCAATTAACATGATTCTTTTTGCATTAGGACATTCTTTTCCTATGTGACCACGTCCTTGACATTTATAACATTTAATGTCTCTAAACCTGTTTGATGGATCCGAAGAATTGCCGGTAGGAGCCTTTTGTTGGGTGCGTTCATCTCTCCTTTGTGTGGATTGCACACGATTGTCCATTCTCTGTGACGCACCTTGGTCACGTGCTTGGCCTCCTGTAGGCCGTGAACTTCCTGTTCCTGAAGGCTTGCTGTGAAATCTTGATGAAGATTGATTAGTACGATAACTGGAATTGAAATTGGAGGAGTTACGTACCTTTAATTGTGCTTCAATCTTTTCAGCCATATGGACCATGGTTGTGAGGTCGAGGTAAGGTTGAAGGTCAACCCTTTGCGCAATCTCCCTGTTTAAACCATGTAAGAATCGAGCCTTGGTGGCTTCTTTAGGTTCCTGCAAGTTAGACCTTTCCAACAAAATTTCTAACTCTTTGTAATACTCGTCTACACTTTTGGAACCTTGTCGTAAGTTATGCAAACTCGTGAAAATAGAACTCTCATAATTGTTTGGAATAAAACGTTGACGCATTTCAAACTTCATTTCTTCCCAAGTGGCGATTGGGGGTTGTCTCGTCTTGGTTCTATTTCGACACAAATTCGTCCACCAATTAAGTGCATAACCAGAAAATTCAATGGAAGCATACCTCACTTTTTGCAATTCACTATAATTGGTACAAGAAAAGATCAAATCCACTTTCGTTTCCCATTCTAAATATTCCTCCGCATTACTTTTACCATAAAACGTGGGAATACTTATTTTGGTTTTGAGAAAATCGTCATCTTGTGGGAAAAGGGGATTTTGGCGTCTTTGGTAACCACGAGGATGGTGGTCATCAAAGTCATAATCATCATGCTCAAAGGGAATGTAATCATCATTGTACCTTCTTGGAGCGTACCTTCTTGCTTGTGTAGGAGGAGCAAACCGTCTTGCTTCGGTGTGTGGGGGTCGAATGTTATCGTCCTCAACTTCTTCTGGAGGATGGCGCCTTGGTTGTGGTGGTGGAACGGTCCTGCTTGTTCCTTGGCCATCACTTGTTTTGTAGCTTCGCTCCACGTCTTCCAAGCGATGCTTGATTATCTCATTGTCATGCATGAGTTTCTTAAGCATCTCCAGCATTTGTTGCTGAGTATTGTCAATAGTTTCGGCTCCTTTAGACTTGCTAGATGCGGAATTGCTGCTGGCCATTGTACCTAAGGAATTGAACGAAACAAAGGAAAAAAAAAAAGAAAGAAGCAAACTAACACAAAGACAAACAAACGTTAAGGGATTAGTAAAAAAAATAAGCTATGGACACTCCGATTTCGATTCTTTCCACTCTCTTACCACTTTGGTTCTTGGATAACCTGAAGTTAAGAAGTCTCAAAGTGATCAATAAGGAAGTGTATTGCCAAGGCTTCTTCAAACCACAATGTTCTCCGCTTGTTTCTTTCTTTTTGCTTTCAAGTTGCACCAATTAGTATCAAAGTAGAATCAATTGAAATGAATTCAAACTTGAACTTTTTACTAAGATTCAAAGAAAATAAGCAACCAA
Organism: Eustoma russellianum; assembly: GCA_036186865.1. Taxonomy (NCBI): domain Eukaryota; kingdom Viridiplantae; phylum Streptophyta; class Magnoliopsida; order Gentianales; family Gentianaceae; genus Eustoma; species Eustoma russellianum. The sequence continues at coordinate 21,624,374 of AP025040.1, read as the reverse complement.
AGTTTATGTATAAGGCTGAACCAAAGATGAACTAAGGGTTGTCGTGGGCAATCTTTAGTTAATTTTGATTCTATGCACTTACTATCCACAAAATGGTTCAAGTCATGCAACAATCGAGCAACCAAATGTGTGATTGGTTCAAGAAGATCAAGAGTTGGAGAATTGGGTATAGGGGACGGCAATGTGGGTAATATGGTATCCAAGGTTTGCATGTCGTACCAAAAAATTTTCCACGCAATGCACAAATGTTTTGCCCTTTTTCTTTTCTCTTGTTCTTTTTGTTTTTCTTTTTCCTCCTTGCTATTTCAATTGAGCAAGGTTCAGATTCTCCTTTTTTTTTGGCTAAGGGCAGAATTGAGATTTCACTTGTTTTGCAGTTAGCACTTGCGTTTTTGGACAGAATAGTGCAATGTATTTAAAATGCAATTTGTGTCTTGGACTTGCAACAAAATTGACCTTGGAAGGTGAGGGAAATTGGGTAAGGCCGAATAGGGGTTAGGGTTAGGGTTTTTGATTTAGGGTGTTTTTTGAACGTTTTGGGATTTTGCGGAATGTGGTTGTAGGAACGGAATGGGTGTTGTAGATTGACTATTTGGGTTGGTAATTGATGATTGGTGTGGCCAATTTGGATATTGGTGGGTCTAGGACAGAATTTGAGCAAAATTCAAATTCTAGGGTTAGGGTTTATTTGAATGAATTGGGATCTTTAGAATCTGATTGTTTTTGGGTAAATTGGTTTGAGGCTTTTTGTTTGGGGTGTAAATAGAGTTGTTTTGGACCAGGTTGGTGCGTTTTAAGGTTGGGTTGGGGTGGGGTTGGTTGGGCCGTGGGGTGTGGTGGTGGAATTAGGGTTTTGAAGATGGTTCGGGAAGGCAAACACACGTATGACTACTTGTCTTAAAGCATGAAATCAATCACAATGCGAATCATAAGATGCATACAATCATCACCAACTAAAAGCTTCGGTAGCAACAAGATGATTTGAAACCGAGGTAGCTTTATAGGCTGATGGTTGGACTATTTTAAAGAAAGCTGAATGTAACCTAAAATGCAACGAACCCTAATGTGTTCAAGTTTGAATGACTAAAAAAATCAGATTGTGATATGAGAGGAAATAAAGGAAATGACACTTGAATGATGAAAAGCAAAATGCAGCAACTTGCAAAGATTCAAAGTAAATGACGTTTTTTTTTGAATGAATGAGATGCAAGGCAAATGGCGTGTAGAGGGAGGAGTAGAAGAAGGACACAACTGAACTTGAAATGACTAGACTCAAACAAAAAGGAAATGATTGATGGTGGAATAGAGTAACCTGGCTCTGATACCAATTTGATGCGTGCAACTCGTGGGCTCCAACAATTCCACCTTCCAAACGTCCTTCACAAAGGGTTAGGCACAAAGAAGTAAACTTCCCCTTGCTTCCTTAGTGATCAAACGTGTGGACAACGAGCAAGACCAACACTATAAGATGGTCGTTGATCAGGCAAACCAAGAAGGCCCTCCTGGACGGCACCTTTTAGCAATGGCAATACCTTCAAATCGCTCAACTTTGAAGGATCTTGACTTAGGTTTTTAATGCAAAACCAAGAAAACAAAGCATCACTCAAAGTGAAGAAAATATCAAGAATTGTTATTCATCCAAAGGTGAGTTTACAACCAGCCAAAGGGGTCTATTTATAGGCCTAGAAGACGCCCCCTTTAGCTTGAGATGGCTAGAGATAATTCAAATAAAGCTATCTAACAAATGTTTGAATTTGAACTTTGCTTGAAAATTTAAACTAAGATAATTCTAGCTAAAACTTGAAATGCTTGAAAGATGTTATCTTCAATGAACCTAGCCACGTTTGGTGATGAAAGTGGCGTTGGAGATGTAGATGAAGTGGTTGAACTTGAATTCAAAGGCTAGTTGAAGATTGGATTCAACTTGACTTCAAACTTGAATTCAATCTTTGAATTATGATCCCATCCTTTTCTTAGCTCCAAGTTGGCGTGTGGAAGTATATCTAGGCGTGTGAGATGTCTTCAAATGGTTGAGATGTTGAATTCAAATGCTGGTTGGAGATTGAGTTTAACTTGAACTTGAATTTAAACTTGGATTCAAATTTGAATTGTAATCTCATCTTTGTTATCCTTCAAATTTGACTTCATGTTGGCGTTTGGAGTGGATGTAGATTAGGCTGAAATCCTCTTGAACTTTAAGTCTCCAATTGATTGAGATTGAATTCAAATTAAGGTTGAATTTTAAATTCAAGCCTAGCTTTGAATTTAAACTCAATTGATCATTATCCATTTGCTTTAGTTATGGCCGCCCCCCTTCTTGTGGATAATGGAGATGATTTTGATTTCAACTTGATCAAGAGACTCTATCTTGGACACTTTTGAATTTGTCTTAGCATAGACAAACATTCTCTTCGAATATTCTCTTGAAACATTCTCTTGAAACATTCTCTTCAACATTGTCTTCAAACATTCTTTTGAAACATTCTCTTGAACATTCTCTTCAAACATTCTCTTGAAACATTCTCTTGAACATTCTCTTCAAACATTCTCTTGTACCTAATTTACCTACAAAGAAGATACATAAAACTAAGATCACACGACACAAAATAAAATAAAATCCAAAAACAAAGAATGTAGGCGTGCATGTGATACATGCTCAAGTTGAAGGTTCAATGAAATGAACCCAAGGAGTCTTAGGTTCATCTTGAACATGCTTGTACAAGAAGGTGGCAACTTGATGACAAAGTTCCTTTGCCCTCCTTCTTGTCATAGGACCTTTGACCTCTTGATGGGGCCCTTGATCCTCATCGGACCCTTGATCCTCATCATAAATGGACATAAAAACAATTTACTACACGGTTTTTGGGCAGCATCATTTTTATGCAAGTTAAACAATGTAATCATGAATAGAAGACTAACCAAAGCTCTGATACCAATTGATGAGCCAAATAAAAGGCTAGAAAACGTTTCCAAGACTTTATCTTCTATTCCAAATTGATTTGAACCTCGGCTATGGCAAAGAACATCACAATGACACCCCTTGAACTGTAACCGTTTGTCCCTGGCTCAATTCATGCCAACACCTCTTCCTCTTTGGCATTCCAACACATCTAAAACCTCATTGAGACCCTAAGATGCTGTAAACCAAAAATGAAGTAAATACTAACAAGTTCTAGGCTATGAATCTTGAAAGAAACTGTTTAGTGGTTTAAACTTCAACTAGAATAAGTTGAGAATTCCTTAAAGGAAATTTTGATTGAAATGTTTTTGAATTGTGGTCCTTTTTACATTCAGGTTCCTAATCTATTTATAACCAACGAAATTTACAAAAGGTACAAGGTTTAAAGTACAAAGTATAAGTCTAAAAGGAACATGCTTGCTGGTAACTTGTTTGAACAATTTTGGTTCCAAGAAAGCTGAATTGTTTTGCCGTGCTTCCATGCTTGTCCTCACCACAATTCTTGATCAATTTTGATTGGATAATACTTTGAACAACTTGGTTTGAATTGCCTTTGATTGGTTGCAAGTTTGGTTTTGACTTTCCAAGTGAATTATGCCTTAAACAGCCGTATTCTTCAAGGAGCTGATTGGATCAATTTTGGTTCTGCTTGCTTGCTTGTTTTCAAGTTGTTTTTGATTGGTTTGAACATTTGCAAGACTTCTCCCAATTGGTTCATGCTTTGAGCAGCTTGTCCATCCATGTTTGGCGTGAAGAACAATTCAGATTTGTGTGTGCTTGTCACCTCCTTGCTTGTAAGCTACTTGCTTATCACCTCCTTGCTTGAACAAAAATTCAGATTCTAATTGCATTTTTAAGCTAAGTACGTGTACCTGAAAAACAAGGCAATAATACAACACAAACTATCCTAAAACAAGGTTAACCAACCAACAATATTAAAAAGAACAACTAAAGATATGTACAACATGTTTTTGATACAACTAGATCAAAGATTGTATCATATGAACCCAATGGACATCATCTCTGCTTGGTTCATCCTCTTCATGCCTATAAAGAAATGATTCAACACAATGCAACAACTTCTTAGCCATACTCCTTGTCATGGGACCTGTGCGGGGCAGTGAGGTGTCATCATCAGTGTTTGTATCCACAAGGTTAGGCTGTAGCTCATCAGGTATACATGCAAGTATATATGTACGTGTATAGGCGCGGGTATATATGGGAGCATGGATATGCCGGATTATGGATTATGTGTGGAGCATTCATGGCACATGCATTGCGTCCCTTCGGGACCTGACTCCATGTTATAGAGCGATGCCCGCTGGCTTTATATTACAAAGCGATGTTCGTTGACTCCACGTAACAGAGCGAGATCTACGCTGACTCCACGTTACGGAGCGATACCCACTGACTCCAAGTTACGGCGTGATGCCCACTGACTCCATGTTATGGAGCGATGTCCACTGACTTTATGTTACGGAGCATGTCCACTGACTCCACATTACAGAGCGATGACTAGGACCAGGGACAAGCATAGCATATCATGGAAAGAAAAGAGCATGTTGCATGGGATAATGATGACGTTGCGTGTGAGAACGCATCATAAAATTGTACATTGCGTTTGATTGGATGAGTGTGTGTTTATCTTACGCTTCGATTACTGTTGTTCTTTATATGTTTATATATTTGTTATTATTTTCTTTACGTGCTTATGTATTTTGTATGTATGGCTTCTTTCTGAGAAAAGACGGATAACCTATGGGAGATTTCCCAATCACTCACTCCTACTACTACTCCCTCCATAGGTGAGCCTGAGTTCGATTATAATTTCGTAGAAGGCGAGTCAGACTGCTTGATATGGGGCAAGTGAGCTTTACGAGACATTTCGAGGATTTGATGGATTTTATATTTACCTTATATTTTTAGCATACTTTTAGAATTTTCATTGACATATCGGGTTTCATCAGCCCTAAATATTTCATTTATTTTTAGACAGGCATTTCTTGGTGCACTGATGCATCTTGGACAGGCAGTAGAGACTGCACAAGCTGCACCACCACAGTCTCAAATGATCATTGGGTTCTTTTCAGGGAACTCTATAGAGCACAGGTCCCAAGGTTTTAGGGAGTACTGGTTCTGATAAGGTTGAGAATGTTCAGAAACCAGGGTTTGAATGATTTAAAAATGCATGATTTAAATGTCACGTGTTTTCAAAATGCATGATTTAAGTGTTACATGACATTGGTGCATGATAAATATGCTTTATATGTTTATATATATCATTGTTGTACTAACGTGCCATGAAGTGTAAAGGCTTAAATCATATGGAAAAAAATTGTTGTGTTTACACTATTTTCAGGTGCCAGGTTAAATGAACTAAACTAGTTCATTTAATAAAGTGCTTAAGGAGATGAACCAAACTATTTCATTAAATGAAGTGCTTAAGGAGATATACATAAAAATGCTTATTCGGCAACAAATCTCAATATGTGTGTGTGTGTGTGTATATATATCTGTGTGTGTATTGAAAAAAATTCAGCTCTGGCGATCCGCCGCCACCTTCCTTGCGATCGATTCCAGTTTGCGCTGCCATTGCGATGCGCACGTTAGGGCCGACGGCTTTGGCTGTCCGGTCCTTTGCTGCTGTTCTTGCCGGTGATCCGCCGCCGGTAATCTATTCTATCTGCAAAAAATAGCCTCAGCAATTCAAAGGTCATCCCTCTATTGTATTTGATGAATCTGAGGTTTTGGCTCTCTTGACTCCATTCCGTTACGCGCTTGTTGGTTCCTTTTCGAATGGAAGGCCATCCATGGTTGCTCTTCAAAAAACTTTGGATCGCATTGGTTTTGTTGGAAGCGTTCATGTAGGTTTATTAGATAAATCACACATGTTATTGCGCTTTGAGAAGGAGGAGGACTATAACCGTTGTTTTTGTCGATGTTCTTGGAATATTCTTGGATTTCACATGCGGATCACTAAGTATACACATGATTTTAATCCACGGTATGATGCCCTTATCATCCCTGTGTGGATTTCGATGCCAGGTTTGCCTGTATTTCTGCAGAATTAGCCAGCACTCTTTGCTATTGCGTCAATAATAGGTACTCCAATTCGAATGGATACATCCACGCAAAAATTGCTTCGCCCTTCAGTAGCTAGGGTATGCGTAGAAGTTGATGTCTCTAAGGAATTACCGAGTAAACTACACGTTCAAAGCATTGATCATCATCATTATCAGACGGTGGTATACGAAGATGTTCCTGATTACTGTGCCAAATGCAATATTCTTGGACATAAACGTGATCGTTGTGGAGATGATAAGACCTCTGCTGATGCTCATCCCCCTGCAATATCATAGCAATGGCGTCCAAAACCAAAGGAGAATATACAGTCTGTTGCTGAGACTCTGCCCCAAACTGAAAATACATCTGCAACTATCCCAGTTATTGACACTGATCTTGTGCCTCCAGTCTGTGCCGTTGATCTGAAGGAATTATCAGAGGCACAATTCTCAGAGGATCCACCTGCTATGGCCTCTGATCCATCTGATCCTGTACATATTATCGCTGAAGATTCCATTCCTGCTACTCAAGATTTAACGATGTTGGGTAGATCGTCTGAAGATACACGACTGGATCATCCGTCCTCTCCTATAGCACCTGATATAGTCCACTCATCCTTAGATACCGACTTATCGCACATGCCTCTCCCGATATCAGATAGGGATACTATATATGATGTCCAGAATGAGTACATGCACTCATCCGATACTTTGTCTAGACGTATTCCAGCAGTGAAGGAGAGCTCATCCGATGCTGAACTGCTGCATCGATTATCTAATCCTAGTACTGAGCCGGATCATGAAGGTTTTATACCTTGCATATGCAAATGTAACCGCCGGCTGCATTCTCAGATTCCATGACCTCCTCATCAAGTGCTCACTCGTAGTGTTACTCGCTCTTCCAATTTAAACCCCACTCTTTCTCAATGAATATGTTAACGTGGAATCTGCGAGGTCTGCGCGCCTCTATGTCTCGTTTGAGACTTTTAATCAATCAATACTCTATTTACTTTTAATTTCTCATTGAACCTAAACAATCAGATACACGTTTGACTAGGGCACAGATAAATCTGGGTTTCACTTCTTCTCAAAGTATTTGTGAGGGCCATGCTTGGTGCTTTTGCAAGCACTCATGTATGGAATTACTAGATGTCCGACTTCTGGAGCAGGTTGCTCGTTTTTGATTTAATCTTCAGAATCAGCATGTTATATTGGTGTCCTGTGTTTATGGTCGGCATACAGTTCAGGATAGGCAACTATTATGGCATGCGCTACGTCAATGTTATGATGCATGTGTGGAGCCATGGATTATCTCTGGTGACTTTAATACGCTTTTATCTCCTTTGGATTATAAAGGAATTTCTCGTCCAGCAATGTCAACACTGCATGATTTTAATGACATGGTCAAATATGCTGAATGGCATTTGGTGCCGCATGTTGGAACACGTTATACATGGCAGGGCGGGAGAGGCTTAGGCCGCGTTTGGCGTCGGTTAGATTGGGTTTTTTGCAATGACAGATTTTATGATATATATCAATTGATGAAATTAACTCATCTGAGCAGAACGGCATCTGATCACTATCCATTGTTGTTGCAATGTTCGCATGAATTAACTCCTGGACCCAAAAAGTTTCGATTTCTAACAGCCTAGACATCTCATCTGGACTTTCTTGTTTTTGTGCGATCTGCTTGGGCATCATATCCCACATTTGGTGGTATGAGAGGATTGTGTGCAAAGTTGCGTGCTTTTAAAAAAGATGTTACAAGATGGAATAAAGAAATCTTTGGAAATATCTTTAGTACTTTGGAAACTGCGGAACATAGAGCCCGTTCATCAGAGATGGCATATGATCTAGATCCTAGCGAGCATAACCGAATGGTTTATTTTGAAGCTCAGTCTGAGTTGAAGCAGGCGTCGCATATAGAAATGGAATTTTGGAAGCAAAAGGCACGTCTCAAGTGGCTTAAGGAGGGAGACTGCAGCTCCCATTATTATCATTCCATTGTAAAAGATATGCATCGTCGTCAGAGGTTGCATGGTATTTATGCAGAGAATGGAGATTACTGCGACACGCCGAAGAGTATAGGTATGGCTGCAGTTGAACATTTCACACGCATGTTCACAGCACAACCAGTGGAGGATAGTACATAATTCATCTCTTCCATTCCGTCGTTGGTTACATCTGCTGATAATAATATGCTTACTCACATGCCAACTTTGGAGGAAGTTAAGGATGCAGTTTGGAGTTTAGATCCACATAGTGCAGCAGGCCCGGACGAATATAATGGATGGTTCTTTCGCAGCTGTTGGGAGATAATATATTTGGATGTGTATTAAGCGGTGCAAGAATTTTTTCTGGGCTTCCCAGTGCCTCTGTCCATGGCCCATTCTATGATCATATTGATACCCAAAGGCACGGCCCAGCGTACATTCAGCGATTTTCGACCCATTTCATTATCTATCTTTATGAGCAAGATCTAAACCCACATCCTTGCAACGCGTTTGAATTCCATTCTCCCTAAGATAATTTCCCCAGAGCAGGCGGGATCTCAGAAGGGCCGAGGTATTACTGAGCAGGTATTGTTGGCGAATGAATTACTTCATTGGTTTGACAAAGGTACGTGGCCAAACAAAGCCATTCTCAAGTTGGATATGGCGAAGGCCTTCCATCGTGTTAGTTGGCAATATTTAAAGGCGATATTGCTATGCTTTGGCTTTTCATTGTACTTTGTCACACTTATCCTTAATCATCTGGAGGGTACTCATATCCCAATATTGGTAATGGCGCCCCTAATGGATTTTTCAGACCAACTAGAGGAGTTAAGCAAGGGGATCCCCTTTCGCCCCTCCTTTTCATTTTGGCAGCAGAAGGATTTCGTCGTGGGTTAAAACAGTTGATTGCACAAGATGTAATACGACCGTATTCTATAGGCCGATTGCCTATGATCATTTCACATCTGTCTTATGCAGATGATTTATTAATTTTTCTCACAGCCAATCGCAGGAACTTGAATAAGTTCAAGTAATTTTTATCTGAATATGAACGAGTTTCGGGACAAGCTGTAAACTGGCATAAAAGTTCTGTGGTATATTCTGAAGCAGTGTCTGTATCTCAGCGACATGTCTTTACCATGTTGCTTGGCATGCGACAATCAATCCTTCCTATGAAATACTTGGGATCCTATTTGCATAAAGGAATAACACGATCAAGGCATTGCCAAGACATTATACAACATGTAGATTCCAGATTGAATGGATGGCAAGCAAAGTTATTGAGCATGGCAGGCAGGTTAGTTCTCATTCGTTCGTTGTTATTGTCTAAACCCACTCATGTCCTTGCGGCTGCATGCCTGCCACGTAGCATTATTCATGCATTAGAGCGTCACTTTGCGAGATTTTTGTGGGGTGTTGATCGTCGCCACTGGGTAGCATGGTCTATAGTATGTCATTCGAAATTAGAGGGCGACCTACATGTTAGGAGACTAAGTGTGATTCAACAGGCCTTCACAGCCAAGCTATGATGGAATTATCATACAAGTACATCCTTGTGGAGTGAATATATGCGTTTGCGATATCGAAGAGGTGACGACTTCGTCCCTCGTATATATGATTCTCTAGGTTGGGAAGAATTTGTGGTATTCACCCCGTTGCTCTTTGCTGGTACACTGGGGCAGCAACAAGCCAATATGGCCTACTGCCTCTGGACAGTTTCTTCTTCGTAATGATTATGAAGCTTTTTGTCCGCCTGCTATAACACAACTATCTAATACCATTATATGGATGCCTCGCCAACGTCCAATGATTCATGTATTTCTTTGGAAACTTTTACATCATGCATTACCATTACCGGATGTTGTAAAGGTTCTGCCAAGTATGTGTCCTTTTTGCCGTTCGAACTTTGCAACTACCGATCATTAATTTTATCAATGCTCGGAAATTAGTCTTATCCGCCATTATTTCAACGACTTGCTTGACATTGATGCACACCGAGCTAGGGACTGGCACACTTTCCTAATAATAGTATGGTTGGAGGCACCGTCAAATTTTTTAGGCCATGTACAGCGTATATATCTGGGTATTCTCTTTTGGAATATATGGAAAAATTATGCTGCATTGGTGTTTGATGATGGATCATGGTCACAACGTGCCATCCTTAAAGATATTAGGAGCGACATTTTCCTATGGGCAAAATCACAAAGTCGAACAAAGATTGCAGCAAATGTTCCACGGCTTGTTAGCATGGGCCTCTCTCCCCTACTTCGATCGAATAGGGTTCAGATCATTCGTTGGTTTCCTCCTCCAACGGGCAGATTAAAGTTGAATACGGATGCGTCTGTTGGTCGACATGCAGCAGGTGGCGGGGCAATTGTTCGGGATACAGCAGGTTCTATGATTCATGCATTCTCTTTCCCTATTGCGACATAATTATCCATTACAGGTTGAGGCTCAAGCAGTGCTTATTGCTCTTATATATTATCTTCCACGATATGGACATCTTGAGGTTGAGGTTGATTGTCAGTAGTTAATTCATTTTATGCATACTTCTACCATGCTTGCTCCAGATTTACACAGAATTCGGGTCCTTCTTTGTGCCTTCTCCATTCGCTTGCATAATGCTCCTCGTGAGGTTAATCAGGCTGCACATTTTTTGGTGCAAGAAGGTTAGGGCGTACCACTATTGCATACTATCTTCATTTGACAGCCCTTCCATCGTATCTTCGGGGTATCGCCTTGACTGACTCTACATTTCCCATATTTAGGCCTTCTTCTAATGTGGATGCCTAATATCCAGTATTTGTGTATCGCGCTATCTTCTGTTCGACTGGGCTTTAGCACATACATTATATTCTCATTCTACTTTATGATTCAGATTGTATAGTGTAATGCTTGCAACAATATAAAATGCACGCTTTTCCCTTCACCATGGTTTTATCCACGAGGGTGGATTTACATGGCAAGGTTTTAATACGACATATCATATATTGTTGCACATTCACTTCCATTATGTACTTATATTATTTATTCTCATATGATGACTTCCGTTTCAATTTTGTAATATGGTATTCCTCTGCCATAAGAGAGGCTACATAATAAAGTTTCTATTTGCCTAAAAAAATATATATGTGTGTGTGTGTATATTTTAAAGAATAAATTTTTTTTTCGGTCGACCGCTTCTTGCTACCCGGCGAACCCTCCGTGTGAATCCGCTTATGCAGCCGCCACCGCCAGCGGCCCCGATGGCACCACTGTCCTTTGGTGACATTCTCTGTGGCAATTCTCCTCCGAATATTCATCCGAAACCTTATTCTAAATACAAGGGCTGTCCTTCAATCCAATTTTCCGATGAATTTCTTGATCGCTCCATTTCAATATACTCTAGTCGGATCTTTTTGGCATGGCCGTCCTTCAACGGCTGCATTGAAGAAGGAATTCCATAGAATTGGTTTTTCTGGATATGTCAATCTCGGCCTCCTTGATAAAACTCGTATCCTCATTTGATTTGATCAAGAGTGTGATTACAGTCGTTGTTTCTGCCATCGTACGTGGACAATTCTTGGATATCCGATGCGCGTTACGAAATATGCATATGATTTTGATCCAAGGTATGATGCACCTATTGTTCCAGTTTTGATCTCATTGCATGCTCTCTCTATTTATCTGCATCATCAATCTTCACTATTTGCGATTACATCTATGATTGGTACGTCAATTCGATTGGATACTGCGACTCAAAAAATGTTGCTGCCTTCAGTTGCCTGTGTTTGCCTTGAGATAGATGTCTCCAACGAATTGCCTGCTAAATTACATATTCAAAGCCGAACACATGAATTTTTCCAGTAGGTGATATATGAAGATGTCCCATTATTTTGTTCAACTTGTTGTGTATTAGGCCATAAAACAGGCAGCTATCCCAAGGAGAAACCTATGGAGAAACCTGTGCTGCCCCAAATTGCCACCAAAATTTGGAAGGAAAAGCCTTCCACGTTGCCTGCTGCGCCTCCGCCTCAGGTCCATGATTTAGAACCACCTTCAATGCCCATTACAGCATCCACTCGATTGCTGTGGCCTCTACTGATCCTCTGCCACAGCAGGTTATTCCAACATCAGCAGACATTCCGCCTCCAACTTATTCGCAAGATATAAGAATTCTGGGTCGTTCTAAGGAAGACCTGCAGCAGTCATCTTCAAGTTTTGAAGATCTTGTTCATGGACACTCGAATATGGAAGCACGCCCACGCTCCCATCCACCTTCTGATTCTTTGGGTCTATCGGCCCTGCGAACCTCCTACCAGGAAGCATCCGAAGATATTACGCATCGTATGGTTCATTTAGGGCCCCCCCTTAAAATACACCTCTATTCCAACAAATGCTCCAGCCTCCTACACTATCAGATGACCACGGATTTGTGATGCATGTCAAGAGGCACCATCGACAGCTAGCCGCACATGTTAAATGGCCCCAAGGCAAGTCGTCGCCCGCAGTTGTGCACGAGCTTCAAGCTCAGTCACTGACATTTCTTAATGCATATTCTTACTTGGAATATTTGAGGTTTACGAACTTCCCTCTTTCGACTACGTTTATTATTGCAGCAGTATTCAGTAGCGTTTCTTATTATTATTGAACCGCAGCAGCCTCCCTCTCGACTGCGGCGTGCACAAATTCATCTCGGTTTCACATTATCCCTTTAAGTATGTGATGATCGTGTCCGGTGTTTCTGGCATAGTGATGTTTTATCTTTGCAGGAAGTTCGCCTAACAGAGCATGTCTCTCATTTTAATTTACGTATTAGTATGTCAAATGTAAATTGCTGGCACTCCTGTGTCTATGGCCGTCATACAGTATCATATCTGATGAGCCAAATGAAGGCTAGAAAAACGTTCCAAGGACTTTGTCTTCTACTCCAAACTGATTTGAACCTCGGCTATGGCAAAGAACATCCCAATGACACCCCTTGAACTGTAACCGTTTGTTCTTGGCTCAATTAATACCAACACCTCTTCCTCTTTGGCATTCCAACACATCTAAAACCTCATTGAGACCCTAAGACGTTGTAAACCAAAAATGAAGTAAATACTTAACAAGTTCTACGCTATGAACTTGAAAGAAACCGTTAGTGGTTTAAACTTCAACTAGAAAAAGTTGAGAACTCCTTAAAGGAAAGTTTGATTGAATTGTTTTTGAAATTGTGTTTTTTGTACATTCAGCTTCCTATGCTACTTATAACAAACGAAAATTACAAGGTACAAAGTTTAAAGGACAAAGTACAAGACTAGGAATAACATGCTTGCTTTCTGAACAATTTTGGTTCCAAGAAATCTGGTTGCTTGCCGTTTCTTCCTTGCTTGTTTTCAGCCAAAGTTTTGATTGGATAATGCATTGAGCAGCTTGGTTTGAACTCCCTTTGATTGGTTGTAAGTTAGGCTTTGAATTTTCAAACCAATTAAGCTTAAACCAGCCGTCCTCTTCAAAGGAGTTGATTGGATGAATCTTTGTGCAGCTTGCTTACTTGTCTTCAACTTGATTGTGATTGGTTTGAACATTTGCAAGACTTCTTCCTATTGGTTAAAGCTTTGAGCAGCTTATACATCCATGTTTAACGTGAAGAACAATTCTGAATTTGACATGGGTGCTTGTCACCTCCTTGCTTGTAAGCTACTTGCTTATCACCTCCTTGCTTGAACAACAATTCAGGTTCTAATTGCATTTTCAAGCTAAGTACGTGTACCTGAAAGACAAAGCAATAATACAACACAAACTATCCTAAAACAAGGTTAACCGATCAACAAATATTAAAAGAACAACTAAAGATATGTACAACATGTTTTTGATACAACTAGATCAAAGTTTGTATCATATAAACCCAATGGACATCATCTCTGCTTGGTTCATCCTCTTCATGCCTATAAAGAAATGATTCAACACAATGCAACAACTTCTTAGCCATACTCCTTGTTATGGGACCTGTACGGGGCAGTGAGATGTCATCAACAGTGTTTGTATCCACAAGGTTAGGCTGTAGCTCATCATTCCCTCCCACTTGAGAAGGATTCGTCCTCGAATCTGAATCAATACTAAATGGAGAAAGGTCAGCAACATTAAAAGTTTTAGAGATAGGACCATACCTTTCTTCAGGAAGATCGAGAACATAGGCATTATCACCAAGCTGTTTCAACACTTTGAACGGTCCATCGCCTCTTGGCTTCAACTTTGAGTCCCTTTCCTTAGGGAATCTTTCTTTCCTCAAGTGTAACCAAACAAGATCACCAGGCTCAAATATAACAGCTTTACGATTCCTGTTGGCTCTATTGGCATACACTTTATTCTTAGCTTCAAGTTGTGACTTAACCTTTTCATGCAGTTCTTTCACAAGTTTTGCTTTTCGTTCACCATCTAAACTAACACGTTCATGAACAGGTATGGGAACAAGATCAAGCGGGGACAAAGGGTCAAAGCCATAAACAACTTCAAAAGGAGAATGCAATGTTCCACTATGAACAACTCTATTGTATGCAAACTCAATATAAGCTAAGCAGTCTTCCCAATTCTTTAAGTTCTTTTGAATGACAACACGTAACAGTTGAGACAAAGTTCTATTAACAACTTCAGTTTGACCATCGGTTTGTGGGTGAGCAGTTGTAGAAAATAACAATTTAGTACCAAGTCTACTCCACAAAACACGCCAGAAATGACTTAGAAACTTTGTATCTCTATCACTAATAATTGTACGTGGCATGCCATGCAATCTAACAATCTCCTTAAAGAACAAATCAGCAATATGAATAGCATCATCAACTTTCTTACATGCAATGAAATGTGCCATTTTGGAAAATCTATCAACAACAACAAAGATGCTATCTTTACCAGTTTTGGATCAAGGCAATCCCAATACAAAGTCCATAGAAAGATCAGTCCAAAGTGAGCTTGGAACAGATAAGGGAGTGTACAATCCATGTGGTTGTGTTCTAGATTTTGCTTGTTTGCAAGTAATACATTGGTCACATACCTTATCAACATGTGCTTTCATATGCGGCCAGAAGAAATGCTCCTTAAGTATTTCCAAAGTTTTTAACGAGCCAAAATGACCCATTAAAGCTCCTCCATGAGCTTCTTTTATCAACAACTCTCTTAATGAACACATTGGTACACATAACTTATGTTCTTTAAACAAATAACCATCATGCAAGTAATATTTAGCAAAAGGTGAATCAATGCATGCTTGATAGATAGAACTAAAGTCATGATCAGAATGATACATCTCTTTGATAGACTCAAAACCAAACATGTTACATGAAAGAGTAGTAATCAAAGTATAGCGACGAGATAATGCATCAGCAACAACATTTTCCTTTCCTTGCTTATACTTGATCACATAAGGGAATTGTTCAATGAATTCAACCCATTTGGCATGTCTTTTGTTCAATTTTCCTTGACCTTTTAGATACTTAAGGCTTTCATGATCAGTATGAATCACGAATTCCTTAGGTTGCAGATAATGTTGCCAAGTTTGTAAAGAACGGACAAGGGCATACAATTCTTTATCATAGGTTGAATAATTTATGGAAGCTCCTTTCAATTTCTCACTAAAGTAGGCAACAGGTTTGTTACCTTGATGCAATACAGCTCCAATGCCAACTCCACTGGCATCACATTTAACTTCAAACATTTCATCAAAGTTGGGCAATCTCAGGATAGGTGCAGAAGTTAGACGTTTCTTAAGTTCCTCAAAGGCTTGTTGTTGTGATTCTCCCCATTCAAAACTTACATCTTTCTTGACTAACTCATTCAAGGATGCAGCTATGGTAGAGAAATCCTTCACAAAACGTCTATAGAAGCTAGCTAATCCATGAAAACTCCTAACATCTCCAGCAGACTTAGGGGTTGGCCACTCAGTTATGGATTTAAGTTTCTCTTGGTCCATTTCAATTCCTTCAGCACTAATCACAAATCCTAAGAATGTAACCTTTTCCAGACAGAAAGAAGACTTCTTGAAATTAGCATACAACTTTTCTTTCTGTAGGGTGACAAAAACAGCTCTTAGATGGATCAGATGTTCACTTAGGGTTTTGGAGTAGATAAGAATGTCATCAAAGTAAACTACTACAAATTTCCCTATGAATTTCCTTAAGACCTCATTCATTAACCTCATGAAAGTACTAGGGGCGTTGGTTAAACCAAAGGGCATAACTAACCATTCGTACAATCCAAATTTAGTCTTAAAGGCAGTTTTCCATTCATCACCTTCCCTAATTCTTACTTGGAAATAACCTTGTTTAAGATCTACTTTGCTAAAGCATCTAGACCCATGTAACATATCCAACATGTCATCCAACCTAGGAATAGGGTATCTATACTTCACAGTGATCTTATTGATGGCTCTACAATCAGTACACATTCTCCAAGTTCCATCTTTCTTAGGGACAATGATAACAGGAACAGCACAAGGACTCATACTCTCTTTTACTTTACCTTGGGTCAATAATTCCTCAACTTGTTTTTGGATTTCCTTAGTTTTCTCTGGATTGGCTCTATAGGCAGGTCTGTTTGGTAGAACAGCTCCTAGAATGAAATCTATTTGATGCTCAATGCCTCTTAGAGGTGGTAAACCTGGGGGATCTCCTTCAGGAAACAAGCTAGAAAATTCTTGAAGTAAAGATGCAACTTCACTTGGTAAAGTAGATGGTATTTCAGATAAAGAGAACAGAGTTTCTTTGTAAAGCAAGATATAAACAGTTTTGTTTGAATTGATAGCATGGAAACCTCGCTTTGAGATGCAAAGAATGCACTTTTCTTTAGGGATGGTTCAGCAGAAACTTTGATTTCTTTCGGTTCAATTTTAAGATGAGAAGTTTTCAGTTGGTTTTCTTTGATGAAAATCCTTTCCAGTTCCTTTTCTTTTGGATCATTATGGCTTTTTAACATTCGTTGTTGATCCTCAAAGACTTTGTGCGGGGGCAAGGCATTTAATTTGAACAGTTTGTTGTTATGCCTAAAGGAATATCTATTCAGGTAACCATCATATGTAACCTTGTTGTCAAATTGCCACGGTCTACCTAATAAGATATGACTTGATTGCATAGGGGCTACATCACATAACACCTCAGCAGAATACCCACCAATTGATAAAGAAACTAGGACTTGCTTTGTTACTTTAACTTCACCACACTCATTAAGCCATGTAAGTCTATAAGGACGGGGGTGATTAATTAAAGGTAACTCAAGTTTCCTAACAAGTTCAAAACTTGCAACATTGGTACATGAACCGGAGTCAATGATTAAAGTGCAGACTTTCTTTTTAACCATACAATGAATGTGGAATATGTTCTCTCGTTGTATTTCAGGTTCTTCAGTTTTAATTTGGGCACTTAGAGCTCGACGGACAACTAAGAACTCTTTTGTTTCACACTCATTAATCTCTTCACTAATCTCTTCTTCTTCCTCACATGTTTGTTCAATTTCATTGTTTTCTTCACTCTCCTCCAATTCTTCCTCAGAATAATACTCATTAGACTCTTCAATAAACAAGATGCGTTTAGGGTTGGGACATTGATTAGCAAAATGACCTTTTCCTAAGCATTTAAAACATTGAATATCACGAGTCTTAAAATTAGGCGTACCTTCCACCTTGGCTTTGCCTTTATCAGTGATTGGAAGCTTTGGACGATTTTGGATGTTCTGGGTTGATTTTCCTTGGAATCCACGGCCTTGACCTTGTTGTGGACGGAAAGGCGTCCTGGGCTGTGTTCTAGGAAAACTCAAAGGATTAGTCCGAAAAGAAGGGTTAGAAGTTTTAACCTTCAATTGTCTTTCCACTTTCTCAGCAATGTGAACCATAGAAGCCAGATCAGAGTAAGGTGTAAGTTCCACCTTAAATGCAATCTCTTTGTTCAAACCAGCTAGAAATCTAGCCATTGTGGCTTCCTCAGCTTCGTCTATGTTAGCCCTGGTAAGCAGATGTTCTAATTCTTTATAAAATTCATCAACAGATCTATTACCTTGAGAAAGTTGTTGCAATTTCTGGAAAATGCTTCTTTCATAGGAAGGAGATATGAATCTCTTCCTCATCTCTTGTTTCAGCTCGGACCAAGTAACAACAGGGGGCTGTCTTGTTCTTCTCCTGGTGTTCTTCAATTGTTCCCACCAAAGTAAAGCATAATCTACAAATTCAAAAGTTGCATACCGCACTTTGGCCAATTCAGAATAGTTAGTGCAAGAATACATATGATCTACTTTTGTTTCCCATTGCAGATATGTTTCAGGATCACTTTTCCCTTGGAAGGGGGGTATTGTCAGTTTAGTAGTAATGAACTCTTCTTCAAGATGTTCATCTCTTTCAGGCTGACGTTCATCATATCGTTCTTCTGGATAGCGTTCTTCATTGTACTCAGGGAGATGATCAAATCTCTCCTCAAAAGAAATGTTCCTACGACCACCATTACTACCTCAACCTCTACCTCTACCTCTAAGTGATGTGACTTTTCTACGTTCAAAATGAGACTCATTACCATAAGAGGTGCCTTCTTGAAAAGGTATACTAGGTTCCTTTTGATCTGAGGTTGGCTTTTCTACTTTGCTTATCCTTTGTTTGTTATCCTCTATGTCACTTCTCATTAAACCAAACTGATTAACAAGGAAAGTGAGTGTTTGCTGTATATTCTCTAGGGTAACAGGGACTGGGGATGGGACAGGAGTAGATGGGGACGGGGATGGTGCATTATCTTTCTGTTGGGGACCCATGATTCAGAAAACAATCTCAAAAGCCAATTAAAATATTGACAAGATGCAAATACTCTACTTTATGTTGACAATTGTTCAAAACAGCAATTTGGACTATTTCTCCTAAGGATTCAAGAAAATCACAGAAGTCAAATTGTTGTTCGGGCTGAATGAAATCTACGGGGTTGTTTTAAGACAATCCCTCAATTTACTTTACAGCATATGTAATTATCAATTGAAGTAAAGTGAAAGTAAAAGCACACAAACAAAGTGTCAGCAAGGGTTTGCTTTAGAAACTTTCAATATTTCAAAACTACAACACTTTGGTTCTTTTTGGGCACTTTCTTTCTTTTGAGCTTTGCACAGGGATTTTCCCTTTTTGCAATGTTTAATTTTGGGCTTTTCCACTTTTCTTTCTTGTGCAATTCTCTCTTGTCTTGCCTCTTACTTGTTGACAAACATTGGCTTTTCTCTCGCGTATTTCTCAATCAAGCTTAATTTTCTTTCTTTGGAGGGGTTTGCTTGATTGTTGTGAGACTACTCCTCACGGCCTACATGAGTCATTGCTCACGGCCTTTAATTGCACAAGGTTTGTTGTATTTGGAATTTGAAAGTTTCTCGTACACAACACGGCTAAACACTATGTAGTGAGAATTCAATTCACAATTACAACAAGTTCAAATTGAATATAGTGCAAGGTAAGTTCAGAAATTGATCTAAAACAACAATTGGATAGCTCTTTAATAGTGTGGGGCTTAAACAATTCCTAACTTCCAGAATGTATCTAAGTCCAACAAGTTGTTTGAAACAATTGAAATCAACAAAAGATAAAGCTATTAGCATTCACCAAGATTTCAAATGAGCTTTAAAGAGTTGTTCTAAACACACGGTTTTGGCAAGCGTCCTTTTTTTCTTTTTCTGTTTTTGATGCAAATGATCTAACTAATCTTAAGATAGCTAAATGCAACTTAGTTGTTTCTAAATGCAATTTATAAGGGTTGATTACTATAACACTAATGGAAATCAGTTTTGATGCAAACTAACTAACTTGTTTTGTTTTGTTTTTAAATTATCTATTCTACTTGTTTTTGTTTTGGTTTTCGCTTGTATGATGCAATCAGTTTCTAAGCTAGATGATACTAGATGCAAGTGTTTATGTATTCAACACAACAAACGTGTATCAACTAGAGACTAGGCAGCATACATAGCTAACTAAAACTACCCTTTTTTGTTCTTAGTTTTCGGATTTGCTTGTGCTAAACTAAACAACCAACTAAACCTTTTAACTATGTTGTAAACTAGTCTAACCAAGCTAAATAAGGCAGCAACTACAACGCCTAAACAGTTTGCACACAACTACTAAAAAACAGAATTTAACAACTTGATTACAAACTAAACTATCAACTATTCTAATTTTGTGTTCAAGTTTTCTGTTTTAAGGACTTATCTAAACTACCATTTAAACTTCTAGATTAGGACCTAATGAACATTGTCTAAGCTAGATTGAATAAGAACAATCAGGTTACACACGGTTTTAACTAGACTACACAAACAGATTCTAACACACTTAAGTCTAGTCTAAGTTCTTTTTGTGATGGTTTTTGGTTTTTCTACTTAAAACTAATTTACCAAACTATTGTAAACCAACTAATAAAAACTTTAAAACATGAACTAACTATCTAAATAAACAGATTCTAAATGAACAACAAAACAGTCTACTACACGATTTGGGCAGCATCATTCATATGCAAGTTTAAACAATGTAAACATGAATAGAAGACTAACCAACGCTCTGATACCAATTGATGAGCCAAATGAAGGCTAGAAAAACGTTCCAAGGACTTTGTCTTCTACTCCAAACTGATTTGAACCTTGGCTATGGCAAAGAACATCCCAATGACACCCCTTGAACTGTAACCGTTTGTTCTTGGCTCAATTAATACCAACACCTCTTCCTCTTTGGCATTCCAACACATCTAAAACCTCATTGAGACCCTAAGATGCTGTAAACCAAAAATGAAGTAAATACTTAACAAGTTCTAGGCTATGAACTTGAAAGAAACCGTTAGTGGTTTAAACTTCAACTAGAAAAAGTTGAGAACTCCTTAAAGGAAAGTTTGATTGAATTGTTTTTGAAATTGTGTTTTTTGTACATTCAGCTTCCTATGCTACTTATAACAAACGAAAATTACAAGGTACAAAGTTTAAAGGACAAAGTACAAGACTAGGAATAACATGCTTGCTTTTTGAACAATTTTGGTTCCAAGAAATCTGGTTGCTTGCCGTTTCTTCCTTGCTTGTTTTCAGCCAAAGTTTTGATTGGATAATGCATTGAGCAGCTTGGTTTGAACTCCCTTTGATTGGTTGTAAGTTAGGCTTTGAATTTTCAAACCAATTAAGCTTAAACCAGCCGTCCTCTTCAAAGGAGTTGATTGGATGAATCTTTGTGCAGCTTGCTTACTTGTCTTCAACTTGATTGTGATTGGTTTGAACATTTGCAAGACTTCTTCCTGTTGGTTAAAGCTTTGAGCAGCTTATCCATCCATGTTTAACGTGAAGAACAATTCTGAATTTGACATGGGTGCTTGTCACCTCCTTGCTTGTAAGCTACTTGCTTATCATCTCCTTGCTTGAACAAAAATTCAGGTTCTAATTGCATTTTCAAGCTAAGTACGTGTACCTGAAAGACAAATCAATAATACAACACAAACTATCCTAAAACAAGGTTAACCGATCAACAAATATTAAAAGAACAACTAAAGATATGTACAACATGTTTTTGATACAACTAGATCAAAGCTTGTATCATATAAACCCAATGGACATCATCTCTGCTTGGTTCATCCTCTTCATGCCTATAAAGAAATGATTCAACACAATGCAACAACTTCTTAGCCATACTCCTTGTTATGGGACCTGTGCGGGGCAGTGAGGTGTCATCAACAGTGTTTGTATCCACAAGGTTAGGCTGTAGCTCATCAATATCGCCGCAATCTATGGTCTGAACTTCTTTCATTTGGGATTGATATGAGGACTCCAAGGCTAATATCGGGCGACTTTAATACTTTTCTATCCTTGGACGATCATCAGGGTCTCGGACGGCCATCCCTGTCGTCTTTGGATGATTTCATTGCCACGGTTGACTCGTTGTCTTGGCATCTTATTCCAGGTACCCATTTTACATTGCTTGGAGGACGTGGATTGGGTCAGGTACGTCGTCGTTTAGATTGGGTTTTCTGTAATGCACCCTTCAATGACGTGTTTTCTCAGGTTAAACTCAGTCACTTAAGTCGGGTTACATCTGATCACTGCCCTCTGTTATTACACTGTCATTTTGATATGACTGCTTCACCCAGACAGTTTCGTTTTCTCTCGGCATGGACATCTCACTCTCAGTTCCTTACATTTGTTCAACACAAATGGGTATCGTACCCCACAACAGGTGGCATGGGGGGATTTTGTAATAAAATTCGCTTACTCAAGCATGATTTATCTATATGGAACAAAGAGGTAATCGGTAATATCTTTAAAAAAGTGGCTTATGTAGAGACCCTGGTGCAATGCACTGAGGCAGCCTATGATCACTCCCCTACCGAAACAAACCGACAGGCCTACCACGAGGCTCAAGCTGACTTCCGGCTTGTTTGCTCTAAAGAATCAAACTACGGGCAGCAAAAAGCTCAAGTTAAGTGGTTGAAAGAAGGCGAAGCTAATACGGCGTATTATCATGCAATTGTACAAGACAGGCATCGGCGGCAGTATATACATCAGGTCCATTGGCCAGATGGTGTCCTTTCTGATACTCCACAAACTATTCAGTAGGCTGCGGTTGATTTCTATACTAACATGTTCACAGCGCAGCCTACACAGCCTCATCCCTCTCTACTTGATGCTATCCCTCATATAATTAGGGATTCTCACAACGCCACCCTAACGGCTATGCCCACTGAGGAGGAGATGCAGCAGGCAGTTTGGGCACTTGATCCGCAAAGTGCTGCAGGTACGGATGGATATAATGGATGTTTTTATCGTACATGCTGGGATATTATTCATAATGACGTCTACAAGGCGGTACAGGAATTTTTTCTAGGCTTTCCACTCCCCAAAGCGGCGGCACACACTATGATTGTTCTGCTTCCTAAAGGTACACCTCATACAACCTTTGCTGACTATAGGCCGATCGCCTTATGTACATTTTTTAGCAAAATTCAGACCCGCATTCTAGCCACACGTTTGAGCACATTGCTTCCTCTTATTATCTCACCTGAGCAAGCGGGTTTCCAAAAGGGAAAGGGCATTACAGAACATGTGCTACTCGCCAATGAAATGCTTCACTTGCTAGATCGCACACCCCAGTCATCCAATTGTTTGATTAAACTAGATCTTGCAAAATCCTTTGATCTCATAAACTAGAGCTTTTTGCATCATGTTTTGGCAAGATTTGGATTTTTGGCTTTCTTCCTCAAACTCATACATGACCATCTTAGCAGCACATTTTTCTCAATACTTATTAATGGCGTATCCAACGGCTTTTTTCAGCCGACTAGGGGGGTGAAGCAGGGTGATCCCCTATCCCTGCTGCTCTTTATTATAGTGGCAGAAGTTTTTACGTGAGTTCCCCATTCACATGTCTTGAGTGGCCATATACGTCCGTTCCCCATAGGCCGCCTTACACTTCACATATCGCATTTATCGTATGCCAATGATCTTTTACTTTTTTTGGCTGCCAATCAACGCAATTTGCTACATGTAAAAAAAATTTTGACCACATATGGGCAGGCATCTAGGCAATGTATTAACTATCATAAGAGCACTGTAGTGTTTTCTTCATCCATCTCCCATCATCGACGAAGCGGCCTCCTTGGGATCTTAGGTATGCGCCAATCTTCTCTACTTATTTGCATAAAGACATCACGTGCACATCACACTGTGTAGACCTTCTCACTTATGTTGACAAGCGACTACAAAGTTGGCAGCACTGTCTTTTGGATACAGCAGGCAGAGTGTTGTTGATTAAATTAGTTCTATCTTTCTTACCATTGCATCTTATGGCTGGTACACGTCTCCCAAAGGGTGTTATAAGTGCTCTTGAGGTTAGATTTTCGCGATTCTTTTGGGACCCAAACAGACATCATTGGCTATCTTGGCAAAAAATATGTTTGCCTACCCAAGAAGGGAGACTAGGGATTCGGGACTTATCTTCCATCCAAACTGCTTATTCCTGCAAGATTTGGCATCTCTATCATTGTAGTAACTCCTTATGGGGTCAATATATGCGGACACGGTATAGCGCTTGTGCTGATTTCAGACTGAGATTATATGATTCTCCCGACTGGAAACGTATAGGTGCTGTACATCCTCTATGCTCGGATCTCACTACCACTGACTCTATTCCAATATAGCCTACACCATCCGGTGCATTTACACTACGTGAGACTTATAATTTGCTTTGGCCGTCGCGTTCGGCACTTCTTTCCTATGACTATATTTGGGCTCGCACACAGCAACCTGCTGTTCAATTATTCTTGTGGCGATACTATAATTGAGCTCTTCCTCTGCCAGATAATCTCCTACGCTTCACAACAGTTATGCCATCTATCTGTCCATTTTGCCGCACTGATCAAGCATCTAATTTGCTTCTATTTTTTGCTTGTCCTGAGGTACGCATTATATGGTCCTATTTCACCACTTTATTGGATATTCATCCATACATCTGGCTTATGGCGTTCCTACCTCCTCTACATATGGTGCTCGGCATCTTCTACTCTTTTGGGTGCCATGCAAACAATCTTTCCCAGGGTCATACTCTGGAATATTTGAAAAGTGTATGCGTCGATTATATTTGATGATCAAGAATGGTATCCTCGCTTGCTTATCCGCCAGATTCGGCAAGATTTATAAACTTGGGCATCCAGCATGTCGGATACACGTATGGCTTCTACGTTACCACAGTTGGTCACTTCCAGACTCTCTCCCTCGCTACGTCACTTTGTCCACGCGTGCTGCGTTGGACAACTCCGCTGACTGGAAGATTGAAACTAAATACAGATGCAGCAGTTGGACGGTCATACGCCAGTGGTGGAGCGCTGCTCTGTGATTCAACTGGGAATTTTATACATGGGATATCTTATCCACTGCGATTGGATATGCTCTTGCGGGTAGAAGCTCAAGCTGCTCTCCTTGCGATTTTGCATTATCTTCCACACTATGGAGATTTCATAGTGAAGGTTGACTGCGCTGAGTTACATCAACTTACGACATCATCGACTCTTTCGTTAGCCCCAGATTTAGCAAGGTTGCGTACTGTGGTCCTTTCAACGTCTCTCACCATTGTGCATACGCCAAGAGAAACAAATATGTCTGCTCATCTATTGACGCAGATAGCTCTCACCACCAAGCAATTCACGTCATATGACTCGGTGGCCTTCTTACCTGCGTACATCATGAGTGTCATCCTTGAGGATGCAACACTCCAAAAATTTCGACAGCATGATCCCGCCATACATAATGGACCAAGGCCTCTATGATTGCTGTCGCAATTTGCTATCTCCCACACGTGTTGGCCTTCACAATTCTCCGTTGCCCGTAGTCTACTTGGCTACGGCAACATGGGTAAGCATATATTTCTTTAGTTTTACCCTAGCTCCTATTTGCTTTTATTTCCACTAACTAATCTGCTTGCTTGTTTTGATATTATTATCATATGAATGCACATTTCTCGGATGTCTCCCATTTGGACGCATTACATTGGATGGTTTCCTTCGTTTCTCTGACCAAGGCGACATGGGTACATCACTTATTTCTCGCTCTGTTTCATAAGTTATATAATTCAAATATCCTGTCTAACCACTTTTTCATTCGCTTTGCTGCATGGAGAATCTATTCTCTTCGGACAAGACAGCGCCAGATTCAACAACAACACACTGGCGACTAAATCAGCAAACAACAAATTTTTAGAGTTTTTCTGCATTTATTCTTTCTTGTACATTTAATCATAGACTCATGTATTTAATTTTGAATTTTGGATTTGGGAGAGTCTCCCGTAGTTATAGGACTTCTATGTAACCACGGTATTCCTCCGCCATAAGTGAGGGCAAATTACATAAATAAAACTCCAGACGGTACCGCCCGTTCTTCAACCAAAAAAATATATATTTTAAAGACAACAAGCTATATATTTCTATCCCGACATTTCATCGACATGTCATCAACGTATGTCAACGTCAAGACACCATATACCCATAATTCTTTTGAGTATATACATATTCCAAGTCATATATTCCATGTCATCAAGCTTCCAAAAATATACCGACATGTCACAAGTTCGTAAACCGAAAATCGCCACATTAAATGACTACTGAACCGTCACCCACATATCATATACTTACCTTACAAAGATTGGCAGCCAATATACACTCCAAATACATAAACCTTTCGTGCACAACATGTCAAACACCTCCCCAAAGTCATACCATAATTACATATATCAATTACCAATCATTTGCATTGATTTCTTGAACATTCAAATTCAAATTAGTACACCACATGGCCGATTTTTGTTAAACCATTTGGAGATGCGATCATACATTATATTATGTATATTATATGGTGTATAACACATTTTACATGTCTAAGGGGTTTGTGATAAATTGAAAAAAAATCATGCAATCGGTGGAAGTTGAAAATTCGTTTTTCTACATTCTTAAGGGGACATTTTTTTCTATACTTTACGACATGTATCTAGAAAGGTCTTACACATCCAAGACATATCTTGGAGTATTCTAGAAAACCAAGCTAAATGGTGATTAAACTTTACCATGTGTATGAAGATACTGCATCATTATTTTTCAAAATTAAAAAATTGTTTTTAGCACATGCATACTGAATTAGGCAGCTATTTTGAGCTGAGTTGGAGCCTAGGTAGAGCTCATTTTGCACTATGATTGCTGTAGAATGATCCACAAATGAAGGATAGTATTGATGGAGACCAAGACACACATGGTAAGCTTTCAAAAATTCAAAAAATGCTGAAGATTTCAGCACATGTTCAATGGGGCAATTTTTGTAAGTCTTCAAGGTGTAAATTCATTCCAAAAATGAAGGGCTATCACACTTATGATTGATTGGAAATCAAGACATTTGAAATTTGAATTGTTTTCGAATTTATTTGGTAATTTCCATGTTATATATTATGTACCAAGATGGATAAATGAAGACCATATCATAAAGTGACAACAAGGTGAAGCTACATCACTTGTCCAATCACATTTAGCCAAGTAAGGAAAGGTATGTCACAAGGCTATACAAGGTAACTTCCAAGGGAATTCAAGACATTGTTTAAGAGAGTTCTCAGCCATATGGGGCCTTTCATACATTACAAAAGCAATCAAGAAGATCAAAAACATGACAAGACACATTTTTCACATTCTATCCAGTGCAAAGCAAGACTTCTCTTCTCCTCATATCTTCTTCTTTTGAACATAGCCTTAAACCTATCAAATATACTTTTCACAATCTGAATAGGCTTCATTCATACCACTCATACGCGTTCCATTCTTGTACAAGGTTGATAAGGTGTGATCAAACCTTCATTAGTGGGGTGGTGATGCTTTTGTTGATTGTTGTTATTGTTCTTTATAAACGAGTTGGACATTAGTGGAGTTGATGTATTACTCTAGCCACCCTTGTTCTAAGGTGTTTTTGGTGATTAGTGAATAGCAAGGAAGGTGTCTTCGAAGACTGGAGTAGGTCACGTTGACCAAACTTGTATAAAAATCTAGGTGTTCTTACTTTCAGCATTCTTACTTTCAATTTTTGTTTTTGCAACATGGGAAAATGCAACTTAAAAAATAGCAAACGATTTTCAAAAATCATGAAACTTTCTAAAGACATAAATAAAGGTCTTAGGTTTCATTTAAAAACAAGTTTCATTGAATTTGGATAAGTTTAAGTCATTTAAACATTCAAGGTTCTGAGACTAGTGCAATCTGATTTTCAGATCTGCAAAGGTTGAGAACATCAACGTGATTGATGAAAAACTATTTCAACCCATTAAAGTAGTCATCTTAAGGGTTGTTTCATAAAATTTTCAGATCATTTGGAGTTGTCGTTAAATAGGAATTAATTTTTCATTGTAAGAGAAAGTTTTTCACAGATTGACAGAGTCCAATCAAAAACGGCTTTTCAGAGCCTTACACTTTGAGTTTTATTCTAAAATTTAATGACATATAGATAACATCTAAGAGTACATTGCACAAAATATCACGAATTTTGGAGGCCTAGAACCTGGTCATTTAGTTAACAAAAAGTATGATCTGAAAACAGAATCTATTTTTAGGAGTAATTGGTCACTAAAAATTTTTAAAAACCAATTTTTCCGCACTCACTAACCAACCCCCCTTCTAGTGGTGCTACACAGGTCCAATAAGTTGTATTAGAGCAAGGTTCTTTCATAACAAGAAGATATAACAATCTTTATGAGATGGCATCCACTAGCCACAAAACTGAGCAAGAAGGTATGACAAGCCAAAGGCCTCAACTTTTTGATAATGAGGTAAATTATGATTCTGATTCTGAACCATCTTATCATGATTTGTATGTTCAATATCTTAGTTACATAAATTTTCTAAGATTCTTTCAAAAGAAAGGAAATGCTTAATTGAAGACAAGAAATTGTTAGAATCATCTAACACAAATCTTTTATCTTAATTAAAGGATTCAAAAGACCAAACGTCTAATTTGATTGTTTCATTAAGATCTGAAATTGAATCTTTGACATCCGGAATGTTGTAATGTAAGCTAAGATCTCAGATTTGAGATCAAGAAACACAGATCTAGAAAAGATGGTAAAATAATTCGATACAAGAACTTGGATGTTAGATCATCTCGTCTCATCTTAGAAGCATGAAACAGACAAAACCGAATCAGGGCGTACTAAAGATAATCAGGTACAAAACAAATCTACAAATTTTGTTTTATCTTCATCTAAGAAACCATATGTACTTAAAACGATTGTAAAGTCTAAGAAGACAACAACACAGACTAGCGAGTCACCTATTGCATCTCATCGTACTGCCATATAGATATGAAAAAAAGCCATTAATGTATATGCGACACTCATATCATACAAATGCATCTAGATCACGCACATTGCATGCAAACCGAAAATCATATCAAAGTCGAAATTCATCTTATTTATGCAATGATAGGTTTGGCCGTTATAGGCCAAATAGAAAGAGATTACGACATGTTCTATATTTCTTCTTCACCTTTCTGCTCATCATTTGTAAGACCAAGAAAGGTTACACAAGTTTGGGTATCTAAAGGTACTCTTGCGACGGGTCGAATCACTAACCCTTAAGGACCCAAAAACAAAGGGTACCTACATGATTGTTAGACTTTGCAGGGACATATAAAACAAAGGATGTAGCAAACAAGTGGTTTCTTGAGAGAAGTTGTTCAAGACACTTAACTGGTGATCCAACCTTATTTTTAAATTTAAAGAAGGTTACAAAAGGAGGATGCGTAACCTTTGGAGATGACAATGAATGTAAAATAATTGGAAAGGACACAATCAAAAATCACAATACACTTCAGATTTTCAATATATTTTTGGTGAGCAACTTATCCTATAACTTGCTTAGTATTTTTGCATTTTTTGATGGTGGTTTTGATGTGAATTTTTCTCACCCATGCTTCAATATTGTTAATAAAAATGTAGAAATAGTATTAAGAGGAAAAAGAGAAGGAAATAATTCTACATTATCTATGGATGATATGTAGATGCAAAAGTAAAGTATTTTATGTCAAATGAACCGAATGTGAAATTATGACGTAGAAGAAAAAAGCATACATGATGAGCATAACACACTAGAAATGCATGAACACTGTGAACCGCATGAAAACTTAGAAAATAATCAATCAAGATGGCATAGAGATCACCCACACGATCTCATAATAGGCGACATATTTCAAGATGTATGACCACGTAGAAGAATAGATCAAGACGAAATTAATCAACTCCATGCTATGATTTCTGAAATAGAACCAAAGAATGTGCGTGATGCTTTGAATGATTCTTCTTGGATTGATGCATGATTCTTTGAATACATTTCTATTTATAGCTTTTGCTTCTAATTTTGTTTTTTTGATGTGATTTATAAAATAAAGGGGGAGAAAAGCGTGATTTAAGAGAGAGAGATTCACTTAAGGGGGAGCACGACTTAAGGGGGAGTTTTGAAAAACAAGTTATGAATGCATGTTTGTAAGGGGAGCGATTATGATACATTTAGATCATGAATAGAGGTTATTTTGCAAATCCTTAAAAGGGGGAGATAAAAAAGCATGATTTAAGGGGGGAGAGATTGACTTAAGGGGGACCACAACTTAATGAAGGTTTGAAATACAAGTTATGAATGCATGTTTGTAAGGGGAGCAATTATGACACATTTAAATCATAAATTGATGTTATGTTGCAAATCATCAAAAGAGGGAGATATTTGAGAAACCGGGGTTTGAATGATTCGAAAATGCATAATTTAAATGTTACGTGTTTTCGAAATGCATGATTTAAGTGTTACATGACATACGTACATGATAAATATGATTTATATGTTTTTATATAAAATTGTTGTACTAACGTGCCATGAACCGTTAAGGCTTAAATCATAACGCAAACATTTGTTGTGTTTACACTGTTTTCAGGTGCCATGTTAAATGAACTAACCTAGTTCATTTAATGAAGTGCTTAAGGAGATGAACTAAACTAGTTCATTAAATGAAGTGTTTAGAGATATATTTGAAAATACTTATTTGGCAACAAATCTCAAATGGACAAGCAGTACCATTCGGGTATTTTATTAATATAAAGCCTCACTTGTTGCGGAGGAATACTGTGGTTATATCCATGTCGCTATCTACTGAGGGAGACTCTCCCAAACTAAACAAAATAACTGAAGAAAAACATACAGAAAGCGCAAAGCATGAGCAAAAAATGGGCTACATAAAGCATAAACTAATATTTGTCTAATGAGTGGTCTACGAGAAAGGAAGGATCCCGATGAACAGAGCCATGTAGAGTAGCCAGTCTTCAAACTTGTGAAGCTTCTCCTTGGGCGAAAAATGTACCTCAATAAAACAGTGGCAGCAGGAGTCATGCAGCCGCTATACCAAAGAAAACTGAAATATAGAGATGAGAGTAATAAAGAGGCTAAGGTTCTACCTAGGTTGCCTGTCACCAAAACTGGTACGGGCAACAATGATAATAGGAGAGTCCAGCCACAACTACCGGGATGAACGCCACTAGTGAATGATAATATGGACCCACCCTCCCACATCAACATGATGCAAGCGGGATAGCGTATAAGATCCATTGAGCTTTTTTGGGTGGACGTAGGCTGTATGTACATAATTATGTAAACTGCCGCGAACTTCTAGATGAAGATCCGAAGGTATTGTAAAAACACCCGTCTGACGCCACGTAAGTCCATGTTGTGCTAGAAAGTGTGCTAGGTAGTTACATTCTCATGGCACATATGATAACGTAGTGCCCATGAAAGCCAGAAGTCCTTGTAGGCGGTCATAGTCACTACCTAATCAAGCCGTAAACCATTGTGACGATGAAAAAGTTGAAGAGTAGAGAAAAGAGAAGTGCTTGCAGTCCAGCATGCATAAGTGGCAACACTTGCAACGAAAAACATATCGTTTGGACCAGGCGCCCAGCATCGTCCCGTAATACCGCCCTGCTAGCCGCACCTCTATGGCCAGTCGCATCATCAACATTAAGTTTTAATTTACCAGAGGGTGGCAGTCTCCATCTTAGAACCTGTACTCTTTTGGTGCGTATTCTTTCCAGATTTCCCAAGTTGCTACAAATGGAACCACAGCAGCAATATGTCCAACCATTGTTGTGCGGCGAGGTTTACACCACCAACCCCGCAAGTACTGTCGAAAAGTAGCGGCAGTTGGTGGTGGCCCGACAAAAATCCTCGCCAAGTGACTCCACACTGTGTTAATTATTGAACACTTATAAAAGAGATGGTCATGATAAGCTGAAGCCTCCCGACAGAAAACACAACACGTGGGAAAAGCGGCTGATCACATCCGGACCTTCTCTGACAGCGGTAGAGTATTGTACCAGAATCGCCATAAAAATACCTTTCCAGTTGTAGAGGTACCCGGACACCAAATGTACTGAGTGAAGGGCGGAGGACCAACTTTTGTAATGCATCAAGATTGCGGATTCCCAAGCCGCCCTCTTCTTTGGGATAACAAACCGCAGGCCATGATCTCCAATGGTGGCGCTGTTTCCCAAAAAATTTGACATCTTCCGGTTTAACTCTGCTATGATACTTTTGGGGACCCTGGCCGCAGCCATAATATGCAATGGCATTATGGACAGATCCGACAGTATGAGCACCAATATGCTCGCCATACTTAGCAATCTTTGCGACCAACCTGTCAATCTTGCATCAAAATGATCAAGCAATGATGTACAATCTTGTGCTCGGTTTATACCTTTAAAAAGATAGGAGCCTAAGTACTTTATTAGCGGCGCTGAGATCCGCATATGTAAGATGGCGTCAACTCGTTGTATCGAAACACCCTCACTAGCTACCAGCTGACTCTTATGATAGTTAACCAATTGCCCCATGCACGCTGATACTCATCAAGAAATTGCTTGAACGCTTGCAAATTGCCAGAAGATCCATTCAGAAATATCAACAAAGCATCAGCAAACTCAAGATGCGAAATCATCTGACAGATGCATATTTTTTTTATGAAAGATTATTTTTATTGAATGCCTCACTTATGGCGGAGGAAAACCATATTACAAACATCAGTGTATGAAAAAAGGTGAAACAAACAGCTGCATATATAGATACATATGTATATATATATATATATGTATATATATAAAGCACACGATATTTTCATTCGGTGGTAAAGGGCCGACGGGCTCAGCTGCATATTCAGAACATTTATAACACATCCGATGTATTATGTGTCACGCAAATGGCAATTCAGAATGAAGCGATCTCCTATTATACGGCTTTATTGGCGCGAGAGCCCATAGGTGATTATGATTATATCTTGCAGCATATTCCTCCACTGGTGACTATGGAGGAGAATTTATTTCTTACACATCTGCCACAGGTATCTGAAGTAAAAGAGGCAGTGTGGAGCCTAGACCCTCAGAGTGCAGCAGGACCCAATGGTCTCCATGGTAATTTTTTCGTTCATGTTGGATGGTTATACATAAAGATGTTGTCTTAGCGGTGCAGGAATTTTTTCTCGGTGTTCCACAGCCTTCGGGGATGGCTAGTGCTCTACTCATTCTAATTCCTAAGGTTACAGCGCCTCGTACATTTAATGACTTTAGACCTATATATTTGACAAATTTCTTGAGTAAAATCTGTACTCGTATTATTGCATCACGATTGAGTTTGTTGCTCCCAAAGTTAATCTCGCCAGAACAAACACATTTTTTAAAAGGACATGACATCTCTATGCAAGTGTTGCTAGCTTGAGATATGATGCACATGCTAGATAAAGGTGGAAATCAGTTGTGTCTGAAGCTAGATATGATGAAAGCTTTTGACTGGGTAAGTTGGGAATACTTGGAATTACTATTGCGCAGGTTTGGATTTTCGGCCTTCTTTGTTCGCATCATTATGAATCATTTAGGCGGCAACGTGCTTTCAGCTCTTATTAATGGTGTTCCTTCGGGTGTCTTCCATCCGTATCGAGGGGTGAAACAAGGTGATCCTCTATCACCATTGTTATTCGTATTGTATTCGGAAGGGTTTAGTAGAGGTTTAAAGGCTTTAGTTGCAGCTAGGACAATAGAACCCTTTTGGCTGGATCGTGTGCCTTTTCATGTTACACATCTCACTTATGCTGATGATTTATTGATATTTCTATGTGGTTCTATTTGTACATTGAATGGATGTCGATCTTTTCTTACTCGTTATGAAGGCGCCTCTAGACAAAATGTAAACTATGGTAAAAGCAACTTTATTTCTTCTTTTAACACCTCATTGTAGCGCAGGCAATGGTATGAGCTTATCCTCGGTATGCGATTGTCGTGCTTACCATTCCGCTACTTGGGATCTTTCTTACATAAAGGTATTAGTCGTGCCAAATATTGTACATCACTTCTAGCGCATATTGATGGCCGTTTGAATGGATGGCATAATAAGCTGTTGTCACCAGCGAGAAGAATAGTTTTATTAAGGTATGTTATTTCTTCTCTTCCACTACATGTTATTGGTGCAGGAGGGTTATCACAATCGGTTATTAAAATCATTGAGCGCGAGATGGCCAATTTTTATTGGGGACCCAGACGTCATTGGGTTGCATGGTCTACTATTTGGGCCCCATGTTCAAAAGGTGGACTGGGTATTCGTGATTTACGTAGTCTATAACATGCATATTTTTGTCGGAATTGATGGAATTATCATCACCAAAATACACTCTGGAGTAATTACATGCGTTCCAAATATGGCCAGCGTGGGGAGTTTCGCCCACGACATCCGGGCTCACC
Organism: Eustoma russellianum; assembly: GCA_036186865.1. Lineage (NCBI taxonomy): Eukaryota > Viridiplantae > Streptophyta > Magnoliopsida > Gentianales > Gentianaceae > Eustoma > Eustoma russellianum. The sequence goes on along the minus strand of AP025040.1, from coordinate 21,590,093 downwards.
TGTTTGGAAGATTATTTGTCGATATCATGCTTTCTGTTCCACACATGTTCAGCTGCATGGCATGCAGTATATATGGACACCATCAACATCAGGAGAATTTACGTTGTCTTCAGCATATGATCTTTGTCGTCAGTCCCGTGTCACACTTTTTTCAGCATAATTTATTTGGCACAAATACCATCACCCAAAAGTCCAGAATTTTCTCTGGCGGATATATCATCGAGCGTTGCCATTTGAGGATTATATTAGTCGGTTTACAGTATCCATGCCAACGCAATGTCCTTTTTGTAAAACTGCTTCAGCAGGGGTGGATCATATCTTTATACATTGTACTTATATTCGCCCTGTTTAGACTTGTTTTTCGGTTGTCTTGCCTTGTATATCTCCTCACGCCACACGTTTGTGGCCTTATCTATTATCTTGGTGGTTCAGTGCCTCAAGCATCACGATCCATGGGGTTTTGCGCATGGTGATTCCGGGCATTAATTGTTTTTAACAACTGGCGAGCATACACATCTTTAGTATATGGTGATAGCTGATGTACTACGGCTTCACTCATTGCAGTGATACGTTCGAATATTTATTTGTGGGGCAAAATGATTGATGGCACAAAACTCTCTTCGGGATTCAGATCCGTTCAGCATCTACATTTGCTGCCTGATATTCATATTAAGCGGCCCTTGATTGTGCGATGGTTGGTGCCTCCACCAGGTCGGATAAAGCTCAATATTGATGAGGCTGTTGGAGGGACTTTTGCAGCTGGAGGGGCCATACTAAGAGACAGTTTTGGCATGTGTATTGGCGCACTTTCTTTCCGATCACCATCATGCTTTCCATACATCGCGAAAATGCATGCAGCATTATTCGGCTTGTTATACTTTCTACCTCCCTATCGTCATATTATATTGGTGACTGATTGTTAGCAGTTGATCCATTCAATTTATCAGCGCGGCACTACTTCTTAGAGTTATCATCTTCGATTGCTTTACTCATTGCAAGCGCAGACACATTTTGACGTTCAACATGTCTATAGGGAATGAATATGGCGTCCCATTACTTGGCGCAATATGGATTAATGATTCCTACGATGGGTTATTATACGGGGCATACATTACCACCGTTGATTCGCAGTTGTGTCACGCTAGATCGTACTACAGGAAATATTAGGAATGCTTGACCCGCGTAATCTTATGTTTCTCCTATTTGTCTTCGATATGGATTGGCCTTATTATAGATATTCTGCCTGCATTCTATGGGATGCAGGTAGACTTGGTATGATCCTTTGCTCTTGCCATCTTACACGGTCTCCATGCATTTGGTTTGTGTTCACTACTAATCACTATTTCTTTATCTTTGCATGGAAATTCATGGATGTTGGTGTTGCTCATGTCGGATGGTTTCAAATGTGGCCAAGTTCTCCTGCGCTCGGGCTGCCTTTTCTCTGTGTACTCAATGTTTCAAATGTGGTAAATATGTACTCTTTTCCCTTCGTGCAAGATTCTATCCACAAGGGTGGTTTTGCCTGCCAAGGTTTTAATGAGGCATATCATACTACGTTTAAACATTTCCCCTTGCCCTATTACACACTATGATGTCATACTTTTCGGCCTTTAAGTAGTTATATACAACTTTGTTTTGCTTTTGCTTGTAACATTGGTATTCCACCGCCATAAGTGAGGGTTTTTCCATATAATAAAATTGGAGACTCGTGCTCCTTCATTAAAAAATATATATATGTATATATAAAGATGGCAGCGGCTCTAGCGACTACAGCTCCAGCATGAATCTTCATCGTTTCCACCGATTTCACCATCGATTTCAACTTCAATTGCAATATTCTTCGGTAATCTATTTCCGCAAATTGCACTTTTCTTATGCAAATTCTTATATTCTGGGAATTGCAAAACCTACTGCAATTTCATTTTGCTCTTCTTCTGCGATTTGTATGGATCCTATTATGTCGGGTCACGATCGACCATCGGTTGATCATGTGCCTTTGACAGAATCTTTCTTTGAGGTGGTAGCACTGAAAATCCTGGAGCCGGCATTATCATCTTCTTCTCGTCCAATGCACAAATACAAGGTATTGCCATCCATTCAATTTTTGGCGGATAAGGTTAACAGGTACTCTCTTCCGTTCCAATATACCCTCATTGGCTCATTCTGGAATAGACGTCCTAATATGAAGCAATTATCACTTTGTATGGAACGAATTGGATTTGAAGCAACGCCAAAACTAGGTCTTTTGGATATAAGAATGTCTTTATTGCTTTTTCAAACTCGGACGATTATCAGTGATGTTTTCTACGAGGTTCATGGACTTTGAATGGTTATTCAATGCGTGTTTCCAAATGGAGACCAGATTTTGATGCACATGCTGATAAACCAATTGTCCCAATCTGGGCTTCTATTCGAGGATTGCCATTATATCTGCATAATAAATCAGCATTATGGGATATTGCTCATATGATTGGTTTTCCGCTAAAAATGGATTCTGCTACGTCACATGGCTTGTGTCTCTCTATAGTTAGACTATGTATTGAGGTGGATATCTCAAAGCCCCTTCCTCCGTGGTCGCATGTTCAGGGCGGGGATCATGAATTTTATCCGACAGTTGAATATGAAAATGTGCCACTCTTTTGCGCTTCTTGTCGGACATTAGGACATGACCAGAAGACTGCCCTCTGGTGGTGGAATCGCATGATGTTTTTTTTAGTGAAAGATGGGCGGTACCGTCGAGCCGTTTATTAATAATTTGCCCTCACTTATGAAGGAGGAATACCGTGGTAACATGTTTTGTAGGAGACTCTCCTACAAAAAAGTAAATGAAATGCGAAATGTGTATAATAGCACCTACTAAAAGTGAATGACATAAATTGCAAAATGTAAACTGGCAATGTTTTATTAACATGTAAAGCACCACAAATTGAAAAATACATGAAACAATATGATGTAGGCGATGTAGCTCCCAGGCGGTTAAATTGCTCATGCCGTTGACATGCAGCTGGCCGACGGATATCCAGCACTCCACAATGTTTTGTTCCTCAAAATAAAAAAGACCAGAATGAATAATATCAGGGAGATGAAGGGTAAAGTACCATAATTTGAAGACGTACCCATGTTGCCTGCATTCATTATGAATACATGCAACTCCAATAGAAGTCCGCTGTGTGGTAGTCATATAGGGGCGCAGTTCAGGAGTTGATATCCTGGCATGATCATAAAAAACAGCTTTATCTATAGTATTGGTGTAAACATAATCGAAATGCAAAACGAAAAAAGAAAATGTACCAACGCTGCCTATATCAATCAGTGATATATGCAACAACCGCGCAAGAAAGCCAACCCAATGGGAGACAAAAATCAAACGCGCAAGTGTGGAACCATAGGATCCAATAATATAGCTCCTCGAACCTCGCATGGCAAGCTTGTGAATGAAGAAAATATAATTGCTCCTAAGGCATGCAGCCCATGACGAGAAAGCGAGTGCGCTGCTGCATTAGGTTCGCGTGGACAATGTTGCAATGTTGAAGCATTAAGACAAAGAAAGTTGCTAGCTCGACGCAGCTCCACCAAGAAACTACCAGAATATCGATCCAGGCGTGACAAAAAGGATAACAGCAAACGACAATCAGTCTCCACAATTAGCCTATCATATTCTCTCGCGTAATATAAGAGGCTATAAGTCAACGCCATAAGCTCAGCACGCAGGGGCGTGATAGACGGTAGAGAAAAAGCAACGCCCGATATAAACTCCCCCAAGTCATTACAAAGTATAGCTCCTGCTGAGGCGCCCATCTACCCACCGAAGCATCAACGTTGAGTTTAAATCTTCCTGAAGGGGGTAATTCCCAGCGAACTGGACGATGTCATCTATGAATCCTCGATGGCGAAAATCGCCTATCCACCAAATGAGACAGCGACATTGAAAATTTACGTCCTTTAGTTGACGCACACCAAACATATATTTGCTCACGAAGTGACTCAAATAAATGTCGATATGAAAAAGAACTATCTCCAAGTCGGATAGATGTATACTCCTTCCAAATTACCCATACAGCGAGAGAGGAACTGTGGCACGTAGTTGGCCAACCATGGTAGTGGCCGAAGATGTGCACCACCAATGAATTAAATATCCTTGAATCGTATCCCGCTGAGGAAAAGGTCCAGAAAATAAGATTGACGTCTCATGCCAAAGAGACAGAATTAGTGGACAATGTAGAAAAATGTGGTTTTGCTTGTCAGAATGGGCCTTGCAAAAGACACATTGCGACGGGAATATCACTTGCCATGAGCATAAATTCTCAACCAACGGCAATGCATGCATCCAAAACTTCCACAGAAAAAGCTCTGCCCCAGAAGGTAACGTCGACCACCAAACAAACTTGGAACACTCAAAAGAAGGCATATGAGTACATAATTGGCTATAAGCCGATCTCAATGAAAACTGCCCCGTCGAATCTACAGTCCAGGAAACGCCATCAGGCGTATAAGCAACATGATGTTCCATGTATGAATGAACTCTACAGATGCACTTCCAAGTGGGAGAATAATATAAGTTAGCGAAAACTACTCTCCGTCGCCCATAGCGTTCGCGACTGTATGTTGCCCAAAGGCTGTTTGAAGTGTGAAAGCGCCACCATAAAAGACTGTCATAAGCATGTTGTAACAAGGCCAAGTTGCGGATTCCCAAGCCTCAAAATTCTGTTGGGCAGCAGATCTTGTCCTAAGCGCGCCAATGATAACGATCCTTCCAAAGAAAATGAGCCATGCATTTTTGAATTGCCTGCACTACACTTTTCGGAAGCTTTGAACTCGCCATAATATGCAATGGCATAGATCCTAGAACATGACGAATTAAGACCAATCTACCCACAAAGGATAAAAGCTTTGAAGCCCATGAATTCAATTTTGTGTCTACATGAGCTAACAAGGATGTGTAATATGCAGCACGATTAATACCTTTATATAAATATGAACCCAAGTATTTCATGGGCAACTGCGTCAACCGCATGCCTAGCGTATGCGAAGCGCATGTCCCTGAAACGCTCGCACTAACGACTACCAGACTTTTGTGAAAATTGACTAATTGTCCCGAAGCATGTTGATAATCATCTAAAAAAGACCTGAAGCGTCGCAAGTTTGCAACTGAACCATTAAGGAATACCACCAGGTCATCAGCAAACCACAAGTGCGATATCTGGGGTACACGACCCGCATTAAAACCAAGAATGGTTCCATCCTTCATCAATGATTTAAGTCCACGAGAAAAACCCTCTGCAGCTATAATAAATAACAATGGAGATAATGGATCTCCCTGCTTAACCCCCCTGGAGACTGGAAAGAAACCCGCTGGCTTACCATTAATGGGCACTGAACACTTCGTAGCAGATAAATTATTTAAAATGATACGAACAAAACGCTCATGCAAAACCCATAGTAAATAATACCTGACGAAGATAGGACCAGTTTACCCTATCAAAGGCTTTAGCCATATCAAACTTAACAATAACATGACCTCCACGTACTGGTCAGTCCAATACATGCACCATTTCTTGTGCCAATAATACTTGCTCAGTAATATCACGACCCTTCAGAAAACCCGCCTGCTCTGGAGAGATTAGTCGATGCAAATGATTTGCCAAACGAGTTGCAATTGAGCGAGTGATTACCTTGGCCAAGAAGTTTGTCAAACAAATAGGACGATAATCAGAGAACGTTTGCGGATTCAGAACTTTCAGTATTAAGGTAATAAGGGAAGCAGCAACCTGACGCGGCGGAGGAACACCTAAAAAAATTCATGTACTGCCTTATGCACATCCGTCTGTATAACTGGCCAAAAACGGCGATAAAATGAGCCTGGGATTCTATCTGGACCTGCGGTGCTTGTGGGACTAAGATCCCAAACTGCAGTTTTCACCTCTAGCATTTCTGGTATTGCCATCAACAAATTATTATCTTCCGCAGATAACAATGTTGGGATGTAACTAATTATAGAATGACATGGCGCAGTGCGTTCCTCCGTGAACAACGTCTAAAAGAAACGTACTGCCTCCATTTCTATGTCCGTCGTAGTTACACACTCTCCTCCATCCGGTTTCAATATACACCGAATCAATTGCCTGTGGCGCTTTTCTTTTACAGTTTGATGAACAAATTTAGTGTTCGCATCACCTTCACGTAGCCATTTGACATTTGCTTTTTTGCTTCCAATACAATAACACTCTGGACTGAGCTAAGCGAAGAATGGCCATGCTGCGATGATATACACTCCTTGTGACATCCGAGGGAGATGAATCATACGCTGCTTCACAGCGCAACGTGGCTGCCTCAGCCTCAGCCACCGCATCAAAAACATTCCCAAAAACCTCCTTATTCCACCTACGTAACTGTTTCTTAATTTGATTAAGTTTGAAATAAAAACCTCTCATGCCACCGACTGTAGGGAGGGATTTCTAATGATGAATGACAAAGCTGTCAAAGTCAGAGTGTGTAGCCCAGACATCCGGATATCGAAAAGAGACCGCCGTTGAATTAGAATCAGCCGCACATTCGAGAAATAAGGGAGCATGATCAGAAGTAGTCCGATTGAGGTGCTGATAAGATACCGAAGAGAAAAGATCAAAAAAATCTGCAGAACATAGAAAACAATCCAACCGACGCCACACTCTACCCAAACCACGCCCATCATTCCATGTAAAAGTTGAACCTTGAAAGTTGATATGCTGCAGGGAGTAGGCATCTACACAGTCTTTAAAGTCGTCAAGAGTTTGTAGCGATGGTGAGGAACGACCCTTATGTTCATCCAATGATAGGAAAGTGTTGAAGTCTCCTCCAATCAACCATGGGATGTCAAGAGTTCTATGCATATCAACTAGATCAGACCACACTGGCCTGCGTGCTGCCACTGTATGCATGCCATAAACAAAAGTTGTCCAAAAAGAGTCTCTCGATGCCAACCAAGCAAAGCGCAAAGAATGATTTTGCACTCCATAACATTCACCTTCTAGTTGAAGAACTGCACTTTGCCACATGATCCAGATATGATCATCACAAGCCGACACAGCACGTGAAAAACCAAATTTCAGCTGATATGTTGTAAGCGTTGAGAGTCTAGACTTTGGCTCAATAATAACCAAAACATGTAAATGATAACGACATAACAAAGACAGTATCTTATCGACAGAAGTACGAAGCCCTCTAACATTCCATAGCAATATCTTCATTGGTCTGATAGTACTTCAAATGAGTTTGAGAGGGCAGCCCTAGAGCGAGTAAGCGGAGGAGATAAAGGAGTTACCAAACGATTTTGACGTCTTATAAGACGAGGTGGCACCTAAAAATCAACCGCCTCACCAGACGGAGGAGGGGTTAACGGATTGACTGACACAACACATATTGATACAATGACTAATGCACCAACAACTTTCTCTGAGAAACAGACTTTACGCCATGTAGGCACTATATCCACATATATTTCTATTCCTCCATTATGTCCAGTTGAGTATAGGCAAGAGGGCCCCCTGAGTCCTTTGCCACATTAGGGTTTGCCTTGTGTTGTTATTGGCCCTAGTGTTTTTCCACCAGGTGCGATCCAGGAGCATGGTTTACAGAGAATTGGGGTTTCGTTGGAGCATGTTGTGGAGGAGCCTGATGACCTTTTATGTGCTACTATTTCTGATATCGAGCTTCTCAAGGATGGGAGATCTAGGAAGGAACATACGGTGCAGGATGCTGATATAATGGGCTAGATTTCTGACGATGTGGTCTCCATGATCTCTTCGGCATTGATGGATGACATGAAGGCATCCTCTGTAGAGTTCTAACGGCGTATGGGTTCGTTGGGGCCTGATGCACAACCGCATGATGATCTTCTCAGTATGGATCTAGAATCTCCTCACCCATCACCATGGAGACGTCGTACTAAACAAAAGATGCTACGTTTGTACCAACCTTTGACAGGCAGAGTGACTCGTTCTTTACGCTCAAAATCTTCCTCTTCTCAATGAATTGTCTTGTGTGGAATGTTGGTGGTTTATCCATCGGACTATTGCGTTTGAAACGCTTATTGATATCTCAAAAATTTTTGTTGCTCGCAATTATTGAACCAATGAAGTCAAGTACTCAACTTACCCATTTTTGTATGCAGCTCAAGTTTTCATATTCTGAGGTTACATATGATGGTAAATTTTGGGTATTATAGAATAATTCGGCTATTAGATTGTTATCTTTTTCTGTTGTGAGTAATGTTCGCATTTTCATTATCAACTGGTTGGTTTGGATTTCTCTGCATGGTTCACTCCTGTGTATGGATTACATACAGTTACAGCTAGGAGACGATTATAGGATGATCTTCATTGACATTATGACACTCATTCAGATACATGGCTAATTGTCAGAGATTTTAACACTTTCTTACTGTGGATGAGCATGTTTGTTTGTCAAACCAGTGATCTCGTCATTGGAGGAGTTTAATGACTGCGTGGCTTATTGCTCACTGATTGATCTTCCTTATGAGGGCCCAATACACACATGGTCAAGTGGGCATGGTTTAGGGACTGTGAAGCATCGTATGTACCATTTCATATGTTTTAAATCTTTTAATCATGACTTCCAGAATCTCAGGGTCCGTCATTTGCCTCGTCTGACGTCCGATCATGCTCCATTATTATTACGGTGTGTTCAACAGGATGTGCAGGTTCAAGATCTTTTTGGTTTCTCAATGTTTAGAAAGAGCATGGAGACTTTCTTGATTTTGTGCGAGCATCATGGAAATCTTATCCAACTGGAGGACATATGCACGATTTGTATGATAAATTACACGCTCTAAAGAAGGATTTATGAAATTGGAATGTAGCATTGTTTGGAAATGTCTTTGACAAACTTATGGCTACACAACAAGACTTAATTTGCTGTGAGCGAATGATTGATCAGGATCAAACACCGTCATCACGCATGGCGTATCATGCGTCTCAGGCTCAGTATAAGATTGCGGCTAGAAATGAATTATTGTACTGGGAGCAGCAGGATCGGGTTAAGTGGTTACGAGCTGGTGATGCAAATACTTCTTATTTTCATAATATTGTGAGGGATGTCATCATCATCAATCTATTTCTGTTATTCTTATGGAGGAGGGTGTTTTATGCGATGCAATAGAATTCATTCAGCAAGAAGCAATTTCTTTCTATACTAATCCTTTTTCTTCTGAACCCATTTCTACTGAAGGCACTCTCCTAGATTTTATTCCTCAGCTGGTCTCACATTCGAATAATATACATTTAATAGCGATTCCAGCTATGGTTGAGGTTAAGGTGCTGCTTGGTCGTTAGACCCTAATAGTGCTCCTGGGCCGGATGGTTATAATGGTAACTTTTTACGAACATGATGGAGTATCATTCAGTGTGATGTTTTGAAGGATATGCAAGAATTTTTCCTGGGATTTCGGCTTCCACGTGCAACGGGCAGTACTTTGATTGCGGTAATTTCAAAAATCACTAGCCGTCGGAGGTTTTCAGACTTTCGACCCATAAGTCTTACGAATTTTGTTTCAAAAGTTGCTGCTCACAATCTTGGCTCAAGGTTACAACCATTGATGTTGAAGATCATTTCCAATGAGCACGTGCATTTTCTGAGGCGTAGAGATATTTTAGACCAAGTTGTTATTGCAAGGGAGATGACTCATCTGCTTGATAAGAAAATTCAAGGTTCTAATATAATGATCAATCTGGATATGATGAAGGCGTTTGATTGTGTCAATTGGCAATTCTTAACCCAGTTGCTTGCCTGTTTGGGTTTTGATTCTCGCCTCATTTCTTTAGTATTTAACCATTTGAAAGGTACCTATACATATATATTTTAATTAATGGAGTTCCCAATGGGTTTTTTCAGCCCACACGTGGGGTTAAGCAAGGGGATCCATTATCTCCACAATTATGTATTCTTGCTTTTGAAGCCTTCTCCATGGGATTGAATCATTTGGTTTCTCTAGGTGCTATCCAAACTTGTAACATAGGAAGCGCTAGACCATGTCTTACACATCTTGCTTTCGTTGATGATCTCCTTATTTTCCTTAATGGTAGCTTGATGAATTTGAGGAAGTTTAGAGAATTTTTATAGCTTTATCACAGTGCTTCTGGTCAGGCTGTAAATTTTTGCAAAAGTCATTTTGTTTCCCATCTTATCTTTCAGTGGCACAAGTCCCCAGAATGGAGAGTACACTTCAAATGTTTTCTGCTAATTTACAAATCAAATATTTGGGGATTCAACTATTTAGGGGGACGACACGCCCTTCTCATTTCCTGTCTTTGGTGTCTTCCTTTCAGGCATAATTGTAGATTTAGCAAAAAAAATTTTAGTTTCACGCAGGCAGGTGATGAGGATCAAGGGTCCCATCCAGAGGTCAAGGGCCCTATGACAAGAAGGAGGGCAAGAGAACTTTGTCATCAAGTTGCCACCTTCTTGTACAAGCATGTTCAAGATGAACCTAAGATCCCTTGGGTTCATTTCATTGAACCTTCACCTTGAGTGCAAACGTGTGTGTGTACCTCTTTGTCTTGAAGTTTATCTTGTTTTCTTGTGATCTTTGTTTTATGTGTTTGCTTTGTAGGAAGATTAGGTGCATGGAAGATCCAAATAAAATGAAGGGCCCAATTGAGGAAGATAGCCGTGTGTTTCAAAAAAGGAGACCAAAGGAATGTTGTCTTGAAGAGAATGTTTGTCTCTACCAAGACAAACTCAAAGGTGTCCAAGATTGAATCTCTTGATCAAATTGAAATCAAAATCATCTCCATTATCCACAAGGGGGCCGGCCATCTTGCAAGAAAAAGGATGATGATCAAGTGAATTTAAATTCAAAGCCAAACTTGAATTTGAACTCAACCTTGATTTGAATTTAAGTTCCAACCAGATTGAGCCTTAAAATTCAAGATGAATTCAGCCAACTAGACATCCATAGACACGCCATTCTTGAAGAGAAAAGAAGGAGATAGATCACAATTCAAATTGAATCCAAGTTTGAATTCAAATTCAAACTCAATTTGAATTCAAACTTCAACTATCATTTGAATTCAATCCCAGCCATCTTATCATCATCAAATCAGGTTTTCCACATCTCATTCACTCAAAGAGCACGGCTGGAAAAGGTGGGAAGGATAAACCAACAAACAATTCAAGATACGCTCAAGTTCAAACTCAACTTGAATTCAAACTTCATCCAACTTTTAAATTCAAGTTCAAGCACATTCTACTCATCAAATCAGCTTCTCCAAGACTCCATCAAGTCCTCATACACGCCTGAACATAGAAGAGAAGATATCTTGCAAGCAATTCAAATTTTAGCTAGGATTTGTTTTACTTTTGAATTCAAATAGTTTTCAAGTTTCAAACATTATTAGCTAGCTTATTTTGAATTAAAATATGGTCATTTGAAGGCTGATAGGCGTTGCCTAAGGCCTATAAATAGACCCCCTTTGGCTGATTGTAAACACAACTTTTGATGAATAAGAATTCTTGATATTTCTTTCACTTTGTGTGAGACTTTGTTTTCTTGGTTTTGCATTAAAAACCTAGGTTAAGATCCTTCAAAGTTGAGCATTTTGAAGGTGTTGCCATTGCTTAAAGGTGCCGTCCAGGAGGGCCTTATTGGTTTGCCTGATCAACGACCATCTTGAAGTGTTGGTTTTGCTCGTTTTAATCCATACGTTTTGTTCACTAAGGAAGCAAGGGGAAGTCTTCTTCCTTGTGCCTAACCCTTTGTGAAAGACGTTTGGAAGGTGGAATTGTTGGAGCCCACGAGTTGCACGCATCAAATTGGTATCAGAGACCAGGTTACTCTATTCCACCATCTATCATTTCCTTTTCGTTTGAGTCTAGTCATTTCAATTTCAGTTGAGTCCTTCTTCTACCCCTCACTCTACACGCCATTGTCTTGCATTTCATACAAAAAAAACAAACGTCCTACTCATTTGCTTTGAGTCCTTGCATGTTGCTGCATTTTGCTTTTCATCATTCAAGTGTCATTTCCTTTATTTCCTTTTCGCATCACAATCTGATTTTGAGTCGTTCAAACTTGAACAAATTAGGGTTTGTTGCATTTTAGGTTACATTCAGCCTTCATTTAAATATTCCAACCATCATCCTATAAAGCTACCTCGGTTTCAAATCATCTTGTTCCTACCGAAGCTTTTAGTTGGTGATGATTGTATGCATCTTATGATTCGCATGGTGATTGATTTCATGCTTTAAAACAAGTAGTCATACGTGTGTTTGCCTTCACGAACCATCTTCAACAACAAAACCCTAATTCTACCCCACACACCCACAGTCCAACCAGCTCCACCCCAACCCAACCCTAAAAACTAACCAACCTGATCCCAAACAACCCAATTTACACCCCCAACAAAATGCCCCAACCCAATTTTTCCAAACACAATCAGATTCTAAAGATCCCAAATCATTCAAATAAACCCTAACCCTAGAATTTGAATTTTGTTCAAATTCTGTCCTAAACCAACCAATATCCAAATTGACCACACCAATCATCAATTACCACCCCAAATAGTCTATTTACAACGCCCGTTCAGTTCCCAAAACCCCATCCTGCAAATTCTCAAAACGTTCAAAAAACCCTAAATCAAAAACCCTAACCCTAACCCATTCGGCCTTACCCCAATTTCCCTCACTTTCCAAGGTTATTTTTGTTGCAAGTCCAAGTTACAATTTGCAATTTAAATACATTGCACTATTCTGTCCAAAAGCGCAAGTGCTAAGTGCAAAACGCATGAAATTTCAATTCTGCCCTTAGTTAAAAAAAAGAGAATCTGAACTTTGCTCAATTGAAATAGCAAGGAAGAAAAAGAAAAACAAAAGAACAAGAGAAAAGAAAAAAGGGCAAAACGTTTGTGCATTGTAACCCCACATTGTCGTCCCCTATATACCTTATTCTCCATCTCCTGATCCTCTTGAACCAATCACACATTTGGTTGCTCGATTGTTGCATGACTTGAACCATTTTGTGGATAGTAAGTGCATAGAATCAAAATTAACTAAAGATTGCCCACGGCAACCCTTAGTTTATCTTTGGTTCAGCCTTATACAACAACTATGGTTGCTTATTTTCTTTGAATCTTAGTAGAAAGTTCAAGTTTGTGTTCATTTCAATTGATTCTACTTTGATACTAATTGGTGCAACTTGAACGCAAAGAGGAAGAAACAAGTGGAGAACATTGTGATTTGAAGAAGCCTTGGAAATACACTTCCTTATTGATCACTTTGAGCCTTCTTAGCTTCAGGTTATCCAAGAACCAAAGTGGTAAGAGAGTAGAAAGAATCGAAAGCGGAGTGTTCATAGCTTATTTTTTACTAGTCCCTTAACATTTGCTTGTCTTTGTGTTAGTTTGCTTCTTTCTTTTTCCTTTTTTCGTTCAATTCCTTAGGTACAATGGAGAGCAGCAATCATTCCGCATCTAGCAAGTCAAAAGAGGCCGAAACTGTTGACAACACGCAACAACAAATGCTGGAGATACTTAAGAAACTCATGCATGACAATGAGGTAATTAAGCATCGCTTGGAAGACGTGGAGCGAAGCTACAAAACGAGTGATGGCCAAGGAACAAGCAGGGCCGTTCCCCTACCACAACCAAGGCGCCATCCCCCAGAAGAAGTTGAGGATGACAACCTTAACCACCACACACCGAAGCAAGAAGGTTTGTTCCTCCTACACAACCAAGAAGGTACGTCCCACGAAGGTACAACGATGATTACATTCCATATGACCATGATGAGTATGACTTTGATGACCACCCTCCCCGTGGTTACCAAAGACGCCAAAATCCCCTTTTCCCGCAAGATGACGATTTTCTGAAAACCAAAATAAATATTCCCACGTTTTATGGTAAAAGTAATGCGGAGGAATATTTAGAATGGGAAACGAAAGTGGATTTAATATTTTCTTGTACCAATTATAGTGAATTACAAAAAGTGAGGTACGCTTCTATTGAGTTTTCTGGTTATGCACTTAATTGGTGGACAAATTTGTGTCGAAATAGAACTAAGACAAGACAACCTCCAATTTCTACTTGGGAAGAAATGAAGTTTGAAATGAGACAACGTTTTATTCCAAACAATTATGAGAGTTCTATTTTCACGAGTTTGCACAACTTACGTCAAGGTTCCAAAAGTGTAGACGAGTACTATAAAGAGTTAGAAATTTTGTTGGAAAAGTCTAACTTGCAGGAACCTGAAGAGGCCACCAAAGCTCGTTTCTTACATGGTTTAAACAGGGAGATTGCGCAAAGGGTTGATCTTCAACCTTATCTCGACCTCACCACCATGGTACATATGGCTAAAAAGATTGAAACACAATTAAAGGTACGTAATTCCTCCAATTTCAATTCCAATTATCGTACTAATCAGTCTTCGTCAAGGTTTTCCAACAATCGTTCAGGAACGGGAAGTTCACGGCCTACAGGAAGCCAAGCATGTGACCAAGGTGTGTCACAAAGAATGGACAATCGTGTGCAATCCACACAAAGGAGAGATGAACGCACCCAACAAAAGGCTCCTACCGGAAATTCTTCTGATCCCTCAAACAGGTTTCGAGACATTAAATGCTATAAATGTCAAGGACGTGGTCACATAGGAAAAGAGTGTCCTAATGCAAAACGAATCATGTTAATTGAAGAGACCAACGAATATGTGTCCGAGTCCGAGCATGAAAACGAGTCTGAGCATGATAATGAAATTGAACCTGAAGAGGATCTAGGCGCATTAGATGATTTTGACACTAAGGAGTTTCTTGTTGTGCGTAGAGCTTTAAATGCATATCTGAAATTAGATGATCACGAACAACATAGAGAAAACATTTTCCATATTCATTGCATGATAAATGGTAAAATATGCACCATGATCATTGATTCTGGTTCTTGTGCGAATGTGGCTAGCATCGAATTAGTAAGAAAACTGAATTTGCCTATGACTAATCATCCGCATCCTTACAAACTTGCATGGATAAATGACTGCGGTGAAGTTAGCGTAAGTAAACAAGTTTTGATTTCTCTTAGCATTGGTAGTTACAAAGATGATGTTTTATGTGATGTCGCACCAATGCATGCTAGTCATATCTTACTTGGTAGGCCATGGCAATTTGATCGACATGTGACATATGATGGTTATTTGAATCGTTATTCTTTCAAATTGAATGGCAAATTGTACAAACTGCATGCACTTCCACCACACAAAGTCCACGAGGATCACCAACGCATGTCCAAGTCTAGAGCCGATCCTAAGGAAAAAGAAGCCGAGAGAAAATTCGTGGAGTGTATAAAAAGTGAGAACAAAAAACACGAGAGCAAGGGAAAAGAGGTAGTGCCCCTAAGTGTCAACGAGTCCAAAAAAAAGTGTGGGTATTTCACAAAGAAAAGAGAGGTCACACGCGCACTTTATAACAACCAAACTGTCCTCATCATCATCCCAAAGTCGTGTCACCTTGCCCTTGAAGAACTCCCACAAAACTTACCTACCTCAGTTGCATCCCTTATCCAAGAATATGAAGTTCTATTTCCCTCCGAACCGCCATCCAGATTACCACCCATTAGAGGAATAGAACACCAAATCGACTTTGTCCCAGGAGCCGTGTTACCCAATCGCCCAGCCTATCGAGCCAACCCTGAAGAAACCAAAGAAATCCAAAGGCAAGTAGAGGAGCTCCTAGCGAGTGGACAAGTCCGAGAGAGCCTAAACTCTTCGTCCTAACAATATAGTTTAAAATTTTTTCTGTGAGGATTCGTCGTTTATCACATCAGTTTGTCTGGATAAACTCTTCATCCTAACATTCGCCTTTTTCTTTGGCGTCTCCATCATGATGCCTTACCCCTTCCTTAGATACTATTAAGATTCACTACTGCTTGTCCCATGTGTTGTCCGTTTTATTTATCGGCTGAAGTGACAAAGGGACATATTTTTCTGAGCTGTCCTGACGTATCCTTCATCGGGCATTATTATAGTCAATGTCTTGACGGTCCACTGGTGTCCAAGATATCTCTTCGTTCATACTTATTACAATGGTGGATATGAACTCAAGCTAGATCATTTAGAAACCAGCTTCGTATTGTTACTCCGGGTATAATTACATGGGAACTTTGGAGAGCTTATACATCTATCACTTTTGGCGAAAGTGTGTGGTCTCGAAGGACTGTTTGGAGTATATACGGAGATCCATCTATGACTGGGCATCCGTATAGCACCCCGTACCCGGCCTGCCCGAATACGGTGCGCCCACTGTACTTCACTACGGAGAGTACCAGGCATCATCGCTTAACATGTCATAATCCATAATAAATCTTATTGACTTCCATGCTTACGTATCAACAAGTAAGCAAAATTTCGGCAGAATAAAAACTTTTAAATAAAACATTCCAAATAACGTCTACAGCCATGTCCACAAAATAAAAAAGATATTTTCGAAATGTTTGTTCCAACATAAGTTCATCAACATAAACCATCATGAAGAAAAGTCCTTAAGCTTCCATCCTCTCTCTCTTGGTTACGGATACGGAACTCTAGGCTCACCATCAATCCACTCTACCCTGTTTCCTGCAGGCTTTGGGAGGAAAAATAAAGGGGTGAGTGACAAAGTCACCAGTAAGTAAACCATAAACAGCCAAGAATTAAATGAAAAGTATACACAAGAACCAAATCCCAAGAATTTGGATTCTCTACATACCTGACCCTCAATCCATTGTCCGTCAAAATAATTAAGATCGTAACTTATGCGACAATAAGATCATAACTTAAGTTACCGTACACAATAAGGTTGTAACCTAAGTAGTAGTACACATAGCATTCGACTGACTGTTAAATGCAACATGTATGAACATGCACATGTGATGCAGCATGATGAAAATGAGGATAAATTCGTTCATTCTTTCTTTCAAAACATATTCGTAAGGAAAACGAGAACAGAAAGTATTCAGATCTATTATCTCCGGATCTGAGGTGGTCATATCATTCCTTTCGGATCTATTATTTCCAGGTCCGAAAACGGTCGTACAGTCAATCATCGTAATCAGGTCTATTCTCTCCGGGTCTGAACGATCATAATCATCATCAGGTCTATTTTCTCTAGGCCTGGACGGTCATAATCATCATCAGGTCTATTCTCTCCAGGCCTGAACGGTCATAAATATCATTATCAGGTCTGTTCTCTTCGGACCTGTACGGTCATAGTCATCTTCAGATCAATTAACCCCGGATCTGGAGCGGGTCAGGCTTGCCAGGAATTAATGGTACCAATAGGAGTCATTTTTTCAAAAACGGAAATCTTTCTTTCAAAAATAGCTCCTCTTCTCTTCTTTGGTATAAAATCAATCTTATGAAGCATGCAAATGGGACAATGCAATGCATGACGTGCAACGTGAAATTCATGACTAAACACATCACACAATACACATACGGACTTGCTCCTTAAGCTGGGAAAATATTCCAGCAATAACACTCTGTTCCTACGGCTAGCACTCAACAATTTAGGGCCTATTTTTATAAACTTATGTCACACGTATGCATCATGAAGTCTTATTTACATGCCATAAAAATCCTGTAACATTACGAGGTAGATAAAACCATTAAATCATTAATTTACTAAAAAGGATACTGCTGAGTCCAGCAGTGTTGTATCCGTTCTTACCTCAGTTTAATGGGTCGTAAGGCCTTATCCCATTAAGGCTAACATCTGGATACATATCCAATACACTAAGAAGTAATAATTGAAGGCCCAACATCACATACAAGTCCAATTAAATTGTATTAAGGCCTCAACAAAACACTCTACTCTGCGGCCCTCTTTTTCCAGATTTGTACCGTGACTTCCCTTTAATTGTTGCCCCATAGAATCAATACTTTTAAGCAATTTCCTTCCATAAACATACTCCTATATGTCTTAGGTAAGTACTTTAAAATTTTCAAGGCAATCAAATACACATAAGGGGGCCAAATAATTTTCTTTCTAAGTTAAGGTATTTACTGGAACTGTAGTGACCCACTTCTACTAAAAATTTTATTAAGGACAAACCACAAGTCCTTTTACCAAAATTCCACCTCTTAATTTTACTAAGAATACGAGGCTACCATCCTACCAAATTTTAGCTAAATTGCACGTTCTTAGGGTTCATTTTCTGACCATGCAATATACCACTTAAAACTGTCCAGCTCCAGTAGTTTTGCTTTTTACCGCTTTGTACTGTCCATGGTTATCCAAATAACCTTATTTCTCTAAGGTGGCTTACTAACCATTAAATACCTATTTTGACATGATTATTTCCAGATTAATAATTAACTTAGGCTTCATACAAATCATAATAAAACAGCCTTGCTGTTTTATACACAACACACGCCAGCTTCACACATTTCACTCTTCATGTGGTCAAATCTTAACAAGATTAACTTATTCCTCCAACACTTGTTATACAGCCCGTTCTTTGCACATAGTGGGGGTCATGTCACATCTTGATTTTAGCACAAACATAGACATGTAGTAAACCATACATCAAGATAACACCTTTTCTTTGAAATCTCTAAGTTCTTGTGCCTAGTTCTTAGAACATTCGACTAACATTCACATCTTAGAGAGAACTAGTCATTCAGGCATATACTTTGCAAATAAACCAAGGTTGCTTAGGGTGTACTTGCCACTTTGAGTAAGAACTTCCCTTAGATTGAGTCTTGGTTGAAAAAGGTTGAAGCTTTCTTCCAACCTTGACACATAGCACACGGTTTTGGGGGAGGGGAGACAGATGGACATTAGATACTATTTTGAATGAAGAACTACTAGCTTGATGTTAGGATTTCCTTACCCAAAATGGAGCTTGAGATGGATTGCACCCACCAACAATGTTAGCTTCCCTAGTAGCTTGAAAAATCTCCTCCTAGTGGCCATTGAAGGTCACGGTTTTTAGGCAAGAAAAGAACCAAAATGTAAGCTTCACTTTTTAGAGAAATGGACTCTACTCTTAGAATCTAAGGTGTCACTTACCTAGATGGAGCTTGAACTTTGAAGATGGTTCTTGAATCTCCTTGGCCCAAGGTTATCCGAGTGAGAGAAGGTGAGGGAGGGTTTGCTCAAGTATGTGAGGAGTCTTGGATCTTTTGGCTTAGGTGAGCTCTTTTGTGGTTTGAATGTTGAATATGGAAGAAGCTTCTAGGATCTTTGGAGATGGTTTTCTTCAAATGCTAAGGGTGTGGCCGTTGGAACCCTTAAGGAAGAAGAAGACCCTTCATTTGCATGGATCCATAATTAGTATCTTACACCATTTAATACCTTGAGTTACTTTTGAGGCGTGGTTAAGAAAAAGTAACTATAGTAATTGTTTCAAGGTTTCTCATGGCTTCACCATGGTACACATCCAGCGGTTGGGGTGTGGTTGAGTTTAATTAACCCTTAGTTACCTTCTTTGATACACCTTGAGTTACCTTTTTAGGGTGGTTAATAAAAAGTAACTAGAGTAATTGTTTTAGGGGTTACCATGGATTATCCATGTTAATCTGGTGGTAGGGCTTCCATTGGCTCTTTGTTCTTAAATTTCTTCATGAGGATAATTAGAAAAAGTTGTCTCAATTAAAAGTGGTTAGTTGGACTATTATGGTGAAAATGATCCCATGGATTATCCCCTTTATGGTGCATCCGGCCTATAGAAGAAAAGAAGAGAAAATCTTAAATCTTAGATTCATACTCTCCTTCCCTTTATGTGTAAGACTCTTGGAATTTCTTTAAGAAAGCAACAAAGTAATTAGTTGAGGCATTTAACAAAAAAGTTCTTCATGGATGCCTAAACCATGGCCTTACCCGGCGGTTGGGGGAGGGAAAAGTGTAAAACTTTTTCCCTTAACTTTTGAAACCCCATTTAGTAGGATACTTAATGGTAGTGGAAGCTTTATTGTCTTTACTTTTAAGGAAATCATTAAAGACAAATTGTCTTGTCAGGGAAGAATATCCTAGAGTACTTTAAGACCCTTATGGCCGATTTTCTCAAAATCTTGGGAGGGCAAAATGGTCATTTCACATGCTTCATATGACCTACTTGGAGTATTATACTATCCCTTATAGTATACAATTTAAGGAAAAATAATTAAAGAGACATGATAAAACTTAATAAAAAGTACTTGGAAATACTAACATGTTATTACACCACTTCATACGGGTCTCAAGTATCGTATGATTTTCGTTCAGTACAACATTCTTCCCCCCTTATTACAAGTTTCGCCCTCGAAACTTAAAAGCACTAATCGAAGAGATGGGGGTACAAGTTCTTCATATGTTCTTCCGTCTCCCAAGTGGTTTCATCAATTGAGTGGTGCTTCCATTGAAATTTAACCATGGGAATGGATCGTTTCCTTAGGACCTTTTCCTTCCGGTCAATGATTCTTTCCGGTTCTTCTTCATATGACACGTTGGCTTCAATTTTCAAAGATTGCTCCTCAGTGATATGACTGAGCTCATGCACGTACCAACGAAGCTGGGATACATGAAATACGTTATGTAACTGAGACAATGATAGCAGTAACGCTAGCCGGTAAGCGACTTCTCCAATTCTTTCAAGAATCTCATATGGCCCGATAAACCTTGGACTTAGTTTACCTTTTATGCCAAATCTTTTCACTCCCTTTGATGGCGACACTTAATAATACTTTTTCACCTGCCTGAAATTCGACTGGTCGCCGCTTTTCATCAGCCCAAGCTTTGCTTCTATCCTGGGCCGCTTTCAACCTCTGCTTAGCAATTATTACTTTCTCTCGGGTCTGCTCCACCAAGTCAGGTCCTGAAAGAATTTTATCTCCGATTTCATCCCAATAAAGTGGAGATCGGCACTTTCTTCCATAAAGTGCTTCATAAGGAGCCATTCCAATAGATCGATGGTGGCTATTATTATATGAGAACTCCACGAGCTTGAGACTCTTGTCTCAACTTCCTCCGAAATCAAGTATGCGAGCTCATAACATATCTTCCAGTGTTTGGATGGTTCTTTCTGATTGACCATCAGTCTGGGGGTGAATGCTGAACTCATCCGTATCTCAGTGCCCATCGCTTTTTGGAAAGTTGTCCAAAATCGGGAAGTAAAGCGAGGGTTGCGATTGCAAACGATACTCATGGGTATTCCGTGCAGATACACAATCTGATCTATGTACATTGAGGCCAGCTTCTCCAAAGAGGCTTTAATCGTCATAGCCACAAAATGGGCGGACTTAGTCAAACGATCTACTATAACCCAAATAGCATCATGCCCATTCTTTGTCCTTGGCAGATCAGTCACAAAGTCCATAGTAATATGATCCCATTTCCATTCCGGGACTTCAAGAGGCTGTAATAACTCGGCGGGTCTTTGATGTTCTGCTTTCACTCTCTGGCAAATGATGAGGATCAAGGGTCTGATGAGGATCAAGGTCCCCATCAAGAGGTCAAGGGTCCTATGACAAGAAGGAGGGCAAGAGAACTTTGTCATCAAGTTGCCACCTTCTTGTACAAGCATGTTCAAGATGAACCTAAGATCCCTTGGGTTCATTTCATTGAACCTTCACCTTGAGTGTGTGTAAATGTGTGTGTGTTTTCTTTAGCTTGAAGTTTATCTTGTTTTCTTGTGATCTTTGTTTTATGTGTTTTCTTTGTAGGCAAATTAGGTACATGAAAAACCCAAATAAAATGGAGGCCCAAAAAGGAGCATCTAGGCGTGTGCACCCAAAAAGGAAACAAAAGGGAATGTTGTCTTGAGGAGAATGTTTGTCTCCACAAGGACAAATTCAAATGTGGTCTAGGATGGAATTTATGTTCAAAATGAATCTCAAAATATCCCAATCCACCAGCAAAAGGGGCGCCCAAATTTGAAGACAAGATGTAGATCAATTTGAAGTTAAACTTGAATTTAAATTCAACCATAGTTTAAATTCAAGTTTCAACCAATTTGAGGCTTACATTTCAAAAGGAATTCAGCTATCATCTCAGCCATTCCACACGCCAACTTGAAGGGTAATGAAGATGAGATCACAATTCAAAGTTGAATCCAAATTTGAATTCAAGTTCAAATCCAATTTGAATTCAAACTTCAACCAACATTTGAATTCAACATCTCAAACACTTGAAGACCTTACCACACGCCATATTGTGCAATCACACGCCAATTTGGAGATCAAAATAGATGGGATCACAATTCAAAGATTGAAATCAAGTTTGAAGTCAAATTCAAATTCAATTTGAATCCAATCTTCAAACCTTTGAATTCAATTTCAACCACTTCATCTACATCAAGATCAAGTCTCAAAACGCCAACTTCATTATCATACACGGCCAGATTCATTAAAGATAATGTCTTGAAGATTTTAGCTAGAATTTGTTTTAGCTTTGAATTCAAATTGGATTTGAACTTGAATTCAAATTTGGATTCAACTTTGAATTGTGATCTCATCTTCATTACCCTTCAAGTTGGCGTGTGGAATGGCTGAGATGATAGCTGAATTCCTTTTGAAATGTAAGCCTCAAATTGGTTGAAACTTGAATTTAAACTATGGTTGAATTTAAATTCAAGTTTAACTTCAAATTGATCTACATCTTGTCTTCAAATTTGGGCGCCCCTTTTGCTGGTTGATTGGGATATTTTGAGCTTCATTTTGAACATAAATTCCATCTTAGACTACATTTGAATTTGTCCTTGTGGAGACAAACATTCTCCTCAAGACAACATTCCCTTTTGGGTCCGATGAGGATCAAGGGCCCCATCAAGAGGTCAAGGGTCCTATGACAAGAAGGAGGGCAAGAGAACTTTGTCATCAAGTTGCCACCTTCTTGTACAAGCATGTTCAAGATGAACCTAAGATTCCTTGGGTTCATTTCATTGAACCTTCACCTTGAGTGTGTGTAAACGTGTGTGTGTTTTCTTTAGCTTGAAGTTTATCTTGTTTTCTTGTGATCTTTGTTTTATGTGTTTTCTTTGTAGGCAAATTAGGTACATGAAAACCCAAATAAAATGGAGGCCCAAAAAGGATCATCTAGGCGTGTGCACCCAAAAAAGAAACAAAAGGGAATGTTGTCTTGAGGAGAATGTTTGTCTCCACAAGGACAAATTCAAATGTGGTCTAAGATGTAATTTATGTTCAAAATGAAGCTCAAAATATCCCAATCAACCAGCAAAAGAGGCGCCCAAATTTGAAGACAAGATGTAGATCAATTTGAAGTTAAACTTGAATTTAAATTCAACCATAGTTTAAATTCAAGTTTCAACCAATTTGAGGCTTACATTTCAAAAGGAATTCAGCTATTATCTCAGCCATTCCACACGCCACCTTGAAGGGTAATGAAGATGAGATCACAATTCAAAGTTGAATTCAAGTTCAAATTCAATTTGAACTCAATCTTCAACCAACCTTTGAATTCAAACACAACCACCTCACCTACGTCAAGATCAAATCTCCAACGCCAATTTCATCATCAAACACGACCAGATTCATTGAAGATAATGTCCTACAAGATTTTAAGATTTTAGCTAGAATTTGTTTTAGCTTTGAATTCAAATAGTTTTCAATTTTCAAACATTGTTAGCTAGCTTTATTTTGAATTAGTTCTAGACATGTTAAGGCTCAATCTCAGCCTATAAATAAAGCCTTTGGGTCGCCTAGGGAGAACAACTTTGGATGAATAAGAATCCTTGATATTTCTTTCACTTTGTGTGATACTTTGTTTTCTTGGTTTTGCATTAAAAACCTAGGTTAAGATCCTTCAAAGTTGAGCGTTTTGAAGGTATTGCCATTGCTAAAAGGTGCCGTCTAGGAGGGCCATTTTGGTTTGCCTGATCAACGACCATCTTGTAGTGTTGGTCTTGCTCGTTTGTCCACACATTTTTATCACTAAGGAAGCAAGGGGAAGTCTTCTTCCTTGTGCCTAACCCTTGTGAAGGACGTTTGGAAGGTGGAATCGTTGGAGCCCACGAGTTGCACGCATCAGCAAACAAGGCATTTTGCCACGAATTCTGCTATTTGTTTCTTCATGCCCTGCCACCAGAACTTCTGCTTTAAATCTTGATACATTTTATTGGCTCCGGGATGAATCGATAGACGAGACGTATGAGCTTCACGAAGAACTTCATTCTTTATATCCCCATCATCGAGTACGCACAATCGTCTTCTGAACCACAGGTTGTCATCATCTTTGACCTTGAAGTCTTCAGAAGGCTTCGTTTTCAGCCTGTCCTTAATTTTCTTCAATGCTTCATCTTTTTCTTGGCCTTCTTTAATTTTGTCAATTAATGAAGGGGCCAAAACTAGCTTAGCCAATATATTATCGATGGAATCAACTACCTCCAAATCGAACTTTTCCATGTCACGTTGTACAGGGGGTTGACGTGGATGACTTGTTTTCTGACTCAAGGCGTCGGCAACTTTGTTGGCTTTCCTCGGGTGATATTAGATAGAAAGGTCGTAATCCTTCATCAATTCTAGCCATCGGCGTTGGCAGATATTCAGTTCCTTCTAGGTGAAAAGGTACTTAAGACTTTTGTGATCCGTGAAGATTTCGCACCTTTCACCGTACATGTAATGTCTCCATATCTTTAGGGCAAAGACTACAACTGCAAGCTCAAGATCGTGTACTAGATAATTCTGCTCGAACGGCTTCAACTGTCGTGACGCATATGCAATCACTCGATCTTTCTACATTAATACACATCAAAGGCCGTTCTTCGAAGCATCACTATACACAACGAAACTTTCACCCGAAATTGGCTGAGCTAAAACTGAAGCAGCTGTTAATTTCTCCTTCAACTCAGTAAAGCTTCTTTTGCCATCCGAAGTCCACTCGAACTTCGTCTTTTTCTGTGTCAATCGGGTGAGAGGAATAGCAATCCGAGAGAAACCTTCCACAAACTTGCGATAGTAGCCGGCGAGACCAAGAAAACTTCGTACTTCTGTAACGTTGGTTGGCATTGGCCATTCTGTGATTGCTTCAATCTTTTTTGGATCTACTGCTATCCCAGCTTCAGATATAACATGTCCAAGGAACGTTACACTGTGCAGCCAAAATTTGCATTTACTAAATTTTGCGTACAACTGCTTCCTCCATAATATGTCCAGGACGATCCTTAAATGGACTGCATGGGACTCTTCGTCCAGGTGAGTAAATCAAGATCTCATCAATGAAAACTACCACAAACTTGTCCAATTGCTCTTGAAACACTCGGTTCATAAGATCCATGAATGCCGTAGGGGCATTCGTCAATCCGAAGGGCATCACAAGGAATTCATAATGTTCATACCATGTTCTGAACGTGGTTTTCGGAATATCCTCGGCTTTGATCTTCAATTGAAAGTATCCAGAACAAAGATCAATCTTACTGAAAACTCAAGCTCCACGAAGCTGATCGAACAGATCGTCGATCCTAGGCAGGGGGTACTTGTTCTTTATGGTAATCTTGTTGAGTTTTCTATAATCAATACACAGATGCATTCTTTCATGCTTTTTCTTCACAAACAGCACAGGAGCACCCCAAGGCGAGACACTTGGGCGGATAAGTTTCTTTTCCAATAATTCACGTAACTGCTCCTTCAGTTCTTTCAATTCAGCAAGCGCCATTCGATAAGGAGCCTTTGATATCAGCTCGGCTCCTAGAATTAAATTGATTTCGAACGCGATCTCTCTATCTGGCGGAAGGCACGACAACTCTTCTGGGAAAACATCAGGATATTCCTGAGCTACCAGGACTTGAGAAAGGTCAGATGGTGCTTGATCAGCACTTAAGGCATAAACTAGGAATCCTTCATGTCCTTTCTTCAGCGCCTTACAGGCACGGATCACATTTAAGTAGACATTCTTGGGGGATTTCTTCAGCTTCGAACCTCCATGAAAAGTCACCTCTTTTCGTTCTGGGTTCTTAATGATAACTCATCGTTCGTGACAATCAATGTGCACGTAATTCTTGGAAATCCTGTCCATTCCAAGAATTATGTCAAAATCACTCATGACTATCAGAATTAAATCTGCTGAAAATTCTTGCTCATCGAATTCAGTCATACAGTTCTTATACAGTTGATGAGATACAAGCACTTGATCACTAGCTTCTTGGACTCTATAAAAACAATTGCGTAACATACTCTAGCTTCCATGTTTCACATGGGCTACTCTTAATCATTTTCTTTTATCTACCATATTACTGACTATGTATCAGTCTTCCCTACGCTATAAACTTGTTTGCATAATCTGCCACAGTCATTCCTTGTTCCTGCTTCAACGACTCAAATTCGTGTCTTTTCTGTAGCTTCACAGAAGGAGGTATGTAAAACTTGTGAAATTCTTGTAGAAATCTTTCCCATGCAATCGATCTCGATAAGCATTGCAAATTTTCCTTCCACCATTGATTCGCTTCTCCAAGTAAAAATGGCCTTATCGCTTGGGTTTTCATCCTCAGGGGCACGGATTAACTCAAAGCAGTTCTCTACTTCATCTAACCATTTTTCAGCAACATCTGGGTCGGATTTTCCCTCGAAGGGTGGTACATTGGCTCTTTTTAGTTTCTCAAAGTAATACTGCGCATCCCTAACAGGCTCATGAGGTTGAAGAGGGGCATTCTGCTGCATCATCACTTCGCCAATCTGCATCACAGTCTGGCAGAAAGCCAGAAAAGTGTGGATATCCGGCATCATCGGAGTTAAAGGCACCTGAGGTGGGGGATTGTTCTGAACAGGGGGTAGGTTTTGTTCATGTGGTGGTGGTGGTGGAGGAACTTGAGCGGTTGGAGGAGGAACAGGTTCCTGAGGTTGTGGAAGGACCGGCTCCTATACAGTGGGTCGGGCTCTAGCCAGTCTACCACGAGGTTGTGCCATCTGCACTAGGGAGCGCCAAATTTCATTCAAGGTGGAAATATCAAATTAAGTGTCAGGAATAAATTCATAATAAAATTTAACGAATATTCGAGTTAAATTATGTGACCTTTTAAAATTTCATTGGCTAGGGTTTTATAATTAGGTTGAAACCCTAATTTTAGTATAACTCATTCTAGCTTTGGTTCAACACTCTTCTAAGATCATGACTTAAGTCTAAGGGAAAACATAGATCTTCTAAAATTATCACTTAATTCTATATTCTGCCCGAATCTAGAGCCTAGGCTTCGATACCACCTGCAGTGCCCCATATCCGGCCTGTCCGAATACGATGCACCCGCCGGTACTTCACTATGGAGAGTACCAGGCGTCAACGCTTAACATGTCATAATCCATAATAAATCTTATGAACTTCCATGCTTACATATCAACAGGTAAGCAAAATTTAGGTAGAATAAAAACTTTTAATTAAACATTCCGAATAACGTCTACCGCCAAATCCACAAAATAAAAAAGATAAATCCGAAATGTTTGTTCCAACATAAGTTCATCAACATAAACCATCATGAAGAAAAGTCCTTAAGCGGCCATCCTCTCTCTCTTGTCTATGGATACAGAACTCTAGGCTCATCATCAATCCACTCTACCCCGTTTCCTGCAGGCTCTGGGAGGACAAATAAGGGGTGAGTGACAAAGTGACCAGCAAGTAAACCATAAACTGCCAAGAAATTAAATAAAAATTATACACAAGAACCGAATCCCAAGAATTTGGATTCTCCACATACCTGACCCTCAATCTATTGTCCGTCAAAAGAATTAAGATCGTAACTTATGCCACAATAAGATCGTAACTTATGCGACAATAATAAGGTTGTAACCTAAGTAGTAGTACAGATAGCATTCGACTGACTGTTAAATGCAACATGTATGAACATGCACATGTGCCGCAGCATGATGAAAATGAGGATAAATTCATTCTTTCTTTCTTTCAAAACATCATCGTAAGGAAAACGAGAACAGAGAGTATTCAGATCTATTATCTCCGGATCTGAGACGGTCATATCATTCCTTTCGGATCTATTATTTCCGGGTCCAAAAACGGCCGTACAGTCAATCATCGTAATCAGGTCTATTCTCTCCGGGCCTGAATGGTCATATAATCATCATCAGGTCTATTTTCTCTAGGCCTGGACGGTCATAATCATCATTAGGTCTATTCTCTCCGGGCCTGAACGGTCATAAACATCATTATAAGGTCTATTCTCTCCGGACCTGTATGGTCATAGTCATCTTCAGACCAATTAACCCCGGATCTGGAGCGGGTCATGCTGGCCATGAATTAATGGTACCAATAGCAGTCATTCTTTCAAAAACAGAAATCTTTCTTTCAAAAATAGCTTTTCTTCACTTCTTTCGCATAAAATCAATCTTATGAATCATGCAAATGGGGACAATGCAATGCATGACGTGCAACGTGAAATTCATGACTAAACACATCACACAATACATATACGGACTTGTTCCTTAAGCTAGGAAAATTTTCCAGCAATAACACTATTTTTGCGGCCACGACTCAACAATTTAAGGCCTATTTTCTTAACTTATGTCACACGTATGCATCATGAAGTCTTATTTACATGCCATAAAAATCCCGTAACATTACGAGGTAGATAAAACCATTAAATCATTAATTTGCTAAAAAGGGTACTGCTGAGTCCAGCAGTGTTGTATCCGTTCTTACCTCAGTTTAATGGGTCGTAAGGCCTTATCTAATTAAGGCTAACACATGGATACATAGACAATACACTAAGAAGTAATAATTAAAGGCCCAACATCACATACAAGTCCAATTAAATTGTATTAAGGCCTCAACAAAACACTCTACCCTGTGGCCCTATTTTTCCAGATTTGTACCGTGACTTCCCTTTAATTGTTACCCCATAAAATCAATACTTTTAAGCAATTTCCTTCCATAAACATACTCCTCTATGTCTTAGGTATATATTGTAAAAGTTTCAAGGCAATCCAATACACATAAGGGGTCAAATAATTTTCTTTCTAAGTTAAGGTATTTACTGGAACTGTAGTGACCCACTTATACTAAAAATTTTATTATGGACAAACCACAAGTCCTTTTACCAAAATTCCACATCTCAATTTTACTAAACATATGAGACAACTTTTCCTAATTACCCTAGGGTTCATTTTCTAACCATGTAATATACCACTTAAAACTGTCCAGCTCAAGTAGTTTTGCTTTTTACCGCTTTGTCTTGTCCATGGTTATCCAAATAACCTTATTTCTCTAAGGTGGCTTACTAACCATTAAATACCTATTTTGACATGGTTATTTCCAGATTAATAATTAACTTAGGCTTCATACAAAACATAATAAAACAGCCTTGCTGTTTTATACACAACACACGCCATCTTCACACATTTCACTCTTCATGTGGTCAAATCTTAACAAGATTAACTTATTCCTCCAACACTTGTTATATAGCCCGTTCTTTGCACATAGTGGGGGTCATGTCACATCTTGATTTTAGCACAAACATAGACATGTAGTAAACCATACATCAAGATAACACCTTTCTTTGAAATCTCTAAGTTCTTGTGCCAAGTTCTTAGATCATTCGACTAACATTCACATCTTAGAGAGAACTAGTCATTCAGGCATATACTTTGCAAATAAACCAAGGTTGCTTAGGGTGTACTTGCCACTTTGAGTAAGAACTTCCCTTAGATTGAGTCTTGGTTGAAAAAGGTTGAAGCTTTCTTCCAACCTTGACACATACACACGATTTTGGGGGAGGGGAGAGAGATGGACATTAGCTACTATTCTGAATGAAGAACAACTAGCTTGATGTTAGGATTTCCTTACCCAAAATGGAGCTTGACATGGATTCCACCCACCAACAATGTTAGCTTCCCTAGTAAAAAATCTCCTCCTAGTGGCCATTGAAGTTCACGGTTTTTAGGCAAGAAAAGAACCAAAATGTAAGATTCACTTTTTAGAGAAATGGACTCTACTCTTAGAATCTAAGGTGTCACTTACCTAGATGGAGCTTGAACTTTGAAGATGGTTCTTGAATCTCCTTGGCCCAAGGTTATCCGAGTGAGAGAAGGTGAGGGAGGGTTTGCTCAAGTATGTGAGGAGTCTTGGATCCTTTGGCTTAGGTGAGCTCTTTTGTGGTTTGAATGTTGAATATGGAAGAAGCTTCTAGGATCTTTGGAGATGGTTTTCTTCAAATTCTAAGGGTGTGGCCGTTGGAACCCTTAAGGAAGAAGAAGACCCTTCATTTGCATGGATCCATAATTAGTATCTTACATCATTTACTACCTTGAGTTACTTTTAAGGTGTGGTTAAGAAAAAGTAACTATAGTAATTGTTTCAAGGTGTCTCATGGCTTCACCATGGTACACATCCAGTGGTTGGGGTGTGGTTGAGTTTAATTAACACTTAGTCATCCGGTGGTAGGGCTTCCATTGGCTCTTTGTTCTTTAATTTCTTCATGAGGATAATTAGAAAAAGTTGTCTCAACTAAAAGTGGTTAGTTGGACTATTATGGTGAAAATGATCCCATCGATTATCCCCTTTATGGTGCATCCGGTCTAAAGAAGAAAAGAAGAGAAAATCTTAAATCTTAGATTCATACTCTCCTTTCCTTTATGTGTAAGACTCTTGGAATTTCTTTAAGAAAGAAACAAAGTAATTAGTTGAGGCATTTAACAAAAAAGTTCTTCATGGATGCCTTCACCATGGCCTTACCCGGCGGTTGGGGGAGGGAAAAGTGTAAAACTTTTTTTATTAAATTTTTAAACCCCATTTAGTAGGATACTTAATGGTAGTGGAAGCTTTATTGTCTTTACTTTTAAGGAAGTCAGTAAAGACTAATTGTTTGTAAGGAAAGAATATCCTAGGGTACTTTAAGACCCTTATAGCCGATTTTCACAAAATCTTGGGAGGGCAAAATGGTCATTTCACATGCTTCATATGACCTGCTTGGAGTATTATACTATCTCTTATAGTATTCAATTTAAGAAAAAATAATTAAAGAGACATAATAAAACTTATTAAAAAGTACTTGAAAATACTAACATGTTATTACACCACTTCATACGGGTCTTAAGTATAGTATGATTTTCGTTGGGTACAACGATCCGAACCACGAGGAAAAAATATGTGATCACTAATGACATTTTGGCGCAAGGTGGCCTTTTGCCCGTTATGCAATCTCCACGCTGTAGAGTAGTTCATCGGTTACATCCTCCTTCTGGACGTTATAAGTTAAACGTTGATGCTGCTCATGGGAGACTATCTGCTGCGGCAGGTGCAGTTCTACGAGAGGGTAAGGGTTCATTTGTGGGCGCTATTTCTTTTCATTTGCCTCTTTCGACTCCGACAAAGGCAGAACTTCAGGCTACTATGCTGGCATTGCTGTATTTTGCTTGATATGGTTATTTTATTGATGTTGAAGTGGATGCGCCAGGGGTTTAGAGTCAGGTATATCAAGGTCATTCATGCATGGCCAATACATTGCGTGATCTTTTGCATTCTTAGTCCTTCAATTTGTCTTACACTACACGGAGGTGAACAAACCAGCCCATTACTTAGCACAACATGATTAGACTCGGCAATCCTAACGGTCTTCTATCGACTTTCGAATCTTCCACCTTTGGTTCGTGCTAGTGTAAAGACTGATGACATTCCTAACCTGCAACATGGATAACACCTTCTCTACTAAATGTTGCTTGTATCATCCCTTTATATGGGCAACCTGGGCAATCCCACTCTCTTCCAATGCTTTCAATTCTTATGCTGTCAAGATAATCTTGTGGATTCGAAATTTTAAATGTTGTCTGTTGCCTGTTTCTCTGAATACAGGCAACGAGGGTATTAGCCTTCCATCAATCAGACCTTACCTCTCTTTGGTTGTTTTCCCTTGGATAATGTTTTCTGTCTTCTTGTGCACATGTTATTTCTGTAAGACATGGCATATCACTGTTAACTCCGCACACACTAGTGCTACTTTTTATGTCTTATAGTCTTAACTAACCCTTAGGACATGTCATATATGTTGTGTATCTTGTGTTTGTTGCTTGGTGTCTTTGAAGATAGGTCAAAGAGAGCTTTACATTGAAGAAGAATGTTGTACATATCTTTAGTTGTTCTTTTTAATATTGTTGGTTGGTTAACCTTGTTTTAGGATAGTTTGTGTTGTATTATTTCCTTGTCTTTCAGATACACGTACTTAGCTTGAAAATGCAATTAGAACCTGAATTTTTGTCCAAGCAAGGAGGTGATAAGCAAGTAGCTTACAAGCAAGGTGGTGACAAGCACCCATGTCAAATCTGAATTCTTCTTCACGTTGAAACAAGGATAGAGAAGCTGCTCAAAGCTTTAACCAATAGGAAGAAGTCTTGCAAATGTTCAAACCAATCACAATCAAGTTGAAGACAAGTAGGCAAGCTGCACAACAATTGATCCAATCAAAATCCTTGAAGAAATTGGCTGGTTTAAGCTTAATTGGTTTGAATATTCAAAGCCTAAACTACAACCAATCAAAGCCTAATTCAAAGCAAGCTGCTCCAAGTATTATCCAATCAAATTGATCAAGAAAGAAGGCTGAAAACAAAGCATGGGAAGCACGGCAAGCAACCAGATTTTTGGAACCGAAAGTTGCTCAAACAAGTTCCAAGCAAGCATGTCATTTTTAGTCTTGTACTTTGTACTTTAAACCTTGTACTCTTTGTAATTTTCGTTGTTATAAGTAGGTTAAGAAGCTGAATGTAAAAACACCACAAATTCAAATACATTTCAATCAAAACTTCCTTTAAGGAATTCTCAACTTTCTAGTTGAAGTTAAAACCACTTAACTGTTTCTTTCAAGTTCATAGCCTAGAACTTGTTAGTATTTTACTTCATTTTTGGTTTACAGCATCTTAGGTCTCAATGAGGTTTTAGATGTGTTGGAATGCCAAAAAAGAAGAGGTGTTGGCATAAATTGAGCCAAGAACAAACGGTTACAGTTCAAGGGGTGTCATTGGGATGTTCTTTGCCATAGCCGAGGTTCAAATCAGTTTGGAGTAGAAGACAAAGTCCTTGGAACGCTTTTCTATCCTTCATTTGGCTCATTAATATCATATACGACGGAGATTAGAAATACTTAGGGCTTTACACTCATATTTCTTGTATGATGATCATCTATTGTCCTATGGTAGTCCTCCATCATAAGTAAGGCAATAAAATAAAAATTCTTTTTTGTCAGAAAAAAATATACATATATATATATATATATATATATATATATATATATATATACATACATGTATACATATATATTTAAAGAGGACAAGCCATATATTTCTATCCTGATAATTCATCAAGACGTCATCAATGTATGTCAACGTCAAGCAACCATATACACATCAACCTTTTGAGTATATACATATACAAGTCATATATTCCATGTCATCAAGCTTCTAAAAATATATCGACATGTCACAAATTCATAAACAGAAAATCGCCACATCAAATGACTACCGAACCGTCACTGACATGCCACATAATTACCATACAAAGATGGCCATCCAATATACACTCCAAATACATAACAATTTTGTGCACCATATGTCAAATACAACCCCAAAGTCATACCATAATTACATATATCAATTATCTATCATTTCTCTTGATTTCTTGAAAATTCAAATTCAAATTAGTACACCACATGGCCAATTTTTGTTACACCTTTTGGAGATGAGATCATACATTATATTATATATATGTGTAACACATTTTAATTGTCTAAGGGGTTTGTGATAAATTAAAGAAAAATAACGCAATCGACGGAAGTCGAAAATTCGTTATTCTACATTCTTAAAGGGACCTTTTTCTACACGTTAAGACATGTACCTAGACATGTCTTACACATCCAAGACATATCTTGGAGTATTCTAGAAAACCAAGTTAAATGGTGATAAAAATTTACCATGTATATGAAGATACTACATCATTATTTTTAAAAATTCAAAATTTGATTTCAGCACATGCATTCTGAAGTAGGCGGCTGTTTTGAGCTGATTTGGAGCATAGGTGGAGCTCATTTTGCACCATAATTGGCGTATAATGATCCACAAATAATGATAGTATTGATGGAGACCAAGACACACATGATTCAAAAATTCAAAAAATGCTGAAGATTTTAGCATATGTCCAATGGGGCAATTTTTGCAAGTCTTCAAGGTGTAAATTCATTTTAAAGATGAGGGCCTATCACACTTATGATTGATTGGAAATCAAGGCATTTGAAATTTTAATTGTTTTCAGATTTTTTGGCAATTTTCATGTCATATATTATGTGCTAAGTGGATACATGAAGACCCTATCATAAAGTGATAACAAGGCAAAGACACATCACTTGTCCAATCACATTTCGCCAAGTAAGAAAAGGTATGTCATAAGGCTATACATGGTATCTTCCAAGGGCATTCAAGACATTCTTCAAGAGAGTTCTCAGCCATATGAGGCCTTCTATACATTACAAAAGCAAGCAAGAAGATCAAACACATGACAAGACTCCTTTTTCACATTCTATCAAGTGCAAAGCAAGACATCTCTTCTCCTCCTATCTTCTTCTCTTGCACGTAGCCTTCAGCCTATCAAATATACATTACATAATCTATATATGCTTCATTCATACCACCCATACACGTTCCATTCTTGTACAAGGTAGATAAGGTTTGATCTAATCTTCATTAGTGAGGTTGTGATGCTTTTGTTGATTGTTGTTGTTCTTTGTAAACGAGGTGGATATTAAAGGAGTTGGTATATAACTCCAGTATAAGTCATCGAAACATTCAATGTTCTGAGACTAGTGCAATCTGATTTTCAGATCTGCAAAGATTGAGAACATCAATGTGGTTGATATACTTTCCAAAGGAATTTTAAAAAAATGTTTCAACCATTAAAGTAAACATCTTAAGTGACGTTTCATAAAATTTTCAGATCATTTGGAGTTGTCATTAAATAGGAATTAATTTTTCATTGTAATAGAAAGTTTTTCACAGATTGACAGAGTCCAATTAAAAATGTCTTTTCATAGGCTTACACTTTCAGTTTTATTCTGAAATTTTATGACATATGGATAACATCGGAGAGTACATTGTTACAAAATTTCATGAATTTTGGATGT
The DNA here is from genome assembly GCA_036186865.1 of Eustoma russellianum. Lineage (NCBI taxonomy): Eukaryota > Viridiplantae > Streptophyta > Magnoliopsida > Gentianales > Gentianaceae > Eustoma > Eustoma russellianum. The sequence continues at coordinate 21,555,051 of AP025040.1, read as the reverse complement.
CTAGAACCTGGACATTTAGTTAATCTAAAAACAGAATCTAAAAACAGAATCTGTTTTTAGAAGTGAGTAATTGGTCACTAAATTTTTAAAAACCAATTTTTCTGCACTCACTATTCCACCCTCCCCCCTTCTAGTGGTGCTATACAGGTCTGGCAAAGTGTATCACAGCAAGGTTCACTCACAACAAGAAGATCTAATAATCCTTGTGAAATGGCATCCACTAGGCACAAAACTGAGCAAGAAGGTATGTCAAAGCCAAAGGCCTCCATTTTTTGATAATGAGGTAAATTCTGATTCTGATTCTGAACCATCTTATCATCAATTTATATGTTCAATATCATGATTTACATAAATTTTCTAAGATTCTTGCAAAAGAAAAGAAACGCTTAATTGAAGACAAGAAATTGTTAGAATCATCTAACACAAATCTGGTATCTCAATTAAACGATTCAAAAGAGGAGTTGTCTAATTTGATTGTTTCATTGAGATCTGAAATTAAATCTTTGGCATCCAATAATGTTGTAATGAAAGCCGAGACATTAGATTTGATATCAAGAAACGCAGATCTAAAAAAGACGGTAAAAACAATTCGATATAGGAACTTGCTGTTAGATCGTCTCATCTCTTCTCAAAAGCATGAAACTGACAAAACTGGATTAGGGTAAACTGAAGATAACCCGGTACAAAAAAATCCACAAATTTTGTTTTATCTTCATCTAATCAACCACATGTAGTTAAAACGATTGTAAAGCCAAAGAAGGCAACAATAAAGACTAGCGAGCCACCTATTGCATCTCATTGTACTATTTCTTTTTCATCATATGGAAAGTATAATCACGTGACATATAGATATGAAAGAAAGCCATTAATTATACGCGACACTCATATCATACTAATGCATCTAGATCACGAGCATTGCATGCAAACCGAAAAGCATATCAAAGTGAAAATTCATCTTGTTTCTACAACGATAGATTCGACCATTATAGACAAAATAGAAGTGATCATGATATGTTCTGTATTCATTCTTCATCTTTCTTCTCATCTTTTGTAAGACTAAGAAAGGTCACCCAAGTTTGGGTACCTAAAGATACTCTTGAGACGGGACGAATCACTAACCCTTAAGGACCCAAAAATAAAAGATACCTACATGATTGTTACACTTTGCAGGGATCTATTAAACTAAAGATGTAACAAACAAGTGGTTTCTTGACAGTAATTGTTCAAGACACATGACAGGTGATCTAACCTTATTTTCAAAATTAAAGAAGGTTACAAAAGAAGGATCTGTAACCTTTGGAGATGACAACGAAGGTAAAATAATTTGAAAGGACACAATCGGAAATCCAAGTACACTTCACATTTTCAATATATTCTTGGTAAGCAACTTATCCCATAACTTACTTAGTATTTCACATTTTCTTATTGTTGTTTTGATGTGAATTTCTCTACACTTGGGACATGTATCTAGACATGTCTTACACATCCAAGAAATATCTTGGATTATTCTAGGAAACCAAATTAAATGGTGATTAAAATTTACTATGTATATGAAGATACTACATCATTATTTTTCAAAATTCAAAAATTGTTTTCAGCACATGCATGCTGATTTAGGCTGCTATTTTGAGCTAAGTTGGAGGCTAAATGGAGCTTATTTTGCACTATGATTGGTGTAGAATGATCTACAAATGAATGCTTGATGAGGATCAAGGGCCCCATCAAGAGGTCAAAGGTCCTATGACAAGAAGGAGGGCAAGGGAACTTTGTCATCAAGTTGCCACCTTCTTGTACAAGCATGTTCAAGATGAACCTAAGACTCCTTGGGTTCATTTCATTGAACCTTCAACTTGAACGTGTATCAGCATGCACGTCTACATTCTTTGTCTTTAAATTTTATCTTGTGTCGTGTGATCTTAGTTTTATGTATTTGCTTTGTAGGTAAATTAGGTACATGAAATGTTTGAAGAGAATGTTTGAAGAGAATATTTGAAGAGAATGTTTGTCTACACTAAGACAAATTCAAAGTTGTCCAAGATAGAATCTCTTGATCAAGTTGAAATCAAAATCATCTCCATTATCCACAAGGGGGGCTCGGCCATTTTTCAAGTAAAAGGGTGATGATCAATTGAATTTAAATTCAAGCCAAACTTGAATTTAAATTCAACCTTGATTTGAATTCAAGTTTCAACCAGATTAAGCCTTAAAATTTGAGATGAGTTCAGCGAAGATAAAGAGCCTTCCACACGCCATTTTTTTTAAAAAAAAGGAAGGAGATAAAATCCAATTCAAATTGAATCCAAGTTTGAATTCAAATTCAAACTTCAATCATCTTTTGAAATCAACTCCAACCATGTTATCATCATCAAATTCAGATTTCAAGACCTTCTTGGACCTCTCATACACGGTTGGAACCAAGGGAAAAGATGTGCAAGAAACAAATCCAAAAAAGCTCAAATTCAAACTCAACTTGAATTCAAATTCACCCAACTTTTTGAATTCAAGTTCAAGCACATTCTACTTATCAAAATAAGCTTCTCCAAGACTCCATCAACTCCTCAAACACGGTTGGACATAGAGGAGATAACATCTTGCAAGGATTTCAAGTTTTAGCTAGAATTATCTTAGTTTTAATTTTCAAGCAAAGTTCAAATTTAAACATTTGTTAGATAGCTTTATTTGAATTATTTCTAGCCATTTCAAGCTGAAGGGGGACGTTTTTTAGGCCTATAAATAGACCCCTTTGGCTGATTGTAAACTCACCTTTTGATGAATCCTTGATATTTCTTTCACTTTGTGTGAGACTTTGTTTTCTTGGTTTTGCATTAAAAACCTAGGATAAGATCCTTCAAAGTTGAGCATATTGAAGGTATTGCCATTACTTAAAGGTGCCGTCCAGGAGGGCCGTTTTGGTTTGCCTGATCAACGACCATCTTAAAGTGTTGGTCTTGCTCATTCGTTTAATCCACACGTTTTTAATCACTAAGGAAGCAAGGGGAAGTCTTCTTCCTTGTGCCTAACCCTTTGTGAAGGACGTTTGGAAGGTGGAATCGTTGGAGCCCACGAATTGGACGCATCAAATTGGTATCAGAGACAAGTTACTCTATTCCACCATCTATCATTTCTTTTTCGTTTGAGTCTAGTCATTTCAATTTCAGTTGAGTCCTTCTTCTACCCCTCACTCTACTCGCCATTGTCTTGCATCTCATACAAAAAAAACAAACGTCCACATTTTCTTTGAGTCACGTTGCTGCATTTTGCTTTTCATTATTCAAATGTCATTTCCTTTATTTCCTTTTCGCAACACAATCTGATTTTGAGTCGTTCAAACTTGAACAAATTAGGGTTCATTGCATTTAGGATACATTCAGCCTTCTTTAAAATATTCCAACCATCAACCTATAAAGCTACCTCGGTTTCAAATCATCTTGTTGCTACCGAAGCTTTTAGTTGGTGATGATTGTATGCATCTTGTGATTCGCATTATGATTGATTTCATGCTATAAATCTAGTAGTCCTACGTGTGCTTGTCTTCACAACCTACTTGCAACACCAACCAAACCCTAAAACCAGCCCCACACCCCACGGCCCAACCAGCCCCACCCCAACCCAACTCTAAAACTCGCCAACCTGATCCCAAATAGCCCTATTTACACTCCAAACAAAAAGCCCCAAACCAATTTTACCAAATACAATCAGATTCTAAAGACCCCAGTTCATTCAAATAAACCCTAACCTTAGAATTTGAATTTTGTTCAAATTTTGTCCTAGACCAACCAATATCCAAATTGACCACACCAATCATCAATTACCAACCCAAATAGTCAATTTACAACACCCATTTCGTTCCTACAACCCCATTCCGCAAAATCCCAAAACGTTCAAAAACACCCTAAATCAAAAACCCTAACCCTAACCCCCATTCGGTCTTACCCCAATTTCCTTCACTTTCCAAGGTTATTTTTGTTGCAAGTCCAAGACAAATTGCATTTTAAATACATTGCACTCTTCTGTCCAAAAACGCAAGTGCTAAGTGCAAAACGCATGAAATTCCAATTCCGCCCTTAGTCAAAAAAAAGAAAAACAAAAGAACAAGAGAAAAGAAAAAGGGCAAAACGTTTGTGCACTGCGTGGAAAATTTTTGGTACGACTTGCAAACCTTGGATACCATATTACCCCACATTGCCGTCCCCTATATACCCTATTCCCCATCTCCTAATCTTCTTGAACCAATCACACATTTGGTTGCTCGATTGTTACATGACTTGAACCATTTTGTGGATAGTAAGTGCATAGAATCAAAATTAACTAAAGATTGCCCACGGCAACCCTTAGTTTATCTTTGGTTCAGCCTTATACATCAACTTTGGTTGCTTATTTTCTTTGAATCTTAGTATAAAGTTCAAGTTTGTGTTCATTTCAATTGATTCTACCTTGATACTCATTGGTGCAACTTGAAAGCAAAAAGGAAGAAACAAGCGGAGAACATTGTGATTCGAAGAAGCCTTGGCAATACACTTCCTTATTGATCACTTTGAGACTTCTTAACTTCAGGTTATCCAAGAACCAAAGTGGTAAGAGAGTGAAAAGAATCGAAAGCAGAGTGTTTATAGCTTATTTTTTACTAATCCCTTAACGTTTGTTTGTCTTTGTGTTAGTTTGCTTCTTTCTTTTTCCCTTTGTTTTCGTTCAAATCCTTAGGTACAATGGCCAGCAGCAATCATTCTGCATCTAGCAAGTCTAAAGAAGCCGAAACTGTTGACAATACGCAACAACAAATGCTGGAGATGCTTAAGAAACTCATGCATGACAATGAGGTAATTAAGCATCGCTTGGAAGACGTGGAGCGAAGCTACAAAATGAGTGATGGCCAGGGAACAAGCAGGGTCGTTCCCCTACCACAACCAAGCTGCCATCCTCCAGAAGAAGTTGAGGACGATAACATTAGACCCCCACACACCGAAGCAAGAATGTTTGTTCCTCCTACACAACCCAGAAGGTAAGTTCCGAGAAGGTACAATGATGATTACATTCCATTTGAGCATGATGATTATGACTTTGATGACCACCCTCCCCGTGGTTACCAAAGACGTCAAAATCCCCTTTTCCTGCAAGATGACAATTTTCTCAAAACCAAAATAAATATTCCCATGTTTTATGGTAAAAGTAATGCGGAGGAATATTTAGAATGGGAAACGAAAGTGGATTTGATCTTTTCTTGTACCAATTATAGTGAATTGCAAAAAGTGAGGTATGCTTCCATTGAATTTTCTGGTTATGCACTTAATTGGTGGACGAATTTGTGTCGAAATAGAACTAAGACAAGACAACCTCCAATTGCTACTTGGGAAGAAATGAAGTTTGAAATGAGACAACGTTTTATTCCAAACAATTATGAGAGTTCTATTTTCACGAGTTTGCACAACTTACGTCAAGGTTCCAAAAGTGTAGACGAGTACTATAAAGAGTTAGAAATTTTGTTGGAAAGGTGTAACTTGCAGGAACCTGAAGAGGCCACCAAAGCTCGTTTCTTGCATGGTTTAAACAGGGATATTGCGCAAAGGGTTGATCTTCAACCTTATCTCGACCTCACCACCATGGTACATATGGCTGAAAAGATTGAAACGCAATTAAAGGTATGTAATTCCTCCACTTTCAATTCTAATTATCGTACTAATCAGTCTTCGTCAAGGTTTTTCAACAAGCCTTCAGGAACGGGAAGTTCACGGCCTACAGGAGGCCAAGAACGTGACCAAGGTGTGTCACAAAGAATGGACAATCGTGTGCAATCCACACAAAGGAGAGATGAACGCACCCAACAAAGGGCTCCTACCGGAAATTCTTCTGATCCCTCAAACAGGTTTCGAGACATTAAATGCTATAAATGTCAAGGACGTGGTCACATAAGAAAAGAGTGTCCTAATGCAAAACGAATCATGTTAATTGAAGAGACCAACGAATATGTGTCCGAGTCCGAGCATGAAAACGAGTCTGAGCATGATAATGAAACTGAACCTGAAGAGGATCTAGGCGCATTAGATGATTTTGACACTAAGGAGTTTCTTGTCGTGCGTAGAGCTTTAAATGCATATCCGAAATTAGATGATCACGAACAACATAGAGAAAACATTTTCCATATTCATTGCATGATAAATGGTAAAGTGTGCACCATGATCATTGATTCCGGTTCTTGTGCGAATGTGGCTAGCATCGAATTAGTAAGAAAACTAAATTTGCCTATGACTAATCATCCGCATCCTTACAAACTTGCATGGCTAAATGACTGCAGTGAAGTTAGCGTAAGTAAACAAGTTTTGATTTCTCTTAGCATTGGTAGTTACAAAGATGATGTTTTATGCGATGTTGAACCAATGCATGCTAGTCATATCTTACTTGGTAGGCCATGACAATTTGATAGACATGTGACATATGATGGTTATTTGAATCATTATTCTTTCAAATTGAACGGCAAATTGTACAAACTGCATGCACTTCCACCACACAAAGTCCACGAGGATCACCAACGCATGTCCAAGTCTAGAGCCGATCCTAAGGAAAAAGAAGCCGAACAAAATTCGTGGAGTGTATGAAAAGTGAGAACAAAAAACACGAGAGCAAGGGAAAAGAGGTAGTGCCCCTAAGTGTCAACGAGTCCAAAAAGAAGCGTGGGTATTTTGCAAAGAAAAGAGAGGTTACACGTGCACTTTATAACAACCAAACTGTCCTCATCATCGTCCCAAAGTCGTGTCAACTTGCCCTTGAAGAACTCCCACCAAACTTACCTACCTCAGTTGCGTCCCTTATCCAAGAATATGAAGTTCTATTTCCCTCCGACCCACCATCCGAATTACCACCCATTAGAGGAATAGAACACCAAATCGACTTTGTCCCAGGAGCCGTGTTACCCAATCGCCCAGCCTATCGAGCAAACCCCGAAGAAACCAAAGAAATCCAAAGGCAAGTAGAGGAGCTCCTAACTAGTGGACAAGTTCGAGAGAGTCTAAGCCCATCTGCCGTCCCAGTCATTCTAGTACCCAAAAAGGATGGAACGTGGAGAATGTGTACCGATTGCCGAGCCATAAACAAGATTACCGTCAAGTATAGGTACCTCATACCTAGGCTAGACAATATGTTAGACATGTTGCACGGATCCAAATTCTTCACCAAAATCGACCTTAAGCAAGGGTACTTCCAGGTACGCATTAGAGAAGGGGACGAATGGAAGACTGCATTCAACACCAAGTTTGGGCTCTATGAGTGGTTAGTGATGCCCTTCGGGCTCACCAACGCCCCTAGTACCTTTATGAGGCTAATGAATGAAGTCTTACGTGCGTTCATAGGACGCTTTGTCGTTGTCTATTTCGATGATATCCTAATCTATTCCCACACCATAGAAGATCATCTTGACCACATTAGAGCCGTTTTTGAAAAGCTTAAGCAAGAACAACTTTATGCCAACTTTAAGAAGTGCTCCTTTTGTTTAGAACGCGTGGTTTTTCTAGGCTTTGTCATTTTGGCTGAGGGAGTAGGGATGGATGAGGAAAAGGTTAGGTCAATTGTGGAGTGGCCTATACATAAGAATGTAGGGGAAGTTCGCAGTTTTCATGGACTAGCAAGGTTTTATAGACGCTTTGTCAAAGATTTTTCTTCCATAGCTGCACCCCTAAACGAAATTGTGAAAAAAGATGTGCCTTTTCGGTGGGAAGAGCCACAACAACTAGCATTTGACGAACTTAAACGTAGGCTGACCACTGCACCCATACTTAGGCTACCAAATTTTGACGAGACCTTTGAGATCGAGTGTGATGCAAGTGGAGTGGGTATAGGCGCAGTTTTGACACAAGGCAAGAAACCCATAGCCTATTTTAGTGAGAAATTGAAAGGAGCTGCATTGAATTACTCTACATATGATAAGGAACTTTATGCCCTTGTGAGATCCCTACAAACTTGGCAACACTATCTTCAACCTAAAGAGTTTGTGATCCACACTGACCACGAAAGCCTTAAGTATCTTAAAGGGCAGGGAAAGTTGAACAAAAGACATGCCAAATGGGTAGAGTTCATAGAACAATTCCCTTACGTGATTAAGTACAAACAAGGAAAGGATAATATATTTGTTGATGCCCTCTCTAGGAGATACACGTTAGTGACTACATTATCTTCACGCTTCTTAGGATTCGAATCACTTAAGGAATTGTACCCCAATGACCATGACTTTGGCACCATCTTCGAGGCATGTAAAGAAGCACCATTTGGGAAATTTTACATACATGAGGGTTATCTTTTCAAAGAGCAAAAATTGTGTGTTCCCCAATCATCCCTACGAGAAGCATTGACCAGAGAAGCCCATGGGGGAGGTTTAATGGGTCATTTCGGAGTGTTCAAAACCCTTGAGACTCTTAAGGAACATTTCTATTGGCCCCACATGAGAGTAGACGTCGAGAGGTTGTGTGGTAGTTGCATCACTTGCAAACAAGCCAAATCCAAATCCCAACCACATGGCCTTTACACACCTTTACCCGTCCCTGATGCCCCTTGGATTGACATTTCCATGGACTTTGTTTTAGGACTCCCTAGGTCTCGGGGAGGACGCGATAGCATTTATGTTGGGGTTGATCGATTTTCAAAGATGGCGCATTTCATTGCATGTAGGAAAGTTGATGATGCCACACATGTTGCTGATTTGTTCTTCAAAGAAATTGTGAGATTGCATGGCATGCCACATACAATTGTAAGTGATAGAGATACGAAATTCTTGTCATTTTTGGCGTGTTTTGTGGGCTAAACTTGGTACACAATTGTTGTTTTCAACCACCGCACACCCACAAACGGATGGACAAACTGAAGTCATTAATCGTACTCTTTCTCAACTTTTGTGTGCCATTTTGCAAAAACACATTAAACATTGGGAAGATTGTTTACCATATATCGAATTTGCATATAATAGGAGTGTCCATCACGGTACTTTGCATAGTCCATTTGAAACCGTGTATGGCTTTAATCCCTTGTCTCCCATCGATTTGATTCCTATTCCCGTGCATGAACGTTCTAGTCTTGATGGTAAACAAAAAGCGGACAACATAAAGAAACTGCATGAACAAGTTAAAACACAACTTGAAAAGAAAAACAAAGCTTATGAAAGAGGAGCTAACAAACATCGGAAAAGAGTTGTGTTTAAGCCTGGAGATTTAGTGTGGTTACATTTGCGCAAGGAAAGATTTCCCAATGAAACAAAGTCAAAATTGTTACCTCGAGGAGATGGACCTTTTAAAATATTGAAACGCATAGGTGACAATGCATACATCCTTGATCTTCCCGACAGGTATGGTTCAATTTCACCTACTTTTAATGTTGCTGACCTCACCCCTTTCAACGATGACCTTTTTGATTCGAGGACGAATCCTTTTGAGGAGGGGGGGATTGATGAGGATCAAGGGTCTGATGAGGATCAAGGGCCCCATCAAGAGGTCAAAGGTCCTATGACAAGAAGGAGGGCAAGGGAACTTTGTCATCAAGTTGCCACCTTCTTGTACAAGCATGTTCAAGATGAACCTAAGACTCCTTGGGTTCATTTCATTGAACCTTCAACTTGAACGTGTATCAGCATGCACGTCTACATTCTTTGTCTTTAAATTTTATCTTGTGTCGTGTGATCTTAGTTTTATGTATTTGCTTTGTAGGTAAATTAGGTACATGAAATGTTTGAAGAGAATGTTTGAAGAGAATGTTTGAAGAGAATGTTTGAAGAGAATATTTGAAGAGAATGTTTGTCTACACTAAGACAAATTCAAAGGTGTCCAAGATAGAATCTCTTGATCAAGTTGAAATCAAAATCATCTCCATTATCCACAAGGGGGGGCCGGTCATTTTTCAAGTAAAAGGGTGATGATCAATTGAATTTAAATTCAAGCCAAACTTGAATTTAAATTCAACCTTGATTTGAATTCAAGTTTCAACCAGATTAAGCCTTAAAATTTGAGATGAGTTCAGCCAAGATAAGGAGCCTTCCACACGCCATTTTTAAAAAAAAGAAGGAGATAAAATCCAATTCAAATTGAATCCAAGTTTGAATTCAAATTCAAACTCAATTTGAATTCAAACTTCAATCATCTTTTGAAATCAACTCCAACCATGTTATCATCATCAAATTCAGATTTCAAGACCTTCTTGGACCTCTCATACACGGTTGGAACCAAGGGAAAAGATGTGCAAGAAACAAATCCAAAGAAGCTCAAATTCAAACTCAACTTGAATTCAAATTCACCCAACTTTTTGAATTCAAGTTCAAGCACATTCTACTTATCAAAATCAGCTTCTCCAAGACTCCATCAACTCCTCAAACACGACTGGACATAGAGGAGATAACATCTTGCAAGCATTTCAAGTTTTAGCTAGAATTATCTTAGTTTTAATTTTCAAGCAAAGTTCAAATTTAAACATTTGTTAGATAGCTTTATTTGAATTATTTCTAGCCATTTCAAGCTGAAGGGGGATGTTTTTTAGGCCTATAAATAGACCCCTTTGGCTGATTGTAAACTCACCTTTTGATGAATAAGAATCCTTGATATTTCTTTCACTTTGTGTGAGACTTTGTTTTCTTGGTTTTGCATTAAAAACCTAGGTTAAGATCCTTCAAAGTTGAGCATATTGAAGGTATTGCCATTGCTTAAAGGTGCCGTCCAGGAGGACCGTTTTGGTTTGCCTGATCAACGACCATCTTGAAGTGTTGGTCTTGCTCATTCGTTTAATCCACACGTTTTTAATCACTAAGGAAGCAAGGGGAAGTCTTCTTCCTTGTGCCTAACCCTTTGTGAAGGACGTTTGGAAGGTGGAATCGTTGGAGCCCACGAGTTGCACGCATCAATGCTAGTATTGATGCAGACCAAGAAACACATGGTAAGCTTTCAAAAATTCAAAAAATGCTGAAGATTTCAGCACATGTTCAATAGGGCGATTTTTGTAAGACTTCAAGATGTAAATTCATTCCAAAAATGAGGGGCACTCACACTTATGACTTTTGTAAGTCTTCAAGGTGTAAATTCATTCCAAAAATGAGGGGCTAGCACTCTTATGATTGATTGGCAATCAACACATTTGAAATTTGAATTTTTTTCCTGATTTTTTTGGTAATTTCCATGTCATATATTATGTGCCAAGGTGGATAAATGAAGACACCATCATAAAGTGACAACAAGGCGACGACACATCACTTGTCCAATCACATTTCGCCAAGTAAGCAAAGGCATGTCACAAGGCTACACAAGATATCTTCCAAGGGCATTCAAGACATTTGTCAAGAGAGTTCTTAGCCATATGGGGCGTTCCACACATTACAAAAGCAGGCAAGAAGATCAAACACATGACAAGACTCATTTTTAGCATTCTATCAAGTGCAAAGCAAGACTTTCCTTCTCCTCCTATCTTCTTCTCTTGTACATAGACTTAAGCCTGTCAAATATACATTCCAGAATCTGTATAGGATTCATTTATGCCTCTCATACTCCTTCCATTCTTGTACAAGATTGAACAAGGTATGATCAAACCTTCACTAGTGAGGTGGTGGTGCTTTTGTTGATTGTTGTTGTTGTTCTTTGTAAACGGGGTGGACATTGATGGAGTTGGTGTATAACTTCAGCCACCCTTGTTCTAAGGCATTTTTGGTGATTAGTGAATACCGAAGAAGGTGTCCTCGAAGACTGGAGTAGATCACGTTGACCAAACCATTATAAACATCTTGGTGTTCTTACTTTTAGCACTTTTACTTTAAGTTTATGTTTTTGCATCGTTTTCAACACAACTGAAAAAATAGCAAATGATTTTTAAAAATCATAAAACTTTACGGAGAAATAGAAAAAAGGTCTTAGGCTTCACTTAAAACAAGTTTCATCTAATTTGTATAAGTATAATTCATCCAAACATTCAAAGTTCTAAGACTAGTGCAATCTGATTTTCAGATTTACAAAGGTTGAAAACATCAACATGGTTGATACACTTTCCGAAGAAATTTTGAAAAACTGTTTCATCCCATTTAAGTAAACATCTGAAGGGACGTGTCATAAAATTTTCAGATCATTCGGAGTTATCATTAAAAAGGAATTAATTTTTCATTGTAAGAGAATGTTTTTTCACAAGTTGACAGAGTCCAATCAAAAACGTATTTCCAGGGCCCTACAATTTGAATTTTAATCTAAAATTCTATGACCTATAGATAACATCTAAGAGTACATTGTCACAAAATTTCATAAATTTTGGAGGTCTAGAACCTGGTCATTTAGTTAATCAAAAACGGGATCTGAAAACATGATCTATTTTCAGAAGTGAGTAATTGGTGACTAAAAATTATTAAAAAACAATTTTTCAGCACTCACTATTTAAACCCCTCCCCCAACCTTCTAATGTTGCTATACATGTCTAAAAAGTGGCATCAGATCACGGTTCACTCATAACAAGAAGATCTAACAATCTTTGTGAGATTGCATGCACTAGCCACAAAACCAAGCAAGAAGGTATCTCAAGCCAAAGGCCTCTGCTTTTTAATAACAAGGTAAATTCTGATTGTGATTCTGATTCTGAACCATCTTATCATGATTTGTATGTTCATTATCTTGAGTTACATAAATTTTTTAAGATTCTTGCAAGAGAAAAGAAACGCTTAATTGAAGACAATGAATTGTTAGAATCATCTAACACAAATCTTGTATCTCAACTAAACGATTCAAAAGAGGAGTCTTCTAACTTGATTATTTCATATAGATCTGAAATTGAATCTTTGAATCCGAGAATGTTGTAATGAAAGCTGAGATCTCACATTTGAGATGAAGAAATGCAAATCTAGAGAAGACGGTAAAACAATTCGACACATGAACTGGCATGTTCGGCCGCCTCATCTCTTCTCAAAAGCATGAAATTGACAAAACTGGATTGGGTATATGGAAGATAATCATGTACAAAACAAATCTACAAATTTTGTTTTATCTTCCTCTAAGCAACCACATGTATTTAAAACGATTGTAAAGCCTAAATCATTAATGCAGGATGGAACCATTATTGGTTTTAATGCGGGTCGTGTACCCCAAATATCGCATTTGGGGTTTGCTGATGACCTGGTGGTATTCCTTAATGGTTCAGTTGCAAACTTACGATGCTTCAGGTCCTTTTTAGCTGATTATCAACATGCTTTGGGACAGTTAGTCAATTTTCACAAAAGTCAGGTGGTCGTAAGTGCGAGCGTTTCAGGAACAAGAGCCTCGCATACACTAGGCATGCGGTTGACGCAATTGCCAATGAAATACTTGGGATCATATTTATATAAAGGTATTAATCGCACAGCTTATTGCACATCCTTGTTAACTCATTTAGACGCTAAATTGAATTCATGGGCTTCAAAGCTTTTATCCTTTGCGGGTAGATTGGTCTTGATTCGTCATGTTCTAGGATCTATGCCATTTCATATTATGGTGAGTTCAAAGCTTACGAAAAGTGTAGTGAAGGCAATTCAAAAGCGCATGGCTCATTTTCTTTGGAAATATCGTTTTCATTGGCGCGCTTGGGACAAGATCTGCTGCCCAACGGAATTTGGGGGCTTGGGAGTCCGTAATTTGGACTTGTTACAGCATGCTTATGACAGTCTTATATGGTGGCGCTTTCACACTTCAAACAGCCTTTGGGCAATATACAGTCGAGAACGGTATGGGCGACGGGGTGTAGTTTCCGCTAACTTGTATGATTCTCCCACTTGGAAGCGCATTTGTAGAATTCATTCATACATGGAACATCATGTTGCTTATACACCTGATGGCGTTTCCTGGACTGCAGATTCGATGGGGCAGTTTTTATTTAGATGGGTTTATAGCCAATTATGTACTCATATGACCTCTTTTGAGTGTTCCAAGTTTGTTTTAGTGGCCGACGTTATCTTCTGGGCAAAGATTTTTCTGTGGAAGTTTTGGATGCATGCATTACCGTTAGTTGATAATCTATGCTCATGGAAAGTGTTCTTTCCGTCGCAATGTGTCTTTTGCAAGCTTTTATAGACGCTTTGTCAAAGATTTTTCTTCCATAGCTGCACCCCTAAACGAAATTGTGAAAAAAGATGTGCCTTTTCGGTGGGAAGAGCCACAACAACTGGCATTTGACGAACTTAAACGTAGGCTGACCACTGCACACATACTTAGGCTACCAAATTTTGACGAGACCTTTGAGATCGAGTGTGATGCAAGTGGAGTGGGTATAGGCGCAGTTTTGACACAAGGCAAGAAACCCATAGCCTATTTTAGTGAGAAATTGAAAGGAGCTGCATTGAATTACTCTACATATGATAAGGAACTTTATGCCCTTGTGAGATCCCTACAAACTTGGCAACACTATCTTCAACCTAAAGAGTTTATGATCCACACTGACCACGAAAGCCTTAAGTATCTTAAAGGGCAGGGAAAGTTGAACAAAAGACATGCCAAATGGGTAGAGTTCATAGAACAATTCCCTTACGTGATTAAGTACAAACAAGGAAAGGATAATATAGTTGCTGATGCCCTCTCTAGGAGATACACGTTAGTGACTACATTATCTTCACGCTTCTTAGGATTCGAATCACTTAAGGAATTGTACCCCAATGACCATGACTTTGGCACCATCTTCGAGGCATGTAAAGAAGCACCATTTGGGAAATTTTACATACATGAGGGCTATCTTTTCAAAGAGCAAAAATTGTGTGTTCCCCAATCATCCCTATGAGAAGCATTGACCAGAGAAGCCCATGGGGGAGGTTTAATGGGTCATTTCGGAGTGTTCAAAACCCTTGAGACTCTTAAGGAACATTTCTATTGGCCCCACATGAGAGTAGACGTCGAGAGGTTGTGTGGTAGTTGCATCACTTGCAAACAAGCCAAATCCAAATCCCAACCACATGGCCTTTACACACCTTTACCCGTCCCTGATGCCCCTTGGATTGACATTTCCATGGACTTTGTTTTAGGACTCCCTAGGTCTCAGGGAGGACGCGATAGCATTTATGTTGTGGTTGATCGATTTTCAAAGATGGCGCATTTCATTGCATGTAGGAAAGTTGATGATGCCACACATGTTGCTGATTTGTTCTTCAAAGAAATTGTGAGATTGCATGGCATGCCACATACAATTGTAAGTGATAGAGATACGAAATTCTTGAGTCATTTTTGGCGAGTTTTGTGGGCTAAACTTGGTACACAATTGTTGTTTTCAACCACCGCACACCTACAAACGGATGGACAAACTGAAGTCGTTAATCGTACTCTTTCTCAACTTTTGTGTGCCATTTTGCAAAAACACATTAAACATTGGGAAGATTGTTTACCATATATCAAATTTGCATATAATAGGAGTGTCCATCATAGTACTTTGCATAGTCCATTTGAAATCGTGTATGGCTTTAATCCCTTGTCTCCCATCGATTTGATTCCTATTCCCGTGCATGAACGTTCTAGTCTTGATGGTAAACAAAAAGCGGACAACATAAAGAAACTGCATGAACAAGTTAAAACACAACTTGAAAAGAAAAACAAAGCTTATGAAAGACGAGCTAACAAACATCGGAAAAGAGTTGTGTTTAAGCCTGGAGATTTAGTGTGGTTACATTTGCGCAAGGAAAGATTTCCCAATGAAAGAAAGTCAACATTGTTACCTCGAGGAGATGGACCTTTTAAAATATTGAAACGCATAGGTGACAATGCATACATCCTTGATCTTCCCGGCAGGTATGGTTCAATTTCACCTACTTTTAATGTTGCTGACCTCACCCCTTTCAACGATGACCTTTTTGATTCGAGGACGAATCCTTTTGAGGAGGAGGGGGATTGATGAAGATCAAGGGTCCGATGAGGATCAAGGGCCCCATCAAGAGGTCAAAGGTCCTATGACAAGAAGGAGGGCAAGGGAACTTTGTCATCAAGTTGCCACCTTCTTGTACAAGCATGTTCAAGATGAACCTAAGACTCCTTGGGTTCATTTCATTGAACCTTCAACTTGAACGTGTATCAGCATGCACGTCTACATTCTTTGTCTTTAAATTTTATCTTGTGTCGTGTGATCTTAGTTTTATGTATTTGCTTTGTAGGTAAATTAGGTACATGAAATGTTTGAAGAGAATGTTTGAAGAGAATGTTTGAAGAGAATATTTGAAGAGAATGTTTGTCTACACCTAGACAAATTCAAAGGTGTCCAAGATAGAATCTCTTGATCAAGTTGAAATCAAAATCATCTCCATTATCCACAAGGGGGGCCGGCCATTTTTCAAGTAAAAGGGTGATGATCAATTGAATTTAAATTCAAGCCAAACTTGAATTTAAATTCAACCTTGATTTGAATTCAAGTTTCAACCAGATTAAGCCTTAAAATTTGAGATGAGTTCAGCCAAGATAAGGAGCCTTCCACACGCCATTTTTAAAAAAAAGAAGGAGATAAAATCCAATTCAAATTGAATCCAAGTTTGAATTCAAATTCAAACTCAATTTGAATTCAAACTTCAATCATCTTTTGAAATCAACTCTAACCATGTTATCATCATCAAATTCAGATTTCAAGACCTTCTTGGACCTCTCATACACGGTTGGAACCAAGGGAAAAGATGTGCAAGAAACAAATCCAAAGAAGCTCAAATTCAAACTCAACTTGAATTCAAATTCACCCAACTTTTTGAATTCAAGTTCAAGCACATTCTACTTATCAAAATCAGCTTCTCCAAGACTCCATCAACTCCTCAAACACGACTGGACATAGAGGAGATAACATCTTGCAAGCATTTCAAGTTTTAGCTAGAATTATCTTAGTTTTAATTTTCAAGCAAAGTTCAAATTTAAACATTTGTTAGATAGCTTTATTTGAATTATTTCTAGCCATTTCAAGCTGAAGGGGGATGTTTTTTAGGCCTATAAATAGACCCTTTTGGCTGATTGTAAACTCACCTTTTGATGAATAAGAATCCTTGATATTTCTTTCACTTTGTGTGAGACTTTGTTTTCTTGGTTTTGCATTAAAAACCTAGGTTAAGATCCTTCAAAGTTGAGCATATTGAAGGTATTGCCATTGCTTAAAGGTGCCGTCCAGGAGGACCGTTTTGGTTTGCCTGATCAACGACCATCTTGAAGTGTTGGTCTTGCTCATTCGTTTAATCCACACGTTTTTAATCACTAAGGAAGCAAGGGGAAGTCTTCTTCCTTGTGCCTAACCCTTTGTGAAGGACGTTTGGAAGGTGGAATCGTTGGAGCCCACGAGTTGCACGCATCAATGCTAGTATTGATGCAGACCAAGAAACACATGGTAAGCTTTCAAAAATTCAAAAAATGCTGAAGATTTCAGCACATGTTCAATAGGGCGATTTTTGTAAGACTTCAAGATGTAAATTCATTCCAAAAATGAGGGGCACTCACACTTATGACTTTTGTAAGTCTTCAAGGTGTAAATTCATTCCAAAAATGAGGGGCTAGCACTCTTATGATTGATTGGCAATCAACACATTTGAAATTTGAATTTTTTTCCTGATTTTTTTTGGTAATTTCCATGTCATATATTATGTGCCAAGGTGGATAAATGAAGACACCATCATAAAGTGACAACAAGGCGAAGACACATCACTTGTCCAATCACATTTCGCCAAGTAAGCAAAGGCATGTCACAAGGCTACACAAGATATCTTCCAAGGGCATTCAAGACATTTGTCAAGAGAGTTCTTAGCCATATGGGGCGTTCCACACATTACAAAAGCAGGCAAGAAGATCAAACACATGACAAGACTCATTTTTAGTATTCTATCAAGTGCAAAGCAAGACTTTCCTTCTCCTCCTATCTTCTTCTCTTGCACATAGACTTAAGCCTGTCAAATATACATTCCAGAATCTGTATAAGATTCATTTATGCCTCTCATACACCTTCCATTCTTGTACAAGATTGAACAAGGTATGATCAAACCTTCATTAGTGAGGTGGTGGTGCTTTTGTTGATTGTTGTTGTTGTTCTTTGTAAACGGGGTGGACATTAATGGAGTTGGTGTATAACTTCAGCCACCCTTCTTCTAAGGCATTTTTGGTGATTAGTGAATACCGAAGAAGGTGTCCTCGAAGACTGGAGTAGATCACGTTGACCAAACCATTATAAACATCTTGGTGTTCTTACTTTTAGCACTTTTACTTTAAGTTTATGTTTTTGCATCTTTTTCAACACAACTGAAAAAATAGCAAATGATTTTTAAAAATCATAAAACTTTGCGGAGAAATAGAAAAAAGGTCTTAGGCTTCACTTAAAACAAGTTTCATCTAATTTGTATAAGTATAATTCATCCAAACATTCAAAGTTCTAAGACTAGTGCAATCTGATTTTCATATTTACAAAGGTTGAAAACATCAACATGGTTGATACACTTTCCGAAGAAATTTTGAAAAACTGTTTCATCCCATTTAAGTAAACATCTGAAGGGACGTGTCATAAAATTTTCAGATCATTCGGAGTTATCATTAAAAAGGAATTAATTTTTCATTGTAAGAGAATGTTTTTTCACAAGTTGACAGAGTCCAATCAAAAACGTATTTCCAGGGCCCTACAATTTGAATTTTAATCTAAAATTCTATGACCTATAGATAACATCTAAGAGTACATTGTCACAAAATTTTATAAATTTTGGAGGTCTAGAACCTGGTCATTTAGTTAATCAAAAACGGGATCTGAAAACATGATCTATTTTCAGAAGTGAGTAATTGGTGACTAAAAATTATTAAAAAACAATTTTTCAGCACTCACTATTTAAACCCCTCCCCCAACCTTCTAATGTTGCTATACAGGTCTAAAAAGTGGCATCAGATCACGGTTCACTCATAACAAGAAGATCTAACAATCTTTGTGAGATTGCATGCACTAGCCACAAAACCAAGCAAGAAGGTATCTCAAGCCAAAGGCCTCTGCTTTTTAATAACAAGGTAAATTCTGATTGTGATTCTGATTCTGAACCATCTTATCATGATTTGTATGTTCATTATCTTGAGTTACATAAATTTTTTAAGATTCTTGCAAGAGAAAAGAAACGCTTAATTGAAGACAATGAATTGTTAGAATCATCTAACACAAATCTTGTATCTCAACTAAACGATTCAAAAGAGGAGTCTTCTAACTTGATTGTTTCATATAGATCTGAAATTGAATCTTTGAATCCGAGAATGTTGTAATGAAAGCTGAGATCTCACATTTGAGATGAAGAAATGCAAATCTAGAGAAGACGGTAAAACAATTCGACACATGAACTGGCATGTTTGGCCGCCTCATCTCTTCTCAAAAGCATGAAATTGACAAAACTGGATTGGGTATATGGAAGATAATCATGTATAAAACAAATCTACAAATTTTGTTTTATCTTCCTCTAAGCAACCACATGTATTTAAAACGATTGTAAAGCCTAAATCATTGATGCAGGATGGAACCATTATTGGTTTTAATACAGGCCGTGTACCCCAAATATCGCATTTGGGGTTTGCTGATGACCTGGTGGTATTCCTTAATGGTTCAGTTGCAAACTTACGATGCTTCATGTCCTTTTTAGCTGATTATCAACATGCTTTGGGACAGTTAGTCAATTTTCACAAAAGTGAGGTGGTCGTAAGTGCGAGCGTTTCAGGAACAAGAGCCTCGCATACACTAGGCATGCGGTTGACGCAATTGCCAATGAAATACTTGGGATCATATTTATATAAAGGTATTAATCGCGCAGCTTATTGCACATCCTTGTTAACTCATGTAGACGCTAAATTGAATTCATGGGCTTCAAAGCTTTTATCCTTTGCGGGTAGATTGGTCTTGATTCGTCATGTTCTAAGATCTATGCCATTTCATATTATGGCGAGTTCAAAGCTTACGAAAAGTGTAGTGAAGGCAATTCAAAAGCGCATGGCTCATTTTCTTTGGAAATATCGTTTTCATTGGCGCGCTTGGGACAAGATCTGCTGCCCAACGGAATTTGGGGGCTTGGGAGTCCGTAATTTGGACTTGTTACAGCATGCTTATGACAGTCTTTTATGGTGGTGCTTTCACACTTCAAACAGCCTTTGGGCAATATACAGTCGAGAACGGTATGGGCGACGGGGAGTAGTTTCCGCTAACTTGTACGATTCTCCCACTTGGAAGCGCATTTGTAGAATTCATTCATACATGGAACATCATGTTGCTTATACACCTGATGGCGTTTCCTGGACTGCAGATTCGATGGGGCGGTTTTTATTTAGATGGGTTTATAGCCAATTATGTACTCATATGACCTCTTTTGAGTGTTCCAAGTTTGTTTTAGTGGCCGACGTTATCTTCTGGGCAAAGATTTTTCTGTGGAAGTTTTGGATGCATGCATTACCGTTAGTTGATAATCTATGCTCATGGCAAGTGTTCTTTCCGTCGCAATGTGTCTTTTGCAAGATCCATTCTGACAAGCAAGACCACATTTTTCTACATTGCCCGCTAATTCTACCCCTTTGGCATGAGCTATCAATCTTATTTACTGGACCTTTTCCTCAGCGGCATATGATTCAAGGGTATCTAATTTGTTGGTGGCGCACGTCTTCAGCCACTACCATGGTCAGCCAACTACGTGCCACGATTCCATCTCTTGCTGTATGGGTGATTTGGAAGGAGTATACATCTATATGATTTGGAGATAGTTCTTTTTCATATAGACATTTATTTGAGCAACTTCATGAACAAATATATGTTTGGTGTGCGTCCACTAAAGGACGTAAATTTTCAATGTCGCTGTCTTATCTGGTGGATAGGCGATTTTCGCCATCAATGCTTCATAGACGACATCGTCTAGTTCGCTGGGAGTTACCCCCTTCAGGTAGATTTAAACTCAACGTTGATGCTTCGGTGTGAAGGTTAGGCGCCGCAGCGAATCTAAAGGTTCTTACAGTGATTGGATTGTACTTTGGAACGGATTGCACCTAGGTTCGGCCGCGATCTCTTCTTCCTCTTTTCTTTCTCCTTCTCTCTTCCTCTCTTCCTTTTTTCTTCTCTTAATCGACTTCTCCCCCTCCCTTATCCCTTATAACCATCCGTCAACAGGGGGAGTTATGCTAATTGTGTAACTCTCCCCCCAACAATTAATTAAGGAGGCAATTTTGGTATTTTGGCCCAACTTCTTTAATTTCATCTTTTTTTAATTATTTTTTTCTGCCTAAATTACATTTAATTAAGCCTTATAAACAAATATAATTATTAAGTATATCGTTTTGATCCGTTTTAATTATTCAACACTGGCTCAGGAACACAGGGTATGACAACGACGATATCATTCGCATGCAAGGTAAAGTGCTACAGCCATCATATGACATGACATGATATTTTATCGCGTTGTGTATGAATAGTTTATGACATCAGTGTGATTTTACTGTGTATGGACAGTTTATGACATCGGGTTGAATTTATTGTGTATGGACAGTTTATGACATCGGTTTGTTTTATCGTTTATCGTTATAGAATTTTCATGGCATCTTTTATGACATTGCATCTTAAGGTATCGTATTTACATGACTCGTATATAGACTTATAGCAAAGCATGGTTACTTTGATAATATAGTTGTTACTTGTATTTATTTACATTTATGTGATGCACTTTGTTTATTAATGTTGGAGATGCGGAATGTTATGTTCTTATTTACGCAGTTTATTTCATTACCCCATCTCCCATGCATGATCCACATGATGTATCTAGACGGATTTCTTGCTGGGCGATTACGTTTATCACTCATACTTACCTTATCACATTGCATATAACAAAGATATTGACCCGCTACTCCTAGAGGACGTGCCCCAACTAGAGTATCCGTGAGTTGAGATGTAGGGCAGAGTTATGTACCAAATATTTTGGGTTTTGATCATGATGTACTTAGATTATATTGAGACGTTGTACATTATGATCTATACGCACTTTGGACGATTTGTATTATTATGCATGTCGTATGTTTATCTTTATTTTGCTTCCGCTATCTCGCTTTACGATTCATGTCGACATGCACATGTATAGTATCGATGTCTTGTATTTCTCGTAATAGACTACGGCGGGTGCGTCGCGCCAGAACCTTAGTTTTGGGCGGGGCACTACAAGTGGTATCAGAGTCTAAGGCTCTAGGTCCAGGACGGTTACAGTAAAGTAAACGACTTAGAATTTAAGTGATGATTTTAGAACTTAAGCGATGATTGTAGATTGAGAGTTCAGCCTTAGATTAAGCTAACTAGAATTGATACAATCTTGGATTTATTTATTTGATGGATCGCTTCTTTCAACTCCAATAACGCATTCGAACAACCCTTGCGTGGGACAATGGTGTGATCACCACCTTCTTGGACAAGAATTGATAGAACACGCCTATGATTGAGCAATTCAAATCTCCCAATCCAACAAGTCGTTCCTTTTCCTTCGATTGTGATTCCCTAACTATGTTTGCTCAAAACTTTATTGGATCTAGCTTTGATTTGTTTAGGTGAAACCAAAGAAAAAACACAAACTCCCAAAGGGAAGAAGGCACACAAAGAGCCAAAATTTTGATAAAATTTGAGAATCCAAAATTGTTTTACAAGCTGTCTATGTGTTTCCTTATATGGCCAATATTTCCTACATCTAAAAGATAATAACATCAATCAAGATAATCAAGATATCTCCTATCAACCTACATTAATTCTACCTAGGAAAGTAAATCAAAACTAATCAAGAAAATAGTTTGAAATCAAATCCCTAAAATTTCATACTAGATGACACCGTATCGGTTTCAGACTTTTACACTCTCGTACAATCCAAATTATGATGAGCCAAATGAAGGCTAGAAAAACGTTCCAAGGACTTTGTCTTCTACTCCAAACTGATTTGAACCTCGGCTATGGCAAAGAACATCCCAATGACACCCCTTGAACTGTAACCGTTTGTTCTTGGCTCAATTTATACCAACACCTCTTCCTCTTTGGTATTCCAACACATCTAAAACCTCATTGAGACCCTAAGATGCTGTAAACCAAAAATGAAGTAAATACTAACAAGTTCTAGGCTATGAACTTGAAAGAAACCGTTAAGTGGTTTTAACTTCAACTAGAAAGTTGAGAATTCCTTAAAGGAAATTTTGATTGAAATATGTTTGAATTGTGTTGTTTTACATTCAGGTTCCTATGCTATTTAAAACAAACGAAAATTACATGTGTACAAGGTTTAAAGTACTAAGTACAAGTCTAGAAATAACATGCTTGCTTGGTAACTTGTTTGAACAACTTTAGTTCCTAGAAAGTTGGTTCCCTTTGCCGTGCTTCCATGCTTGTCTTTGATCAATTTTGATTGGATAATTCTTGGAGCAGCTTGCTTTGAATTAGGCTTTGATTGGTTGCAAGTTGGTCTTTGAATTTTCAAACCTTTCTTGCGTGAGCTAGGCCTTAAACAATCTCAATTTGATTGGATCATTTGTTGTGCAGCTTGCTTGCTTGTCTCTTTTCTTGTTTTTGATTGGTTTGAAGATTTGCAAGACTTCTTCCAATTGGTTCATGAAATGAGCAGCTTGTCCATTCATTCCAACGTGAAGAAGAATTCAGATTTGACATGGGTGCTTGTCACCTCTTTGCTTGTAAGCTACTTGCTTATCACCTCCTTGCTTGGACAAAAATTCAGGTTCTAATTGCATTTTCAAGCTAAGTACGTGTACCTGAAAGACAAGGCAATAATACAACACAAACTATCCTAAAACAAGGTTAACCAACCAACAATATTAAAAAGAACAACTAAAGATATGTACAACATGTTTCTTCAATGTAAAGCTCTCTTTGACCTATCTTCAAAGACACCAAGCAACAAACACAAGATACACAACATATATGACATGTCCTAAGGGTTAGTTAAGACTATAAGACATAAGAAGTAGCACTAGTGTGTGCGGAGTTAACAGTGATATGCCATGTCTTACAGAACTAACATGTGACAATAAATGATACATGAAAATATGTTGCGTTGACCCCATCGTGGGCTCATCATCCCCTCCCTCTTGAAAATGAATCGTCCTCAAATCTCAACATGGATAGAATAAGGGATAGGGGTTTAGGATGTACACGTATGCTCAACTACACCATAACTAAATAGGAACATGATAATACAAATGGTGAAGGTGAAATACCTTGGTGCATCCTTATCTTTGAAGAAAGAATAAGGTGTGTACACGCTTTCTAAAATGTTTAGGATGTATTAACAATATGATAACAAAAATTTTAGAACACATACATCCTAACAGATAAAACAACATCCAAAAAGCATATTGCAACATGTTAACACTAAATGTACAAATCTTACAGACATGTGCAATATTTAGACAAAATGTATCAATTGAGATGACAACAGGCAGACATTCAACAAGATGAGATGAAATAGATATTTCAGAAATAGAATCTTCATCTATACTAAATATGTCATTCAATTCATTAACTAGTTCATCCAAGGATTTATGTTCATTTGTAGCTGAATCTATTTCAATAATGACATCATGATCAAGCTCTACATCAAGTAGACAATCTAGTTCAGCTAACATCAAATCATAAGAATCTAGTTTATCAATGTCATTCTCAACAGAATTACTTACATCAATGTCATCAATGAAATGTACAGGATGTAATTCAGATTGTAACCCAGAAACAAGCATCTCAGCAGAATGCAGATCATGCACAGGGATTTCATTTATATACATGTCACAATGTAAATCATTTTCAGACAAAGTGTTATCACAATTAACATCATCTATAAGCAAACGACTAACACTTTGGAAATCACCAACAGATTCAAGTGAAGGGTCTTCTTCAGACAGTACACAAGGTTGAACATGCAATTCAGATAAAGGAGTTCCAGTTTCAGGCATGTTGGGGCTAATTTCATACAAACCATCATTCACAGAAATGTCAGATTGCAAGTCTTTGTTCTTTTCAGATTCTATCAATACTTGCACCATGTCTCTAAGTTGAAGCAATGCATTTTTAATATTATCCATAGTCTGACTCAAATTGCTTAACTTAACTGGATTTGGTTTGTCATTTTCAGAATCACAAGAGTTCAGTTCATACCCATAGTTTTGATTAACTTGCCATGGGATTAGGTTTGATTGAACAATCTTTGCCTTTTTATACATGTCATAAAGTTATGAGAATTTTTCAGACAACATGCAATCAGCGATCTCTTTATCTAATCCAGCAAAGAACCTAATCATGCTTAATTCCTCATGTTCTTCAACATAAGCATAGTACAAATCATCAAGCATTTCATTGTAATATGCACTAACGTCTTTATTGCACTGAGAAAGAGTTTGATATCTAGGAGTTTTACATTCCCAATATCCAACCCATAAACCATTCATACGACCAAAGGAGTTCATACGTTTTTCCAGTTCATCATAGTCTCTCCTATGGCATTCAACTCCCCAAATGGTTTTTAGAATCATGTTTAATCAAAACAATCAACCAAGATGGTAAAACAATGAGATAAATAAGTAGAATACAAGCAAGTAAGATCAAACTATAACTTTAACAAAACGTAAATTTATACTTCAAATTGACAATTGAATAAACAACAATCTTGGACTATCTAAGATTCAAAGAAAAATAGAAGTCAAGTGATGTTTTTGGCTGAATCAAAGAAAGCTAAGGGTTTGTACAGAACAATCCTTTAACTTACTTTAAACTTTAATGCACATACAATTGTAAATAAAGTGAAAGACAGTACATACACACAAGTGTTCAACAAGGGTTTGTTCGAGGAACCTTTTACAACAGTCAACACTTTTGGTGTAGGTATTTGCTTTTGGTTTTGCACAATTCACCTTTTGTGAACTTTGGATGGCTATATCTCACTTCTTATGCAAATCACTCATACGTCTTGTCTCTTGCTTTTTGACGTTAAAAATGACTTTTCTCTCAGTATCTTTCACAAACAAGCCTAATTATTTTCCTTTGGATTGGCTTTGTCTGTTTTGTGAGTCTACTGCTCACTTGCCTTTATGAGACATTGCTCACGGCTTCTTTTTCTTTGGTTTTACTTGCACAAGTTTTGGTGTGGCTTTTGTGAAACGTTCTTTGAACAACACGGAAGAACACTAATGATATGAAAACTGTTTCACAAATTTAACAACCAAATATAGATGAAAGTTCAATGCAAGTTGAAGAAGTGTAAAGACAACAAGATGATAACAGGGTCGGCAATTTAACAGTGTAGGGATAAATATAGACAAAGTGATCCTAAGTAAGAACTTAAGTCCAATAAAGTCTTTAAACAATTGAATCAATCCCAAGTAAAGATAAACGTAAAGCCAACGTTAAAATTTGAAATCAAATCTTGTTTCTTACAAATTTACTTCACTTTTAACAAATCTCAAGTCAATAATGTTTCAATTAAAAGATTCAATCAAGTTTGTACCAAACAATGACTTAAGGTGTAACGGGGGTGGTGAAATCAAATTCAACAAGTTTAAACAAATAGCATTCAAAGATTTCAAATGAGCTTTAAAAACTTGTTCTAAACACACGGTTTTGGCAATTTTCTGTTTTTGATGCAAATGATCTAACTAATCTTAAGATAGCTAAATGCAACTTAGTTGTTTCTAAATGCAATTTATAAGGGCTGATTACTAACAACTAATGGAAATCAGTTTTGATGCAAACTAGCTAACTTGTTTTGTTTTGTTTTAAAGTTATCTATTCTACTTGTTATTGTCTTGGTTTTTGTTTGTATGATGCAATCAGTTTCTAAGCTAGATGATACTAGATGCAAGTGTTTATATCCTACTTATCAAATGTATATCACTAGAAACTAGGCAGCACACTTAGTTAGCTAAAACTACTTGTTTTGATCTTTAGTTTTCAGATTTCTTGTGCTAAACTAAACAACCAACTAAACACTTAAACTATGTTGTAAACTAGTCTAACTAAGCTAAATAAGGCAGCAAATAAAACGTTTTAAACAGATTGCACACAACTACTAAAAATCAGAATTTAACAACTTGATTACAAACTAAACTATCAACTAATCTATTTTTGTGTTCAAGTTTTCTGTTTTAAGGACTTATCTAAACTACCATTTAAACTTCTAGATTAGGGTCTAATGAACATTATCTAAGCTAGATTGAACAAGAACAATCAGGTTACACACGGTTTTTAACTAGATTACACAAACAGATTCTAACACACTTAAGTCTAGTCTAAGTTCTTTTTTGTTGTATTTTCGGTTTTGCTACTTAAAAATAACTTACCAAACTATTGTAAACCAACTAATAAAAACTTTAAAACATGAACTAACTATCTAAATAAACAGATTCTAGATGGACAACAAAACAGCTTACTAAACGGTTTTGGGCAGCATCAATCATATGCAAGTTTAAACAACGTAAACATGAATAGAAGACTAACCAACGCTCTGATACCAATTGATGAGCCAAATGAAGGCTAGAAAAACGTTCCAAGGACTTTGTCTTCTACTCCAAACTGATTTGAACCTCGGCTATGGCAAAGAACATCCCAATGACACCCCTTGAACTGTAACCGTTTGTTCTTGGCTCAATTTATACCAACACCTCTTCCTCTTTGGTATTCCAACACATCTAAAACCTCATTGAGACCCTAAGATGCTGTAAACCAAAATGAAGTAAATACTAACAAGTTCTAGGCTATGAACTTGAAAGAAACCGTTAAGTGGTTTTAACTTCAACTAGAAAGTTGAGAATTCCTTAAAGGAAATTTTGATTGAAATATGTTTGAATTGTGTTGTTTTACATTCAGGTTCCTATGCTATTTAAAACAAACGAAAATTACATGTGTACAAGGTTTAAAGTACTAAGTACAAGTCTAGAAATAACATGCTTGCTTGGTAACTTGTTTGAACAACTTTAGTTCCTAGAAAGATGGTTCCCTTTGCCGTGCTTCCATGCTTGTCTTTGATCAATTTTGATTGGATAATTCTTGGAGCAGCTTGCTTTGAATTAGGCTTTGATTGGTTGCAAGTTGGTCTTTGAATTTTCAAACCTTTCTTGCGTGAGCTAGGCCTTAAACAATCTCAATTTGATTGGATCATTTGTTGTGCAGCTTGCTTGCTTGTCTCTTTTCTTGTTTTTGATTGGTTTGAAGATTTGCAAGACTTCTTCCAATTGGTTCATGAAATGAGCAGCTTGTCCATCCATTCCAACGTGAAGAAGAATTCAGATTTGACATGGGTGCTTGTCACCTCTTTGCTTGTAAGCTACTTGCTTATCACCTCCTTGCTTGGACAAAAATTCAGGTTCTAATTGCATTTTCAAGCTAAGTACGTGTACCTGAAAGACAAGGCAATAATACAACACAAACTATCCTAAAACAAGGTTAACCAACCAACAATATTAAAAAGAACAACTAAAGATATATACAACATGTTTCTTCAATGTAAAGCTCTCTTTGACCTATCTTCAAAGACACCAAACAACAAACACAAGATACACAACATATATGACATGTCCTAAGGGTTAGTTAAGACTATAAGACATAAGAAGTAGCACTAGTGTGTGCGGAGTTAACAGTGATATGCCATGTCTTACAGAACTAACATGTGACAATAAATGATACATGAAAATATGTTGCGTTGACCCCATCGTGGGCTCATCAAATTAGCTCTTGGACTCTCCTAAAAAGTTGTAGATCATGAAATTCCCTTGCATTTGGGCTCTTGAATCACCTCATTTGGACACTTCTTCGTGGAGGTATTATTTTTAAAATTCGGGTACCAATCCAGTGGGCTTTAGTACTTCCTAAATTTTCGACTTCAATCTTCCTGTTGAATTTGGACCATCTTGTAGGCCGAATTAGGAAAAGTTCAAAGCATGAAAATCATCCCAAATTAAGTCTTCTAACATCATCAAGTGGTCTGAACACGTTTGAACCTATCCTCCGACCTATACGTCCAAAATACTAAACGGGTGTATTGGTTGTCTTCCTAAAAATTAGGATTTCCCCATGCCACTATCTTTATTTGGTTTTGGCTCCTACAAAGACACTCAAACAGCGGCATTAGTACATCAAAACATAATAAAATACTCTATATGCTACCCTAGACCTAAACAAAGACAAAACAACGACTAGACTCAAAACTATGACGCGCATAAGTGAAATGACCATCATACCCTCCCACCAACCCTTACATTATTGTTATGACATTAAAACACAATGGATAATCACACTATGACATTATTCTTCCCTTCTTAGCTTGTCTTGCACCTGCCTAAACAAGAAGCGCTTAAGTTCATGCTTTCTATTTTTGTATACATTTCTTATTATATGTTTGAATATGGCAGTCTCATCAAGAATGGTTAGGGTTAACGGATAAAATGATCTTACTTTATTTAAGCAATAAACGACAACATTGAAAACCCCTAAATTAAAAAGTATTCTGTAAGGAATACGAAAAGTAAAGTGATTAAATATGTTATCTTGTGAACTGTTGAATTTATTTTAATGTTTCCAATAGGATGTCTTCATGCCACAGAGGAAAATCATGAGTGGTAGACCCGTACAGCTACCTCCTCCTCCTCCTCCACTGCCACAGGTACCTCCACCAGCGGAGCCAGTACCACCATTTGCTAATCCCATACCCACACCTCAGCAGCAGTAGCATTAAAGGGATTTTCATCAGGCTGTACTTCAGGCATTGGTACAGATTGGACAGGCCGTTGGAAATAATGGCCATCAGAATAAAGCTGCACTGCCGCTGCCGCCGCTGCTGCCGCCGTTACCCCCGCAGCAAGGCACTTGTTTCTTTTATGGGGAGCTAAAAAGGGCCCAAGTGCCCAATTTCGAGGGTGGATATGATCCAAACATGGTCCAAAAATGGCTAAATGAGGTACATAATAATTTCGATGTGATTTAGGTACCTGACTAGATGAAAGCTCAGGTGATCAGACCTTTTCTGATTGGCGAGGCCAATCAGTGGTGGAATACGAGTCTACAGTGTCTGCCCACAACTGTTACTTGGGCATGATTTTTGATGGAGTTCCATAAGTTATACATTCCACCCTCTGTTACTGTAAAGAAGATAGGAATGTTTGAGTCTTTGGTGCAGGCGCCCGGTATGACCGTCGCAGACTATGCCAACCAGTATACTGCTTTAGAGAGATATGTCCCAGTTATCATGGGGACAATCAGCTCAAGATGATTAAGTTTGAGAGGGGTTTACATTCTCACATCCGCACTTAGATCGTGAATGCAAATCGAAGGGATTTTGGTGAGCTACTAGATGCATGCTATCGTGTTGAGCGCGATATTCTGAGGAGAGATGCAAAGATGAAGGGCAAGAGGCCATGAGATGTGGGAGGTGATCAGTTCAAACAGTGGACCAAGATGCAAAAGGGATTCAGTGGCAGACCTCAACCACGACAATAGCCAGAGCGGCCACTGTAGTTTTAGCAGTCCCTACAGCCACAGTTTCAGCGTCCTCAACAGCAGCAGCAATACAAGGCTGGACCTCAGCTAGCTGCTCCTTGTTGACCTACTTGCTAGAAGTTGCACACCAGAGCATGCCATTTGGAGACTGGTGCATGCTTTAATTGCAGAAGGATGGGTCATATGATGAAGGATTGGTAGAGAAATGTGCAGCAGCAGAGGGATCGCCCATGGGCCAATGCCCTAGTTCATGTGATGATGGATGCAGAAGTCCTCGATGCGCCAGATGTGGTGACAGATATATTTAATTGCACAATTTAAGTGTTATTATGTTAGACCTGTTTAGAATTGCTACTTGAACTACAAATTGTCTCAGGCGTGATATTAGTAGGCAATGTACCTGCGAATATATTGTTTGATAGTGGCGCAAGCCACTTTTTCGTGTCTAAGGGGTTCGCCAAGAACCTTAGCAGTTATCCGACATGGTTACAGACACCGTATCATGTTCAGGCAACTGGCGAACATGTTCTTATTTTACATCACCTATACAAGGAGTGCGATATCGAGATGGAAGGGTAAAAGTTCAAGGCTACCATAATTCCTATACAGATTGGGGAATTCGACATTATTCTTGGCATAGATTGGCTATTCAAGTACCATGCTACTATCGACTATCGGGAAAAGCGCATAGTGATCAAGGACCTGACTCGAGAGGAGGATTTATTCAGGGTAATTCTAAGTTGAAGAAGATACCGCTAGATGTATATCTGACAGCAGCACAGGCTTATTGAGCGCTGAAGAAAGGAGATGAGGGTTTTCTTGTATATGCCCTCGGCAATGAATCAGAGATGCCTACTGTTACAGCCCATGACCTACGCTACTAATATTTGCATACGAAATACATGCACCCGCAGTTGACATGCCAATCGTTCCTATTTGGGTCTCATTGCCAGGGTTCCCTGTGCATTTTCATCAAAAGGAAGCTTTTTTTCAGATAGGACGCATGCTGGGAACTCCGATGAAATTAGATGCAACAACGGCGTCAGTTTTACGGCCTTCTACTGCACGTTTGTGTGTAGAGGTGGATATCTCTCAAGAACTGCCTTCACGAGTATATATTCAAGTTTCTTCGCGGACAATAACACAATCTGTCATTTATGAAGATTTGCCTTCCTATTGTACATCTTGTTTTCGACTGGGACACAAGGCGACATCTTGCGGAAAGCCGGATGAACAAACACCGGATCAGCCATCCATGACAACGATTGGGAAGACAACAAAGCCCAAGGAAAATTTACAGCCCTGGACCCCCAAAAAACAGCCTGTTATAGAGGAGCCAGCTAACGTCGTCACTGAGGTACAGCCTGCGACGTTTGGAAATGCGATTTCCTGACCTTTATCCTGCTGCATCTGTTTCATTCTCTCAAAATCTTTCACGTTTAAAAGGTATTGATGATTGTTTGTTAGCAGATTTGCCTGATAATTCTGCAATATATACTATTTCAGACAGTGAAGATGAGCTAGATCGTTCTCAGCCGAGTTTCATTGAGGAATCAATAGATGACAGTATACAGCAATATATTGAAAACTTGGTGCAATCGATGGTTATTGATTTAACATCATAGGAACGAATTCCGTTAACACCTCCACCGTTTGGTGAGGCGGCTGATTTTCAGGTACCACCTAGAATTTTGGGACGTCAAAATCGCTTGGTGACCCCACTATCCCCTCCGCTTACTCGTTCTAGGGCTGCCCTCTCAAACTCGTTTGAAGTGCTGTCAGAACAATGAAGATATTGCTTTGGAATGTTAGAGGACTTCGTTCCTCGGTTGATAGGATATTATTTTTGTTGCGTCGTTATCATTTACATGTTTTGGTTATTCTTGAACCAAAGTCTAGATTATCTACGCTTACATCATATCGACTGAAGTTTGGCTTTTCACATGCTGTGTCGGCTTGTGATGATCATATTTGGATCATGTGGAAAAGTACAGTTCTTTATTTAGCAGGTGAACGTGCCGGTGTGCAAAATCATTCGCTGTGTTTTACTTGGTTGGCATCAGGAGATTCTTTTTGGACAACATTTGTCTATGGCATGCACACAGTGGCTGCGCGTAGACCACTGTGGACTGATCTAACTGACATGCATATGTCGTGAGACGTTCTATGGTTGATTGGAGGAGATTTTAACACTTTTTATCATTGGATGAGCATAAGGGTCGTTCAACGCCATCTTTACAATCCCTACAAGATTTTAAGGATTGTGTTGATGCTTGTCCACTGTAGCATATTAACTTTCAAGGCTCAACTTTTACATGGAGCGACGGTCGAGGCTTGGGCAAAGTGTTGCGTCGTTTGGATCGTTTTTTATGTTCTTTGGATGTTTTTGATCTTTTCACTTCTGTGGCTTATAAACATCTCAATCGGACTTCTTCTGATCATGCTCCCCTATTTCTAGAATGTGCGGCTGATTCTCCTTCAACTTCGGCTTCTTTTCGTTATTTGGATGTGTGGGCTACACACTCTGACTTTGATAATTTTGTCACTCATCATTGGAAATCTTTCACTACAGTTGGAGGAATGAGAGGTTTTTTTTTAAGCTGAACCAACTTAAGAAGCATTTGCATAGGTGGAATAAGGAGGTTTTTGGAAATGTTTTCGATGCGGTAGCCGTAGCTGAGGAAGATACGTTACGTTGTGAATCAGCTTATAATTCGTCTCCTTCGGATGTCACAAGGAAGGAATATCATCGCAGCATGGCCATTCTACGCTTAGCTTAGTCTAGGATGTTATTGCATTGGAAGCAAAAAGCTAATGTGAAATGGCTATGTGAAGGGGATGCGAACACTAAATATTTTCATCAAACTGTGAAAGACAGAAGGCGCAGACAATCGATCCGACAGATACCGAATTCGGATGGCGTGGGGGTGTGCAACTGCAGCGGATATAGAAGCGGAGGCAGTTTGGTTCTTTCAGACATTATTCACGGAGGAGCAAACTTCACCATGTCATTCTATTATTCGCTATATCCCAGCTTGTTATCTGCTGAGGATAATAATTTATTGATGGCTATACCAGATAAGCAAGAGGTGAAAACAGCAGTTTGGGATCTTAGTCCCACAAGTGATGCAGGTCCGGATGGTTTTCCAGGCTCATTTTATCGCTGCTTTTGGGCAGTTATACAGATGGATGTGCATAAGGCAGTGCATGGATTTTTTTTGGGCATTCCTCCCCAGCGTCAGGTCGCGGCTTCACTTATTACATTAATACCTAAAGTTATGAACCCACAAACATTCTCAGATTATCAGCCCATTTGTTTGACAAATTTTCTGGCAAAGGTAATCACTCGCTTAATTGCAACTCACATGGCAAATTTTCTACCGCAACTAATCTCTCCTGAGCAGGCGGGGTTTCTAAAAGGCCATGATATTACAAAACAAGTCTTACTGGCACAAGAGATGGTACATGTATTGGACAGATCGGTACATGTGGGTCATGTTATAGTTAAGCTTGATATGGCTAAAGCATTTGACAGAGTTAGCTGGTCTTATCTTCGTCAGGTCTTATTGACTATAGGATTTCATGCGCAATTTGTTTGTATCATTTTAAATAACTTGTTAGCAACGAAGTGTTCAGTGCTTATTAATGGTAAGCCAGCGGGTTTCTTTCCAGTCTCTAGATGTGTTAAGTAGGGAGATCCATTATCTCTACTGTTATTTATTCTAGCTGCAGAGGGCTTTTCCTGTGGACTTAAACTTTTGATGCAGGAAGGATCAATTCTTGGTTTTAATGCTAGTCGTGTACCCTAAGTATCGCATTTGGGATTTGCTGATGATCTGGTGGTATTCTTAAACGGCTCAGTTGCAAATTTACGACGATTCAGGTCTTTCTTAGATGACTATCAACATGCTTTGGGACAATTAGTAAATTTTCATAAAAGTCAGGTAGTTGTTAGTGCGGGAGTTTCAGGGCCAAGAGCTTCTCAGACGTTAGGAATGAGATTGATGCAATTACCAATGAAATACTTGGGTTCATATTTATATAAAGGTATTACTCGCGCTGCTTATTGTACATCCTTGTTAGCTCATGTAGATGCAAAGTTAAACTCATGGGCTTCTAAGCTTTTATCATTTGTGGGTCGATTGGTCCTGATTCGTCATGTCCTTCGATCTATGCCATTGCATATTATTGCGAGCTCAAGACTTCCGAAGAGTGTAGTGCAGGGAATTAATAGGCGCATGGCTCATTTTCTTTGGAAGGATCGCTATCATTGGCGCTCTTGGGAAAGAGTCTGTTGTCCGACAGAATTAGGAGGCTTAGGAATCCGTAACTTGGATTTGTTACAACAAGCTTATAACAGTCTTTTGTGGTGGCGATTTCACACATCGTAGAGCCTCTGGGCAACATACAGTCGCGAGCGATATGGAAGAAGAGGATTAGTGTCCGCTACCTTGTATGATTCTCCCATTTGGAAGCACATTTGTAGAGTTCACTCTTACATGGAGCATCACGTTTCTCATACCCCTGATGGCGTTTATTGGACTGCAGATTCGTCGGGTCAGTTTTCATTACGATCGGCTTATAACCAACTATGTACTCATATGACTTCTTTTGAATGTGCAAAGTTTGTTTGGTGGCCGACCTTGCCTTCTGAGGCAAAACTTTTACTGTGGAAGTTATGGATGAGTGCGTTGCCTTTAGTAGATAATATATGCTCATGGCAGGAGATCTTTCCATCTCAGTGTGTTTTTTGCAAGGTCCATTCTGACAGGATGGACCATATTTTTCTGCAATGTCCGGTCATTCTCCCTATTTGGCAGGAAATGTCAATATTATTTTTTGGTCCTCTCCCGCAGCAGGCTGCAACTCAAGGATACTTAATTCATTGATGGCGCACATCTGCTGCCACTTCGATGGTTGGCCAACTAAGGGCAGTGCTTCCATCTCTCACAGTTTGGGTGATTTGGAAGGAATACACATCTATCAGATTTGGTGATAGTTCTTTTTCATACAACCACTTATTTGAACGACTTCATGAGCAAATATTTATTTGGTGTGCTTCAACTAAAGGATGTAAATTTTTGATGTCGTTGCCTCATTTGGTAGACAGGGGATTTTCACCAAAATGCTCCATAGACGGCATAAAGTCGTCCGTTGGGAGTTACTGCCTTCAGGTCGTTTTAAACTGAACATTGATGCTACGGCTGGACGGCTTGGAGCCGCAACAGGAGCTATACTTTGTAATGATTTGGGAGAATTTATTTTGGGGGTTGCTTTTCCTTTACCATCTGCAACTCCATTATTATGCGAGAGATTATGCCGTTGATTTATAGCCTTTTATACTATGCGAGAGATTATGACAGGCTAATCGTGGAGACTGATTGTCGCTTGCTATTATCATTTCTGTCACATCCAAAACATTATACTGACACTTTATTGGTGGATCTTCGTCGAGCTATCGAGTTCCTTAGTCTTAATGCTTCGTCTTTGCAACATTGCCCACGTGAAGCAAATGCAGCAGCGCATTCGCTCTCTCGTCATGGGCTGCAGGCATCAGGAGCAATCGTATTTTCCTCATTTTCACGCTTACAATGCGAGGTTCGAGGAGCTATATTATTGGATACTTCAGCCCCACACTTGCGTCTTTGATAATACTCTCCTATTGGGTTGGCATTCTTATGCTCTTGTTGCCTATATCACTAGTTGATATAGGCAACATCGGTACGTTTTCCTCTTTTGCTTCTACATTCGATTATGTTGTCATCAATAGTGCAGATAAAGCTGTTTTTATGACCATACGAGGGCATCATCTCCTGAACGCCGGATCTAATGACTACATTATAGCTGACCTTCACTGGAGTTGCCTGTATTCATAATGAATGCAGGCAACATGGATATGATATAAAGCTACGATATTCTATTCTTCATCTTTATGTTGCTATTTATTCTGATCGATTTTATTTTGAGGTACACAACACTGCGGAGAGCTAGATTTTAGAATTCACATATCACAGCAAGCGCCAGCCAAGCAACAGCAAAATATGCAATTTAGGCATACGAGTGCATCAGTGGCCCAACAACACCGACTCTTATAGTTTAGAGATAGTTGTGCATTTGATATTAACAGAACAATTTTCTTTTTACATTCCACGATTTCTATCATTATCTTTTTGCAGGTACTATTGTACATATTATGTATTTCATTTACTTTTGCGTAGGAGAGTCTCCTACATTAAATGTAACAACGGTATTCCTCCGTCACAAGTGAGGGCAGATTATTCATAAAACAACAAGACGGTACCGCCCGTCTTTCACTGAAATATATATATATATATATATATATATATATATATATATATATATATTAAAGAAGATTTTATTAAGAAGAAGCCTCACGTATGGCGGAGGAAAACCATATTACAAATGTCAGGGTATGCGAATAAAAGAAATAATGAACTAATGATGACATATCTCCAGTCATATATGATATGCCACATTAAAACCTTGCCAAGTAAAACCACCCTTGTGGATAAAACCTTGGCAAAGGAAAAAACGTACATATTTATACGGCTGTCATTGATATCGAAAGTATATAAGAATGAGTACAACGATGTTATTGCTGATGAGAAGAAAGCACTACTGGTTCGAGTTGGCAGTGTATCACGAAATGCGTCGTTAGGGCCGCTGCTTGACCTTGAAGTATCCATTATGATTTGCACCTCGTTAGATTGCAAGGAAGAAGTTATACCGATGGCAATAATAATGTAATAAGAGGAAACATAAAAGTCGAACGCATACCCAAGTCAAGGCGGCTAAGCTAGAGCCAAGGCGACGGTGTCATGTTATTGGTTCCAAACAGTCGGGCCCTGATGTTCCAACTGTTGGTGCGTGAGACGGAAGTGGTCCGCGTGAATGACTCGTATATGGCATGAATATGACTCGTCAGTTGAGCCGCAGTCGTGGAGTCTGTGCATGCAAGATGGATTCGTTGTGTTGCCGTAAGCAGTAACGCCGCCACGATTGGAAAAGCATCCCATGCCCAGTGAAATAAAATGATCAAGTTATCAATGAGTATGAAGCGGAGTAAAAACCAGGCTAGTAGATAACAAAACATACCGAGCCTGCCTAGATCCCATGGGATACAGGCAGAAAGATGATAAAAACGCCAATCCATATGGAAGACTTTAGAATGTCAAGTGATGCGTAATTGTACGGAGGAGAGATCCAATGAGATAGAAGCACGCACTAATGAAGGAAGAGTATGAGAAGTATAATATTGTGTGCTAGGATTCAACATGGCATGTTGAGCTAGGTAATGCGCCGTCATATTTGCCTCTCGATAAATGTGATGAAAGTCAAGGCGATGAAGATGAACTAAGGTGTGAAGTAACCGAAGATAATAGTTCCCATGGACCAACTGTGGGCGTGACAAACGAGATATCATCTGAGCACAATCGGACTCCAGTATAATTGTGCGATACAGGGGAAGAAAATATAAAAGTCCAAATACAGCGGCCTGAATCTCTGCATTGAGTGGTGTACTTGGAGGAAGTCGGTAGGAAATGGCTCCCACACATGAACCCATGTGATTACGCAATATCGCACTCCCTGCTGCATAATGTCTGCCAACTGCAGCATCTATGTTTAATTTTAACCATCCAGGAGGCGTAGTAAGCCAACGAATCAGATGAGGCCGCGGAGGCTGCAGTGACGGCAGCCAAGAGAAATATTGTCGATGTCCAGCTGCTAGTTTGGATTCCACTATTTTTTTTGCACCACATAGTAA
Source organism: Eustoma russellianum (assembly GCA_036186865.1). Lineage (NCBI taxonomy): Eukaryota > Viridiplantae > Streptophyta > Magnoliopsida > Gentianales > Gentianaceae > Eustoma > Eustoma russellianum. Next base: position 21,516,857 of record AP025040.1, on the reverse strand, counting down.
TGTCATATCTTATAGAGGCCCGAAGTGATGTAAGTGTAATATTACTATGCTCCCCATAGACTAAGGAGACATAGCCGCGCCATATGTTATACACTATAGTCGCCGGAATAACGATTTTAAAAACCCTAAGAAGAGATGAAAACGAGGAGCGATACCACCAAGAGAGAAGATACTGGCGAAGATGCAGCGAGGATGGATGAGGACTGTGTACCTCACTAGCGAAATAATGCCAGAGGGGACGTACGTGGGAACAATATATAAAAACATGATCCACTGTGGCCGACGCATGTTTACATAATGGACATTGCGTAGGGCGAGATGCAGAGTACTTACCAATATAATCCTCAAATGGCACCGCGGAATGGAAGAGTCGCCATAAAAAAACTGAACAATTGGTGAATGATGCTTAAACCAAATAAACTTCGCTGAAAGCAGTTAGGGACTAGATGTGCGGCAGTTATCATAAGCGTTGCGTAAAGAAAATTCTCCTGTGGGCGTGTGAAGCCATGTGAGGTGGTCGCCTTGGCCTTCTGTCTGAGTAATACAGAAAGTATGAATTCTGCAAATAATCTTCCAGATGGGTGAGTCTAGTAATCGAGACATATAATATCCGCGGTGACCGTATTTGGCATGCATATACTTGCTCCAAAGCGTAGAATGCTGCTGATACGACCACCAAATATGGCAATGATAAGCTCGCTGTAACATGCTAAGGTCTCGGAGACCCAAGCCTCCTTCTTCATGAGGCGTACAAATATTAGACCATGACACCCAATGATGTCTGCAGCCCCAATAAAATGATGCCATTTTCTGATTTATTACCTTAATCACTGATTTTGGTAGTCCTCCAGCCGCGAGGATATGTAATGGTAAGGCCGCTATCACAGAGCGTAATAAAACTAGACGACCAGTAGAGGAAAGTAAACGAGCGTGCCATCCCTGAAGCGTGTCATCAATATGCTGCAATAGAGAGACACAGTATCTGGCACGGGCGATGCCCTTATGCAAATAAGAACCAAGGTATCAGAAGAGTAAGCTGGAACATCGCATGCCTATGATGCCCTCTAATCTGCATCGCTGCTGCGGAGGTATATTTGTAAAAGAAATAATGGTACTTTTTCTGAAAATTAACCTTCTGACCAGATGTAGTTTCATATTGAGTAAGGAAGGTATGAAAACGATGAAGGTTTCTCTGTGTACCTCGCAAGAATATCAGCAAATCATCTGCATAGGCCAAGTGCGTTATAGTAAAAGGAATGCGCCCTAATCGAAAAGGCTGCAAAACTCCAGAAGCTGTTAAAGCTTTCAACCCTCTGCTGAAAACCTCAGAAGAAAGAATAAACAGTAATGGAGATAAAGGATCCCCCTGCTTTACTCCTCTGTATGGCCGAAAAGTAGATGAAGGCTGGCCATCGATCAAAACTGCTAAAGTGGTGGCACGCAAGTGATTTAAGATAATATGAATGAAGAAATCAGAGAAACCAAAAGTGCGCAGTAACACTTCCAAGTATTCCCAGCTGACTCTATCAAATGCTTTCATCATATCTAGCTTCAAACAAAGCGGTGAAACACCCTTATCCATCATATGTATCATCTCTCGAGCCAAAAGTACTTGGGTGGATATATCTGAACCAGGCAGGAAGCCTGTTTGTTCTAGAGATATTAATCGGGGTAGCAATGTATTCAGGCGACTAGCAATGATTTTTGTACAGACTTTGCTCAAAAAATTAGTGAGACAGATTGGGCGAAAGTCACTGAAGGTAGTAGGGGAAGACTTTTTAGGAATCAATGTTATCAATGCACTAGCCATCACAGTAGGCTGAGGAATACCAAGGAAAAATTCCTGCACCGCTTTAACCACATCAGTATGAATAATTGACCAGCAGGATCGATAAAACTTACCATTAAAGCCATCAGGGCCTGCTGCACTTTGAGGGTCCAGGTGCCAAACCGCCTCTTTAATCTCCGGCCCCATTAGTAATTGAGTAAGTAGAGAGTTATCAGCCGAAGTGACCAAGCTCGGAATGTGACGAAGAATATCTTCATAGTTATGAGTTGGCTCACGAGAAAATAAACACGTGTAAAAAGCTACAGCTTCGGCCATAGTAGCATCGGGCGTAGTACATGGCACGCCCGCGCTCGTATGTATTTGCTGGATACGTAATTGCAACCGTCTGCCTTTGACAATAGAATGAAAGTAGCGTGTGTTCGCGTCGCCTTCTTTTAACCATCAAACACAGGCTTTTTGTTTCCAAAAATGCAGCTCATATGAGGAGGCTTGAAGGTATTCAGCCTTTGCTCGGTGATACTCCGCACGATTCACATCAGTTGGGTCTGCGTCCCAGATGTTTTCAGCACGAGAGAGATTAGATTCCGCTTGTTTGACGTTGGAGAATATGTTACCAAAGATTTTCTTGTTCCACCTCTGTATATCTTTTTTCAGTCGGAATAGCTTGGAGTAAAAGCCATACATGCCTCCAGTAGTAGGATAAGATGCACAAGCATTTTGCATATAATTATGGAAATCCGGATGAAGCAACCAAGAGTCTAGAAAATGGAAAGAGCGACGGGCCTCAGACGGACATAACCGACATAAAAACAACAAGGGTGTGTGATCAGAAGTAATGTGAGGGAGATGCGTAAGCTTTAAATCATCAAACATGTCCTGAAAAGCAGTGTTGATAAATAACCAATCCAATCTCCGACGGACTCTTCCTAAACCTCTGCCATCAGTCCAAGTGAACCTTGGGCTGTGAAACTGCAGCGACATCAAACACAAGATTCTATACATTCATTAAAATCATGTAATGCAGAGAGAGGGTTGCGATCGGCCTTCATGATCAGATATGGATCGAAAAATATTGAAGTCTCCTCCTACCATCAAAGGCAAAGTAGATGTTTCTGAAAATGCACATAAAGAATGCCATAATGAGCTGCATAGAGAAGCCGTGTGCTTGCCATAAACCACCGATAATACGAAAGTAAACTGTAGGGGCCGAAACAATAGTGTAAGATGTACCACTTGGTCATGATCCTGCACTGATACCAAGTGAAAGTCTGAATCACGCCAGAAGAACCAAATGCGTTCTGACTGAGATGAATAATGATTAGAATAGCCAAATCCTAAAGCATAACGAGCAATAGTAGAAGATGAATGTTTAGGTTCTATCAATGCAAATAAATTTCAATGATGATCACGTATCAACTGATGCATCCTGGGCAAAGAGGCACGCATGCCTCTTATATTCCATATCATAACATTCATTGAGAAAGAGTAGTGTCACTTCCCTGAATGGCATGAGAAGCACTACACGTGAGAATAGTAGATGGAGGCAATGGAGGTAAATCTTTCCTTGCCTGACGCGTTCTACGAGGAACTACTGGAATAAATTCTGCTGAGTCTGTTGGTTCCTGCAGTCTCGATATAAGAATATCCATGTCCGGTGAAGGAGGGATTAGTTGTATGCGACGGACCACCTCCTCCGGAACGGTTGACATGTCTAAATGACGTTCCTCCATAGGTAGATCATTATCCGAAGAATGTCCCAGCTCGCAATTATCCGAAATGTCCTGTAATGGGGGGTCGACAGTCTCATAAATTAGATCATCGTCTTGGGTAGGCGGTGGAGGAGCTTGTTCAGTTGGGGGCGCAGCATCATCCTGGGGATTATCTACTGATGACGGGCCAGGCTGTGCGGACGGTTTCTTTTTAACTGGTGTCCAGCGTTGTGTTGGTGGGTGAGGCGGTGGGGGTGGCGGTGGAGGCGGCACTGTTGGTGGTTTTTTTGAAGGGCATGAGGTCACTGCATGACCTAGTCGTCTGCATGATGCACAAAATAACGGCAAATCTTCATACACTACAGACTGCAAGATGAATCTGTTCTTAGCCTGTAAATAGATCTTTTGAGGCAATTCCTGGGAAACATCAACTTCAACACACACTCTAGCAACTGAAGGCCGCAGTCCATCTGTTGTGGCTACGTCAAGTTTGAGGGGGGATCCAATCAGCCGAACTATTTCAAATAACGCCTCCTTACGATGAAGATGAATAGGGAGGCCAGGGAAAGCTATCCAAACTGGGAAAATAGGAACATCAGTGGTAGGATCAAAATCTACTGTCCATTTCATTATTTGCATATGACAACCCGAGATGTGCCATGAACGACGATAGAAGCAACGCAAATAATCAGCCTCATTCCGAAAATTCAACAAGATGTCTGTCGGATCGATTAGGGTAATGCGGAGATCATGGTGAAAACCTATTTTTTCAAATACCTCCCGAATGACTTCCAAAGGAGGGCGACCATACCAGAATGTACCCACCAAAGAGTATTTGAATGGTGCAACAAGCTCATCAATTTCTGAATCCCAAAAGGAGATTAAGGGGATACCTTTGTATCGAGAAACTGTCTTTGGCGAAATGTTGATTTTTTGCGATGATGATTCATCGGAAACCACCGCTGCAAATGATGGCGGCGGTGCTGACTCCATGATGATGATCGGCGGTAGGGGAGCGCTGGAATAACGCCAATGGAGGATGTAGCGATCGAAAATTCTTCAAAGAATGTTGAGAGAGGAGTAGTATGGCAGTGGTACTGGCAGAAGCAAGCAGAGTGGCGCAAAATCAAGCTGCGGTAGCGGCTGCCGCATGTCGGATCTGCAAGGCACCACTATAAGGGGGGTTGAATAGTTGGTGCAGAAAGTGTGGTTTTTAAAATTGTTTAAAACCAAAAACTCAACTTTTGAAAACAGCTTCTGTTTTCAGAACCAGTTTTAAAACGTTTTTAAAATAGGTTGTAGGTCTTCAAAAATTCTGACATTTTGAGAGAACTTAGTCTCAGATGTTATGAGTGTCTCCTAAAAATTTCAGATTTAAATTCAACCTTTAACCACTTCAAAAATCGTTGGTGGTCAGATTGCGCGAATCTGCCAGAAACGGTAGACTGTTTTGAAAACTTTATTCCTATTTGTACTTAAATCCAATTGCTCTGAAATTTTAACCACTAACCCCTTATATGTGTTATTTAAATGGGTTGAAACAGTTTTGAAAAATTCTTTCAGGAAGTTAGTCAAATACACTCAAAGTCTCAACCTTTGCAAGCCTGAAAATCAGACTGCACTAGTCTCAGAACTTTGGATGTTTGATTGACTTATACTTATCCAAAAGGGTTGAAACTTGTGCCAAATTAACCCTAAGACGTGTGACTATGATTCTAGAAATTTTCGTAATTTTTGAAAAACGTTTACTATTTTTACGAACGTAATCAAAAAGAGTAAACAGTGCTGAAACAGAATATAAGTGCTGAAAGTAAATGACACCGAGAATTTTATACTGGTTCGGTTATAAACAACCTACTCCAGTCTTCGAGGAACACCTTCCTCGGTTCACACTAGTCACACAACACAAATACACCTTACCACAGGGTTGATGGAGTTACACACCAACTCCAACCCTTTACAAACCTTTTATGATGAATACAATTACGCACGAACACCACCACCTTGCAAGAATGAAGATTGATCACACCTTGATCAATCTTTTACAAAGATAGAGAATGTGTGGTGGTCTAAGATGCCTATTCAAGAATATGAATGTAAGTACAATAGGCTTTTAAGAAGAAGAAAGAAAGAAGTGTAGAAAGAAGAGAGGTATTGGCGTTTTGATCACTTCAAAAATGTAATGCTTGTTCTTGTCTTTTGTTTTGCTCTTCTTCCTTTCCTTTTAAGCATAATGGCCGTCCCCCTAGGTGCTCTCCCCCTCTTGAAAATTATCTTCTAAGTCCTTGAGAGAATGTGTGGCATCATTATGACATGTTCTTGCTTACTTGGCATCTTCTCATTGGATGATCATTAAGCTCTTGCTTACTTGGCACTTCATGATTGGTTGAATGTTGTCATCATTTCATGACTTGGAAAATCTGAGAATTCCACTAAAAACATGTGCCAAAATCAACATAAAATAATTGTCATAATTCATAAGATTATCACCCAAATCAAGCAAGATAATTTCTCCACAAAATTGATGATAAAAATCGGCCATAATGAGGAGTTAACATGCTGAAATTTCAGCATGTGATACATGGTGATATAATTCAAATTACTTCCAAATTTTCATTGATTTTTCTTTTAAAGTAAATCACCAATTAGTAGCAAATATTCTCATCATTTTGGAAATGAAATTTGGACACTAATAAGGCCAAGAATTCGGCCAAGGTGCATACACACACATGCTGAAATTTTTCAGCATGTGTGATATTCAAGATATCACACTTTATGACTTTATATCTTATTCAAATTACTTCCAATTCTTCTTCCAATTAATCACATATTTAAAGACACAAATTATATGCTCATTAAACATGAAAATCGGCCAGCCTATCTTCCACATGCTGAAATTTTCAGCATGTGTTTCAAATGAGATAAGATTTGAAACATTACCTTTTGTAGCTTCTTTCTTTAACTCACCAACATTGTATGATTGATTCTTGACCAATCAATATGCCAACAAGGCTCCACATGTGCTCGATCTCAGCTATATAGGCGTGTCCAACATGTATATGCATGTGCTGAATTTTATTTTTGCAAACTTTGTAAAATAGTGCACATTTAACAATACACACATGTTATATTCCAATCAGCCCTTAATTTAATTTTCTAGAACACTTTAAGATGTATGAAATATGTAAAAAGTGTCTAGATACGTGTCGTATGATGTGCCAAAAATGTTCCATGTGTTGTGTACGTAGAAAACCGAATTTTCGATGTTTATCGATTACCCGATTTTCTCTAATCAAATTCCAACTTTTTGCACATGTTATATATATTATGTTACACATAACATATATAATATAAACTTTAATTTTCAGCACTTGGCTGGCCTAAAGTGGCGCCATTAACATGTGACAAAATTGAAATTGGAATCTCCACAATTTGGCCTTAATGTGGGGTGATTTGTGTGTGCCAACATGGAATGATTTTATGGCTGAAAATAGCATCATAGCCACGAAAATAATAATGATTTTTGAGTTGTAGGGGGTAGCCATCTATTTATGGCAAGTACGTGACACGTTGGCGAAGTTTCGGTATTCGCCCGATACGACAATTCTCGGTTTAGAACCTTCTAACGTGTCGTGTTTAATTTGTCATCACCATGACTTATATCATATGATATAAGACCTGAATATACTCATAAATATGAGTTAAGTATGGTGGTGTGACGTTAATGTACGTACATAAAATATATAACGTGTCGGTAGTACGTTGGAATACATGTGTATGTGCCTTTTTCAAAAAATCTGAAAATATATATTTTTGTATATCTATATGCGTGTATATTGATGATAAAGGGAGGAGGAGACTTTCCTTTCTTAGTCTTGTTGCCTTTGTGCCTTGTCCAAATGTAGTTTCCTTTAATGAACTACTTAGTTTAATTAACTAAGTAATTCACTTAATGAACTAGTTTAGTTCATTAATGGTGGCACCTGAAAATAGTATAAACACAACAAATGTTCACCATTTGACGTAAGGTTTAAAGCTTCATGCCTCGTTAGTACGACAACATTATATATGAACTATATAAGGCAAGTAATATGCAATATATCATGCACATTTATCTTATACACGTTTTTAAGCACATTTAAATCATGTATTTGGAAATCACTCAAACCCCTTTTTCTCTACGCCGCACTATCGCCGTTAATCGCCAGAGGCATGCAATTGATTATATATAATTTCTTCCTGCAATTATATATATATATATTATATATATATATATATTACATATACACATACACGGCAAAAAAACAAACAACAATACATATTACATATATATTACACACCTACATGGCTAAAGAATAGGAAAATAAAATAACATAAAACAAAACCTAAGATGACTAGGAATTAAATACTTAAGATGAAGAATTTCATCACAACTACAAGTCCTAAACACATTAGAATTCTACCTACCATACATCTATATCTATACACACATAACACACAAATTATACACCCTATTCTTCATCAAAGCAGCCGACCAACAGTCCCCACAACCCTCAATCCTTCTGCTGCCATTCATCTCCCAAAATCCCAACTTTCTGCTGAGCATCTCCCAAAATACCTAGCCTCCAGCCAGCCTAAATTCTTCCAAAGTACCCAACTTCGTTCTTCATGTTTTAAAACCATGGGTTGCCCTCCATAAAACTTACAAAAGGCTGCCGGAGTATTTTCTCCAAAGTTGCAACTTTTGGCCGCCAGTATTAGTAGCAAAGAAAAAGTGATTTTGATCCGTTTTTCATCCCGTTCTTTGATTAGTATGTTTAATCAAAACATGAGGCAAGTACCCTTGCTATATTTGCTATGATTTTCCAACGTTATTATGCTATTTTTGTATCAAATCCGGATCATGCATAAGTAATTGTGTTTTGTATAGATTGTTGACTATATGCATGTAATTGTTGTATCTATGTATCGATTATGTGTATATATGCATAAAGTTGGCATAATCTGATTGTTGTTACCGTGTTTGGGTTGTCTGAGGGAGGATGTCGCTAAGTACCATGCGTGAAGTGATGACGGCGGGCTGAGATTTTGTTGTGGATGGATGTATTATTGTATGCGTTAATTTGGTGTGCATATGATATAATTCTTTGGAAACTGAAGATGCCGCCGTGTGAAATTAGGAGGAGTAGTCAAATAAAGTTGGTATTTTGTATATAGTGTATAATATGAAAAAGAATTATATGTGAATTTGTTTTAATTACTTCTCTTTCTTTTGGTGCTTTTCTTTTCATCAAAGTTATATGTGCCACTGTCCACTAAAACATGGGGTGTAGAGTAAAATATTAGCATATTACGATGTAATTGTAATATAAAGTATTAATGTTTATATTAGTATGTACGTATTAATCGAAGTATAAACGCGTATATCCACATGTATGGGTGCGGGCATATACGTGAGTATGCATATACATTACGCGTAAGTATAAACACGTATATGCATGTGTATCGGCGGGGGCATATACGTGGGTATATTTACACGTGGATGATAAATTGGAATTGAAATGGAATTAAAGTGATAAACAGAAAAGTACGAATGGATACCAAATATGGATGCCGCTAGGGGTAACCACATATGGGTATCAAGAATGATAATCGCATATGGATGCCGCTAGTGGTAACCGCATATGGGTATCAGGAACGATAATCGCATATGGATGCCGCTAGGGGTAACCGCATATGGGTATTAGGAATGGGTATCGTATATGGATGCAGTTAGGGGTAACCGCATATGGGTATCAGGAATGATAATTGCATATGGATGCTGCTAGGGGTAACTGCATATGGTATCAAGAATTATAATCGCATATTGATGCCGCTAGGGGTAACCGCATATGGGTATCAGGAATGGGTATCGCATATGGATGCAACTAGGGGTAACCACTGTTGAGAAATATGTTTGGATAATTTTCAAAGTCATGATTTTAAGTGGTGAATACTTAGAAATGTCACATATGGTGTTATAAGTGATTAAAGGATGAAAAAATGAAGAAAAATGACGTGGATCTCTCAGGCAGAGACACATGGATTGATCGATGTACGTCATCCCCTCACATGGATCGATCCATGTTGAACTGAGAAGAACCAAAAACTTACTGTGAGACGTCGATCTCTCACGTGGATCGATCGACGTACGTCAGCCCCTCACATGGATCGATCCACGTCTCACAGAATGTTTAGGGTTTTTAGAAATATTTTTCTAAAATGTGTTAAAATGGTTGTTTTCATTTGTATATGATTTATACATGCTCACTATGTGAATCTTATGTGTTTTTGATGATTTTAAATGTATTGTGACTAACGTGCCTTGGAAGTTTCTACAACTTACCAAAAAAGGTAAAATTGGTATTTTGAGTTTTGAGGAACATCACATGGTGAAAATATTTCAAGGATGTATTCTCTTTATATTTATCATGACAAAGGTGATATCATGAGTATTTATGACCATCCAGGTCATTTTTGGAGTTTTCATATACCAGGGGTATTTTGGTCATTTTACCCCCGAGGATATTTTTGGTATTTTCACTCAAGGAATCTCTTGAGCATATTATTATCTTCATTCTGGAGCTGATTTATTATTAACTTGAAGACAATATGGTGATTCTTTATTATATTCTCTCACATGACGATACTGTTGACTATAGATGGATATGTGACGATTTGAGATGTCACATTCTATTTTTTCTTGAAGACTCTCTTATATGTGCAGAGCACATTTATCATCATTATTCAGAGATATCAAAGGTGTCAAAGGTGTGAAAATGATCACGGCAAATAAGAAGAAATATTGGGAATTTCGGTGTTACACGTTGACATAATCTTGTCAACTATTATCTATTAATTTCTTCTTCAAAAATCTGAGTTGCTACACATATTTATATGCTCCAAAACATGTATGAGCAGGTGGAGTTGATACATTATTCATTTTATGAGTTGGTGACAAGTGGACCAACCAAAAAGGAGCTAGTTGGCGAAATTTTCCAACATGGAAAAATTGAAAACATTTGAATGGTAGCCAACGGTTATGGCTATTTTCAGCAGAAATTTTTGAGTCAAATGGAGCACTCACATGTCCTATTATTGTGCTTGAGTTTGGGGATATTTTGGTGGTATTATCATTTCTTATTCTATTAAGAAAAATCAAAATATATTTTTGGAAAAATATAAGGTAGCCAACGGCTACTATGGATCTTGGAGCTGAATTTTTAAGTTTGAATTCTTCAACATTCACATGTCCTATTTTTATACCAAGAAGTTGAGGCATTATCTTCTCCATATTATCTATTTGTGTTAAGGATAATTCAAGGCAATTCCAAGGTGTATTTTCGGCCAACAAGGTGTATCCAAGGTGGACCAATCATTTTGTTTTTTTTGCCAAGTGTACAAAGGCCAACCAATGATGAGAAGACATTTGGACTTGATGATGAAGATTGTGGCACATTGGAAATCTTATCTTCAAGGCTCAAATCACACTATAAATAGAGGCAATGGTGAAGAAGATGAAACACACTTGAAGCTCACAAACATTTGTTGAATTGTCTAGCTATCATCTTCTTCTTGTTGCTATTCTTTGTTTCATTCTTTGTAGAAAAGGTGTTCTTGATATTTTTGTTGTGCTACAAGCCACTTGAGCTTCATTTGTAAGATTGATTAGTCATTCTTATAAGGCTATATCAATCGGTGTTAGAGGTGTTGCAACTAAGAGTTGCTTAGAAGGTGATTATCCAAGTCTTGAATAGGGTTGGTGTATAACCCAAGGATCAAACTTGGTTCTTGTTGTAAGGTGATTCATTTGATAGTGAAATCCAAGGAAAGGTGTTCCTTGGGACTGGAGTAGGTCACATTGACCGAAACAGGATAAATTCTTGGTGTTCTTGTCTTGTTTCTTCATTTCTGTTTTCTGCCCGTTTTTACTGCAGATTTCACACAAATTCTCACGTTTTGAAAAAATAGCTAAACATTTTCAAAATTCGTGATTTTTGGTGGCGTTATACTTCAGACTGTTAGTGTTCATTTTCAACAAGAATCACTTGATTTGAGCAAGAGAAAATTAGTCTTTCAGTCTTTGCAAGATAACTGCTCTAATCTGGCTGCAATCTGACCAGTTTTGAGAAAACTTAAATTCTGTATTTATCAAGAATTGTTTAAGGTCAGAGCCTTTTTGAAACTTCATCTAAACATCCTAAGGAGTGTTTTGAGATAAAGATCAACCTTTTTGGTTGAGTATTCAAAGAGAAACACGTTTTGCAAAATTAGCAACATTCTGTCCAATTCTGTCTAGATTGACCGTCTGAATCTTTTTATTTGTTTGAAGGGTCAAACAATCTTATTTTTATCTAATTTTTGGATAGAGTATTGTCAACATATTGAAGTTAAATTATGGAAAGTTTCATAATTTTTGAAGTTGTGTAAAATTAGTTTTGAATTTTTCAAAAGCAGGTTCTGAATCTGAGGTGGTCTCAGATTCTGTTTTCAAAGGGGATTTTTACAAAGGGTTGTAGTGTAATTTCCGCTAACCACTATTCATTCCCCCTCTAGTGGTGTTTATTGCAGATGCACGGTCCAACAATTGGTATCAGAGCGAGGTTTACACCACTCAAAGAAGCAAGATTCAACACCGTACAAACAAGACAAGAAGCAAGAACTCATAGTTGTCTGCTAATCCCAAATCAAGAAGGTTTGGAGCATTTGAACACTTCAAGAAGGTTTGGAGCATGTGTATTCAGTTGATTAAAGATTCAATGTTTTCATCTAAAATCATACATCATGTCATCAATCTCTCATAAAGGAGCGTTCTCAAAGTCTACAAAAGAGGTAACATCTACTCCTTATTTTGATTCTGATAATGAGATGACTTTCGATGAAATGTATGATGAATTCATGAAAATGCATGCTCATTGTAAAAGGTTGTCAAAAGAGAAAAAGAAACTAATTGAAGAAAATGACAAATTGAAGACAACCAACTTAGAACTTTCTAATCAATTAGAGTCTTTCAAACAAGAGTCATCAAATACTCTTGATTCATTAAAGATTAAAATTGAGTCGTCTAGAAATAATGAACAAACCTTATGAACCGAAAATAGTGTGTTGAAAACCAAGATGCATGATTATGAAAATAAAGTGTCTACACTTAAATCATGCAAACTAGACCTTAGAACAGTTTAAATCCGGTACAAACATGTTAGACACACTCATATCGTCACAAAAATATGGAAATAATAAAACTGGATTAGGATATAAAGAAGAAGATGACAAATTAGATAAAAAGACTAAGTTTGTATCTTCAACTATTAAATAGCCTTATAAAGATATAAAAACAACTTTGCCTGTTAAATCTTCTTCTACTCCTTCTTCTGTTTATTCTAAGGCAAAATACAAGATACACCCATAAAAGCACACACGCATAAAGATACATCTAGGCCAAATTTTGCATCTAGACAACCTAGAAATTATGCCTATATATACAACTAGAAAGAGTAAAATGCACCCAACTTATTATGAACCTAAGTATAGGCAACACTCATATAAGTCCTATAGAAATGCCTATGAACCTACTTATATAGTGCCATTCAAGGAACAAAATCACATGCCTTATACACATTATAGAAATCGGCCATCATATAATGATTATCAACCATGGCGCAACATGTATAACAATGCAGCTTCACTTATGTGGAATAATCATCTATATTCTTATCCTTCTTATTTTAACCATGCTAAAAATGTGCCTAAAAGGTATATTCAAGTTTGGATACCTAAGGGTTATCTAAACAAGAATAGTGCCCCTAACATTCAAGGACCCAAATAAAGGGTACCTAAAACTTTGTCTCCATTGTAGGAAAAACGCAAAGAATGCAAGAAGGAGGCAAAGTCAAAGAATCTAAAAACCAAATGGTTTTTAGATAGTAGATGTTCGAGGCATATGACGGAAACCCCAAACTATTCACCGAACTTGAACATATTGATGGTGGAAAGGTGACATTTGATGACAGCGACAAAGGAAAAGTTGTTGGAAAAGGAACAATCGGGGACCCAAACACATTTCAAATACGAAATGTGTTGTTAGTAAGCAATCTCTCTTATAATTTACTTAGTATTTCTCAACTTATATATTGTGTTTATAATGTCTCTGTTCTTCCCACTTCTTGTGATATAATAAATGAAAAAGGAGAAATAATATTAAAAGGAAATAGAGATGGTATTATTTATACTCTTACCTTAGATAACATGTTAGATGCTAAGGTTAAGTGGCTAATATCACATGAATTAGATGTGAATTTATGGCATAGAAGATTAGGCCATATAGGAATTTCAACCATTAAGAAATTATCTGAGAAGAATTTAATTAGAGGCATGCCTAAGTTAACTTAGATAATTTTCAAATGTGTGAAACATGTATACAAGGAAAACACATTAAAGAAACATTAAAACCAAAACATGAAGTGAGTACTAGTCATGTACTAGAATTGCTTCACTTAGACTTATTTGGTCCAAGTAGGACAAGAAGTCTAGGTGGACACTACTATGTGTGTCATAGTAGATGATTACTCACGCTACACATGGACATTGTTCTTAACACACAAAGACGATGCTCCATTAGCAATCGAAACCCTTATTAAGCCACTTAAAAACATTTACGAAGAAAATGTTAAAATGATTAGAAGTGATAGAGGTGGACAATTTAAAAACAAAGATGTAATCAAATTTTGCGAACTATATGGAATTAAACATGAATTTTCACCACCTAGGACACCACAACTCAATGGAGTTGTTGAACGTAAACATAGAACAATTCAAGAAGTTGCCAGGACAATGCTGTGTGAAAATAAATTACCTAAATATTTATGGGCTGAAGCTGTTAGTTGTGCATGCTATATAATAAATAGGCTTAATATTAGAAAAAAATTAAATAAAACGCCTTATGAATTGCTAAACAATAGACAACCTAAGATAGATTATCTTAGAGTATTTGGATGTAAATGTTTTGTGTTAAACACTAAGGATAATCTAGACAAATTTGAGCAAAAGTCTATTGAATGCATATTTGTTGGATATTCAACTAACTCAAGAGCATATAGGTGTTACAATCCTGTATCTAGAAAGATAATTGAATCCATAAATGTAAAATTCAATGAAAATGCATGCTTTGAAGTT
>AP025040.1:21468378-21485024 GCA_036186865.1 Eustoma russellianum | reverse complement strand
AGATACAGAAATACAGATTGATGAACAGCAGCCCGCTTTACCTACAGTATCTGAGGATGTTGTTCGAAAAATCCAGTTACTGCCCCAATCCCCATCTGAAGATGTTTTGATTTCACATCTGGAGGATTCATCGTCAGATGCATGATTTATCCGGTGGTTCCACGTCGGCGAAGTAGGGAGCGTAAGGATCTGCCTCCATTGTCGCCCCCAACAATTCTTACACGAAGTGCCACTCGATCATCTCAGGGAGTGATATTATGCTTTCTCAATGAATTTCATGATTTGGAATGTTCGAGTCCTAAGATCTTCTTTGCCAAGATTGCATCATTTGATTCGTGAGCATAAGTTGAATCCGATTGCACTTATTGAGCCAAAGCACTCTTCCGCCCGTCTAGCTAGGTTTGGTATGGAACTTGGTTTTATCTTGTTCATCACAATCTGAGCGTATATGGGTTTATTGGCGGGACTCTATGTTTCGGTTAGTGACTACCCAGGATGATGATCAGATTCTTCATCTGTCTTATTTGTATTCCATACAGTTGTCGTTCACATGATCAGTAGTTTATGCGAAGCATTCGCCAGTGCTTCATCGTCCCCTGTGGCAGGCTCTGGGAGATTACTCTCAGCATCTTCACTCCCCTTAGCTGGTAGGTGGGGATTTTAATACCTTTCGGTCTTTAGATGATCATAGTGGCAGATCACATCCATCCTTAGCAGTCTTGCAGGATTTTAAAGACTGTGTATAATACTGTTCATTAATGGCCCCACCTTTTCATGGATCTCGGTTTACTTGGACGGATGGCAAGGGCCTTGGTCGTGTTCGACGCCAGCTAGATTGGTTATTTACTAATTCTTCCTTCCACGATGATCATACGCCTCTTTTGTTCATATGTCGCATGAATACAACGTCTAGTCCTCGTGCTTTTCGTTTTTTTGATGCATGGTTATTACATCCTGATTTTCTTAATTACACAAATGAGGCTTGGATTTCGTATCCGACTACTAGTGGTATGTATGGTTTTTATACGAAATTATTACGACTGAAGCGGGATATTCAGCGCTGGAATAAGGAAGTTTTTGGCAATATCTTCCGAAGTTAGCGCAAGCTGAAGCATCCGTCCGGCGCAGAGGCATTATAGGATGCAGACCCATCTGAGACTAATCGTTCTTTATACCATCAAGCCAAGGCTGAGTATATCCGAGCGTCTAAATATGAACTGTAGTTTTGGAAGCAAAAAGCTTGGGTTAAATGGCTGCAGGATGGTGATGATAACACGAGATATTTTCATTCGGTGGTTAAGGGCCAACGTACACAGCTGTGTATTCAGCAAACTCGAAATTCCTCAGGTTTGATATGTGCATCACCAGATTCTATTCAGAGTGAGGTAGTTTCTTTTTATACAGCTTTGTTTGCCAGGGAGGCTACGGGAAATTATGATGATATCCTGCAACATATTCCACATCTAGTTACGGCTGAGGATCATGCATTGCTAACTATTCTACCACAGGAATCCGAAGTAAAGGATGCAGTATGGCATTTGGATCCACACAGTGCAGCGGGGCCAGATTGGTTTCATGGTATCTTTTTTTGTACCTGTTGGCATATTATTCATACTGACGTAGTCTTGGCTGTGCAGGAGTTTTTTCTCGGAGTGCCACAGCCATCGGCAATGGCTAGTGCTTTAATTACGTTAATCTCAAAGACAGCATCACCGAGTACATCCAGTGACTTTAGGCCAATTTGTCTGACCAATTTTTTGAGCAAAATTTGTACCCAAATTATCGCGACTCGTTTGAGTACGTTCCTC
Organism: Eustoma russellianum; assembly: GCA_036186865.1. Taxonomy (NCBI): domain Eukaryota; kingdom Viridiplantae; phylum Streptophyta; class Magnoliopsida; order Gentianales; family Gentianaceae; genus Eustoma; species Eustoma russellianum. Next base: position 21,483,216 of record AP025040.1, on the reverse strand, counting down.
CCAAAGTTGATATCACCAGAACAGTCTGGCTTCTTAAAGGGACAAGATGTTTCTACACAAGTATTATTGGCACGGGAAATGATACATATGCATGACAACGGGGGAACTCAGTTATGTTTAAAACTTTATATGATGAAGGCTTTTGACAGAGTCAGCTGGGAATATTTGGAATTGTTGATGAAGAAGTTCGGCTTTGCCGATTTCTCTATACGGATTGTCTTGAATCATCTACATTGTACACGCTTTGTGATATTGACCAATGGCACTCCCACATAGAGCTTTCAGCCGTATAGAGGCGTCAAGCAAGGGGATCCTCTCTCTCCTTTGTTTTTTATTCTATCTTCAGAAGGTTTCAGTAGGGGCTTAAAATCATTAGTGGCAGCGGGCACATTAGAGCCAATTTAGATAGGCAGGGTTCCTTTTCATGTTACACACCTGGCATATGCAGATGATCTTCTTGTATTCTTGCGTGGCACAACATGGAATTTGCATCAATTTTAGACTTTTTTGACAGCTTATGAAACTGCATCTGGACAGAAGGTTAATTACAATAAAAGCAGTTTCATCCCTTCATCCTCTACATCTGTACAGCAGCGAAGGCAATTTGAGGAAATTATTGATATGCGGTCCACAAGTTTACCATTTCGCTATCTTGGATCTATCTTGCACAGAGGGATTAGTCACTCTCGATATTGTGTGACGCTACTCAAACACATCGACTCAAGACTGCATGGTTGGCATAATCGTTTGCTTTCGCTGGCAGGTAGACTTGTTTTACTGCGCTCTGTTATCTTAGCCCTACCTTTACATATTATTGCTGCAGGTGGCTTGCCACTATCTGTGATTAAAATTATTGAAAGGAAAATGGCTGCATTGTATTGGGGACAGCAACGTCATTGGGTACCGTGGTCCACTGTTTGCACTCCTTGTTCTAAAGGGGGCTGGGTATTCGAGATATGCGAGCATTGAAAGAGGCCTATTTCTGTCGTATTTAGTGTTCCTATCACCAAAACAATATGCTTTGGAGTCACTATCTTCATGCTAAATATGGACAACGTGGGGATTTTCGTCCACGACTTCCAGATTCTCCTATTTGGAAGCTCATTTGCCGATTTCATACATTTTGCGAGAATCACATTCATGGACATGATGCACATCTAGGTTGGACGGCTACTGAATCGGGTGAGTTTACCTTGCGATCTGCTTATGATCTATGTCGTACACCACGGCCCATTCTTATTTCCACATGATTTATTTGGTGCAAGTATCATACTCCTATCATCCAAAATTTCTTGTGGCGAATTTATCATCGTGCATTGCCATTTGAAGACTACATTGGTAAATTTACCATTATTATGCCGACACAATGTCCATTCTGCAAGCAAGTGTCTGCTACACTAGATCATGTTTTCTTGTATTGTGATCGTATTCTGTATGTTTGGGAGTTCTATGCATTGGAGTTACATTGTGTTTCTCCTACATCTTTGAATCTATGCCAATATCTATTATCCTGGTGGTATCGGTCTACATTGACTTCATTATTAGGGGTGCTGAACATTATAGTTGCATCCATTATTGTCTATAATATCTGGCACAAATACACATCGTTGGTCTATGGGGATAAGACAGCTTTTTCAATGATATCCCTTATGGCTGGGATATGTTCAGACATTTTTCTGTGGGGTAAAACGCTTGATGGTTCAAGGCTCACCATAAGCTTTGCGTCGGTCCAGCATCTCCATTTATTGCCGCTAATTCGACTTTTGCGGCCACAAATCGTCAGATGGTTAGCTCCTCCTCCTGGCCGTTTAAAGCTAAATATAGATGCAGCAGTAGGTTGGTTGTATGCAGCAGGCGAAGATATTTTCCGTGATCATTCTAGCACATGTGTGGGGGCTATTTCCTTTTGTCTGCCACCTAATACTCCACCCATTGCTGAAATACAGGTTGCAGTATTTGGTTTTCTTTATTTTCTGCCATTGCATTGTCATATTATTCTAGAGTCCAATTGTTCTCAGCTATATACCTCACTTGAACTTCCTTCATTTGTTTTGGGGAATTATCACATGCGGTTGCTGCTTTCTTTGAAGCAATAGCATCAGCTTGTCTTCCAGCATGTCTACAGGGAAGCCAACATGGTCGCTCACTATTTAACGCAGCAGGGTATGTTAGACCCTCGGATGGTTTTCTACTCACGTCACACGCTCCCTCCATTGGTTCAGGGTTGTGTACGATTGGATATGTCCACAGGACATCTTCGACATCCTTGATTTTTCTTTCCATCGGCAATGCTCGCAATGTCTTCCACATGGATTAGCTATTTTTGATATCTTCTGCCTGTATCCTAAGGGATGCAGGCAGACTCGGTATGATTTCATTTTATGTGGTTCATATATTATTACAGTTTTCTTGTCTGTCTAACCGATATATCTTTACCTTTGCATGGTTGGTCATGGGCTACACTGCTGCGATTCTGGGCTGCTCTACTGACTCTCATCATATTTATGGCTTTTTGGAGGCATACATTTCGGCTGGGCTGCGGCTTATTGCTATGGTTTCAAAGGCAGTAAATATGTACTCTCTTTCCTTCGTGTAAGATTTTATCCACAAGTGGGGTTTTGCTTGCCAAGGTTTTAATGCAAACCGCTTTTGAGCACTCCTCGCCCCACTTTTGTACTTGGACAAATGAATTTCGTCCATGAGTAGTTTCATTCAATTATGTTTTGACTTTATTTGTAATTATGGTATTCTTCCGCCATAGGTGAGGGCTATCTTTTATCATAAAATGCAGGGACATGGTCTCTTATATATATATATATATATATATATATATATATATATATATATATATATATATCACGGCTAAAGAATAGGAAAATAAAATAATATAAAACAAAACGTAAGATGACTAGGAATTAAATACTTAAGAGGTAAAATTTCATCACAAGTAGAAGTCCTAAACACATTAGAATTCTATCTATCATACATCTATATCTATACACACATAACACACAAATTATACACCCTAATCTTCATCAAAGCAGCCGACCAACAGTCCCCTCCCCCCAACCCTCAATCCTTCTGCCGCCATTCATCTCCCAAAATACCCAACTTTCGGCTGAGCATCTTCCAAAATACCTAGCCTCCAGCCAGCCTAAACTCGTCCAAAGTTATACTTCATTCTTCATATCTTAAAACCATGGGTTTCCCTCCATAAAACTCACAAAAGGCTGCCGGAGTATTTTCTCCAAAGTTGCAACTTTGGGCCGCCAGTATTAGTAGCAAAAAAAGTTATTTTGATCCTTTTTCATCTCGGTTCTTCGCGTAGTACGTTTAATCAAGACATGAGGCAAGTGCCCTTGCTATATTTGCTATGATTTTCTAACGTTATTATGCTATTTTTGTATCAAATCTGGATCATGCATAAGTAATTGTGCTTTGCATAGATTGTTGATTATACGCATGTAATTGTTGTATCTATGTATCGATTATGTGTATATACGTATAAAGTTGGCATAATCTGGTTGTTATTACCGTGTTTGGGTTGTCTGAGGGAGGATGCAGCTAAGTACCATGCGTGAAGTGATGATGGTGGGCTGAGATTTCATTGTGGATGGATGTATTATTGTATGTGTTAATTTGGTGTGCATATGATATAATTATTTGGAAACTGAAGATGCCGCTGTGTGAAATTAGGAGGAGTAGTCAATAAAGTTGGTATTTTGTATATAGTGTATAATACGAAAAAGAATTATATGTGAAGTTGTTTTAATTACTTCTCTTTCTTTTGGTGCTTTTCTTTTCATCAAAGTTATGTGCGCCACTGTCCACTCATGGACAGTGGCTAAAACGTGGAGTGTAGAGTAAAATATTCGCATATTACTATGTAATTGTAATATAAAGTATTAATGTTTGTATTAGTATATACATATTAATCGAAGTATAAACACGTATATGTATGTGTATGGGTGCGGGCATATACGTAAGTATATATATACATAACACGTAAGTATAAACGCGTATATGCACGTGTATGGGCGCAAGCATATACGTAGGTATACTTACATGTAGATGATAAATTGGAATTGAAACGGAATTAAAGTGATAAAAAGAAAAGTAGGAATGGATACCGCATATGGATGCCGCTAGGGGTAACCGCATATGGGTATCAAGAATGATAATCGCATAGGGATGCCACTAGGGGTAACCACATATGGGTATCAGGAATGATAATTGCAAATGGATGCTGTTAGGGGTAACCGCATATGGGTATCAGGAATGGGTATCGCATATGGATGCCATTAAGGGTAACGGCATATGGGTATCAAGAATGATAATCGCATACGGATGCTGCTAGGGGTAACCGCATATGGGTGTCAGGAATGATAATCGCATATGGATGCCGCTAGGGGTAACCTCATATGGGTATCAGAAATGGGTATCGCATATGGATGCCGCTAGGAGTAACCACGTATGGGTATCAAGAATGGATATCGCATATGGATGCCGCTAAGGGTAACCGCATATGGATATCAGAAATGAGTATCGCATATGGATGCCATAAGGGGTAACCGCATATGGATATCAGAAAGGGGTATCGGTAGGGATACCGTTAGGGGTAATCGCCTATGATATCGAAAAATGGAAATAAGATGAAAATGGAAAAGGATATCGATATGGATTCCGCAAGGGGTAATCGCCTATGATATGAGAAAACGGAAATGAAATATGAGAAATCAAAAAATCGAATATGAAATGGAAATGAGTAAAGGACAAGTGGTTGTCGAATCGTTGCATACATGATTTAAAAAGTTACATCACGTTTTTTTGATTGTACTGACTTATGTGTGCGAGGACTTAGTTGCGTGTGCTTTACTTGCTTGATTGTACAGGAAGGGCCGAAAAGTAAATTTTATTTGCAAAGAGAAGCATGTTACTTTATGTATCGTTATTTAAATTATGTTATTTACCCTTGCTTCTCCGTGTATAATCCCGTCGTAGATATAGCCGGGCTACTTGTTGGGCAATGTATGTCGCTCACCCCCCCCCCCTTCCTCTACCAATCAGTTTTGCAGATAGACAGGTAAAGAAGTTAGTAAGCCGAGGAAGATCAGGACTGGAGATTTCGACACTAAGGATACGCGGACGAGACTTTCAAGGGTTTAGTGAGGCAGTTATTTCATTATTCGAGGTTTATGTATTTTGGAGTTTAATGTTTATATACATTTGACCAGTGTATCAATTTAGATTTGCCAGACATTGTATTAGTGATGAAGATTATTTAATGGAGGATTTTTAGTTTATGACTTCTGCTGACATCAATTTACGTTATTTTGATAACATGTAATTGGATTGTATCGATGCCTTGTATTCTCCTTAGTGAGATACGGCGGGTGAGTCGTTTCGAGTACTAGGGCTCGGGACGGGCCGCTACACATGTGCTTGACAGTATTCCAGTAGTTAGAGATTTTTCAAATGTATTTCCAGTTGACTTGCATGGTTTATCTCCGGATAGGGAGATCGAGTTCGAGATAAACGTTGTACCTAGTGCAGATCCTATCTCTAAAGCGCCATATCAGATGGCTCCAGCGGAGTTGAAAGAACTGAATGTGCAGTTATGGGAATTGATTGAGAAGAAAATTATCCGGCCTAGCTTATCACCATGCGGAGCTCCAGTCTTGTTCGTGAAGAAAAAGGATTGCAGTACGAGACTGTGCATCGATTACTGAGAGCTGAATAAGATCACAATAAAAAATAAGTATCCACTACCGAGGATCGATGACTTGTTCGATCAGATGAGGATAAGTAATTTAAATAATCAATTAACACTAATATGTTTGAATATAAATTGTAATTGTTGCGTACAGGGTACCAAAGCGTTCAGTAAGATCGATCTTCATTCTGGATATCACCACTTAAAGATCAAAACAGATGATGTCGCTTAGACCGCTTTTCGCACTCGGTATGGACATTATCATTTTCTGTTGATGTCATTCGGGTTGACAAACGCCCCAGCAACGTTTACGAATTTAATGAATACAGTATTCTACAAACAGCTAAACAAGTTTGTGGTGGTGTTCATTGATGACATTCTTGTTGAGAAAAAGGGGGTTTGAGTGATTTCAAAATGCATGCTTTAAATAACGTGTATTAAAGAAATGCATGACATGTTTTATGACATGACACGTTTTTGCATGAAACTTGCCTTATATAGTTCATATATATCGTTGCCGTACTAACGAGCCATGAAGCTTTAAAGCTTACATCAAATGGCAAGCATTTATTGTGTCTGAACTATTTTCAGGTTCCATCATTAATGAACTAAACTAGTTCATTAAGTGAAGTACTTAGTTAATTAAACTAAGTAGTTCATTAAAGGAAGCCATATTTGGAAAAGGCACAAAGGCAACAAGTTGAAGAAAGGAAAGTTTTCCACCCCCTCCTACACGCCACTTACCATATATATATATATATATATATATATATATATATATATATATATATATATATATATATATATATATATATATATATTCAGATTTGTTTTTGAAAAAGGCACATACACATATATTCCAACGTACTACCGGCACGTTATATATTTTGCGAACGTACGTTAACGTCACACCACTATATTTGACTCATATTTATGAGTATATTCAGGTCTTATATCATATGATATAAGTCATGGTGATGACAAATTTATTACGACACGTTAAAAGGTTCTAAACCAAAAATTGTCGTATCGGGTGAATGCTGAAACTTCGCCAACGTGTCACGTACTTGCCATATATAGATGGCCAGCCCCTACACTTCAAAAATGACCAAAAATTTTGTGGCTTACATGGTATGTGCATCCATAAAATTATTCCATGTTGGCACACACAAATCACCCTCAATTAAGGCCAAATTGTGGAAATTCCAATTTCAATTTTGTCACATGGTTAGGCGCCATTTTAGATCAGCCTAAGTGCTGAATATTAAAGTTTAATTTATGTATATTATGTGTAACATAATATATATAACATGTGCAAAAATTTGGAATTTAATTAGAGAAAAATCGGGTAATCGATAAACGTCGAAAATTCGGTTTTCTACGTACACGACACATGGAACATTTTTGGCATGGCATATAACATGTATCTAGATACTTTTTACATACTTCGTACATTCTAAAGTGTTCTAGAAAAATCAATTAAGGGCTGATTGGAATATACCATGTGTGTATAATTAAATGTGCACTATTTTACAAAGTTTGCAAAAATAAAATTCAGCACATGTACAAGCATGTCACACGCATACTACAGCCATGTTGGAGCACATGTGGAGCTTTGTTGGCATCTTGATTGGCCAAGAATGAAGCATGTAATGTTGGTGACATAAAGAAAGGAACTACAAAAGGTAACATTTCAAACTTTGTCACATTTGTGACACATGCTGAAAATTCAGCATGTGTAGTCTATAGCTGGCCGATTTTCTACACTAAATGAGCCATATTTTGTTATCTTGAATTAAGTGGATTAATTGAGAGAAAGTATGGAAGTGTTTTGAATATATAATGGAATAACTAAAGTGATATTTTTGAATATCACACATGCTGAAAATTTCAGCATGTGTGGGAATGTATGTTGGCCGAATTCTTGGGTCTATTGGTGATCAATTTTTATTCCAAAATTGATAAGAATGTTATGTACTAAATGATGATTGATTTCTTCTTTATTTTCAAGGAATAAATCAAATACAAACTTGGCAACAATTTGAATAAAGTGTGAATATCACACACGCTGAAATTTCAGCATGTGAGGAAAGGATATGGCCGAATTTTTGGAAGAAATTTGTGATAATTTGTCTTGCTAATTATGTAGAATTATTATGTGATTTATGGCAATACTTTTATGGCTAATTGGCACATGTTTTTAAGGATTATTTTCAGATTTATTTAGTCATCAAGTGATGACAACTTCCATCCAATCAATGAGTGTCAAGTAAGCAAGAGCTTAATGATCATCCAATGAGGAGTTGCCAAGTAAGCAAGGACATGTCACAATGATGCAATACACTCTTCCAAGGACTTAGAAGATAATTTTCAAGAGGAAGAAAAGGCTAGAGGGGGGCGGCCAATGTTGATAAAATGAAGAAGAAGTAGTGCAAGATAGAAGACAATACTTGCAAATTCAAAGTGCCAAAAACGTGGTCTTCATCATCTTCTTTCTACACTTCTTTCTTTCTTCTCTCTAAAAGCCTATTGTACTCATATTCATACATTTGAATAGGCTTCATATAGACCACCACATACTCTCTTTATTGTTGTAAAAGATTGATCAAGGTGTGATCAATCTTGCATTTGCAAGGTGGTGGTGTTCATGATCGTTGTATTCACATACAAGGTTTGTAAAGGGTTTGAGTTGGTGTGCAACTCCATCAACCCTGTGGTAAGGTGTTATTTGTGTTTTGTGAGTAGTGCTAACCGAGGAATGTGTCCTCGAAGACTGGAGTAGGTTGTTTTAACCGAACCAGTATAAAATTCCTGGTGTTATTTACTTTCAGCACTTACTTTCAGTTTCAGCACTGTTTGTCGTTTTTAATCACGTTGGTAAAAATAGTAAAAAAAATTCAAAAATCAAGAAACTTTCCAGAATCATAGCCACACGTCTTAAGGTTAATTTGGCGCAAGTTTCAACCCTTTTGGACAAGGATAAGTCATTCAAACGTCTAAAGTTCTGAGACTAGTGCAGTCTGATTTTCAGGCTTGCAAAGGTTGAGACTTTGAGTGTATTTGACTAACTTCCCGAAAGAATTTTTCAAAACTGTTTCAACCCATTTAAATACAACATATAAGGGGTTAGTGGTTAAAATTTCAGAGCAATTGGAGTTAAGTACAAATAGGAATAAATTTTTCAAAATAGTCTACCGTTTCTGGCAGATTCGTGCAATCTGACCACCAATGATTTTTGAAGGGGTTAAAGGTTGAATTTAAATCTGAAATTTTTAGGAGACTCGCATAACATCTGAGGCTAAGTTCTCTCAAAATTTCAGAATTTTTGAAGACCTACAACCTAGTTTTCAAAACATTTCAAAACTGATCCTGAAAACAGAAACTGTTTTCAGAAGTTGGGTTTTAGGTTTAAAACTATTTTAAAAACCACATTTTCCGCACCCACTATTCAACCCCCCCCCCCCCCTCTTCTAGTGGTGCCTTGCAGATCCTACAATTCTTGTGTATTCACCGGATGAGAAAGCACATGCTGAGCACTTGAGAATCGTACTAAGTATATTGCGGGAGAAGAAACTCTACACCAAGTTCAGTAAGTGCGAGTTTTTTCTACACAGTGTAGCATTCATGGGGCATATTGTATCTGAAAAGGGCATATCAGTGGACCCTAAGAAGATCGAGGCCATCACTGAGTGTCCAAGACCGATGAATGTGACAGAAGTTCAGAGTTTCTTTGGATTGGTCGGATATTATCGGAAGTTTGTCGAAGGTTTCTCCAGGATTGTAGTTGCGTTGACCAGATTGACACAGAAAAAGACTAAGTTTGATTGGATAGCAAAACATGAACAAAGCTTCACCAAACTTAAGAAGAAACTGACCACCGCCTAGTTTTAGCGCAGCCCGATTCCGGTGAAGGGTTTGTGGTGTATAGTGATGCATCCAAGGATGGGTTAGGTAAATGCATAAACTACTTCCTTAATTTAAAATTTCATAAAGGATATGTGTGTTAACTCTTTTTTTGTATATTGCGTATTGATGTAGAGCAAGCGAGTAATTGCTTATGCCTCGAGACAGTTAAAACCCTATAAGCAGAATTACTGATTTGAAGTTGGCCGTAGTAGTGTTCACGTTGAAAATCTGGAGAGAGTACTTGTATGGTGAAAGGTGTGAAGTTTATACAGATTATAAAAGTTTGAAGTACCTATTCACACAAAAAGAACTAAACATGAGACAGCGGAGATAGCTCGAATTGGTAAAAGACTATGACTTGGAGATTCACTATCATTCGAGGAAGGCAAACAAGGTAGCGGATACATTGAATATGAAATCAAGCCATGCCCGACAGACGCCTCTGAAGAGGGAGATAGCCAGGTTTGGATTGGATGTAGTTGAGTCGACTGCGAATATTCTGGCTACGTTGATTATCACTCCTAAAGAAAGGCACAAAAGAAGGATATCGAGTTGATGAGGATTGCTGAGCAGTGGAAAGAAGAATCGGTAAAAGATTTTCAGCTTCATGATGATGGCAGCCTTTGGTTCAGTGGAAGATTATGTGTACTGGCTATTGATGAGATTAAGAGGGAGATCATGACTGAGGCGCATAGTTTGCGATTGTCTATTCATCCAGGAGCCACCAAGATGTATCAGGATCTTAAAAGAAATTATTGGTGGAATGACATGAAGTAAGTTAAAGAGGTGTTTGTGGAGAGATGTCATGTTTTTCAGCAAGTAAAGCAGAGCATCAACGACCTGCCGGGTTATTACAGTCATTGGAGATTCTGGAATGAAAGTGGGAGCATATCACGATGGACTTTGTTACCGAACTTCCAAAGACTTCTAGCGGTTACGATACAATATGGGTAACCGTTGATCGACTCACTAAATCAGCACATTTCTAACCCGTGTCGATTCAGGCATCTATGGAGAAGCTAGTGAGTATGTACATGGATGATATCGTAAGCTTGCATGGGAAACCAGTCAGCATTGTATGTGATAGAGATTCAGGCTTTACTTCACGATTCTGAAGGGCTTATCAGCAGGCGATGGGTACCGAGGTCAGAATGAGTACCGCATTTCATCCGCAGACCGACGGGCAGTCAGACCAACAATACAGATATTGGAGGATATGTTGCGTGCATGCATTTTGGATTTCAAGGATAGATGGGATAAATCATGAAGTTGATTGAGTTTTCATACAATAACAACTAGCATAGTTCTATTGGCATGGCATCAATCGAGGGACTGTATGGACATGTCTCGATCTCCATATTGGGACGAGGTCGAAGAGAGAGATAGCATGGGCTTGGAGTTTCTGGAGCATACCTTGGAAAAAGTCAAGTTGAGTCGCGAGAGGGTGAAGACAACCCAAGATCGCAGTAAAAACTGGCAGACACGAAGAGACGACCGATGTAGTTTGAGGTGGGCAAGAAGGTATATTTGAGGGTTTTATACAATAATAGGGGCGTGATGATATTTGGGATTAAGGAGAAGTTGAGCCCTCGATTTATTGGCCCCTATGAGATTTTAGAGAAAGTCGGAGCAGTTGCTTAACGGTTGGCCCTACCTCCTACATTATCACAGGTACATGACGTGTTTCACGTATCTCAGTTGCGGCGTTATGTACACGATCCGAGCCATATATTGGACAGCAGCCTATGATGATTCGGGAATATGCCATTTACGAGGAGATTCTAGTGAGGATTGTGGATCGCAAGAAGCAGATATTGAGGAGGCGATCGATTCCGTTAGTGAAGGTGCAGTGGAGTAATCATATCGAATGAGAAGCGACATGGGAGCCTGAACAGCAAATGAGAAAGCAATATCCTCGACTCTTCGATTAAAGGTACGTAAGTTTCGGGGATGAAAATTTTTATAAGGGGGGAGAATGTTACGTCCGAAAAATTTCGTTACTTCGATATGAATTTTGTGCTAGTAGTAAAACATACGAAATATCAAAATGCGACGAAATTCATTAACGAACGCTACAATTTCGTGATAAAAATTAAAACAATACGAATATGTAACAACATAAATATTAGGATACATTAAATCAGAATAAAACACATGACACAAGAATTTAGGGTATTTAAATGAAAGGAAAAAAAGAAGCAAAACATGACTAGATATATTGGATAATATTTAGGTATGGCAATATTTTGGGCAGCCAAGAGTAAGAAGAAGATGAAGAAATTGTGTTTAGAATGATACCCAAACAAAATACCAAGTGTAGAAAATTGTGTAAAAACTAAGTGGTGAAATTTTGTCACATTCTAACCATTCCCACTCACCTTTTTGTTCGTCCCCCATAAGCAAGGAAGAAGACATTTTTGTCTTGCTTTAAGCCATCATTAAATATACTAAAAGCCTTACAACTCTTACACATATTTCTTATACCTCTTACAACTTCCAACCAAACCAACCCACCCTCTCTTTTCTCCTTAATAATCGGTCAAGCAAGGCAAAGGGAAGAAGACATTCTCTTCCAACACTCCATCCTTCTCTCCTTTGTTAAGACAACTAACTACCCCCATCCTCTTCTGATACACGGCTAGGAGCCTCTACTTGACATGTTCGCACACGTGCAAGATAGTATTTGTGTGTATTATGTTAGTTGCATTTCATGCATTATGTGTAGCTAAGTTGCATTGCATTCCATGCATTATATTTCATGTTTTTCTAGTTTGATTCCAGCTTGTCTTATGTTTAATTTGTAGAATGCCTTTATGGTGTTCAAGAAGCTGTTTTCCTCTTTTGGAGGTGCTAAAAACGTGTACAATCAAGAGTGAATTCAAGTTAATTACTGAAATTGCTTAAACTTTGTCTAGCCATATTTTCTTCATACGAGCTCTGAATTGAGTCATTCCAAATTTAAACTTCAAGTTCCACTCATGAACTATGAGTCTTCAAAAGGCTCATCTCTCAAATTGGCTTCTAGATGGATGCTCAAGTTAGTCAAAAAAAGAGGGCAAGCTTCCTTAAATCCAGCCATTTGACCCCCTGTGTGTTGCTGGAAATTGCATAAACTTTTTCAAGGCATATCTCGACCATAAAAGCTCTGAATTGAGTCATTCAAAATCCAAACTTCAAGTTCAGCTCGTGAACTAAAAGTCTCAAGGAGGATCCATCCTCAGATTTGGCTTCTAGATGGACGATTCACTTGGTCAAACAAAAGGAGGACAAGCTGCCTTAAATCTAGCCTTTTGTTCAACATATGTAGACCAAACCTTTTTGACTCCTTTAACCTGAATACAAAACGTGTGTAATGAAGTCTCTTGACCAAGAACGATGTCTTGCATTGTCTTGTTGTCTAGGATAGATGTTTAGTTGCAATTCTTTTCCTATTTATATGCCCTTTTGCATCATTTGTAAAAATGAGACTTTGAAGAGTCTATTCAAGAAAAGTTGTTCTTTTGAGCACAAAATATGTTCCTGTTGTTTTCTAGGTTTTGCATAAAAACCTTAGATTAGATCTTTCAAGGCTTGAGCAACCTTGAAGGTGATATTGCCTGCATCCAAAGATTAAACCGTCCATGAGGGTGTAATTATTGCGCGACAAACGCTAACATCGTTGGTGTGGCTGCCTCAAAACCGTCTCCATCATCATTGGAAGCAAGGGAGTGTTTGACACTTTTGTGCTTAAACCAGCGTTGGAGGATAAGGTAGAGTTAAAGGGAAGATCCGTCAACAATCTGCAGGCTTGTGCTTGTATCAATTTGGTATCAAAGCGAAGGTTCCTCCTTTAACCCATACCCATTTTTGTTTTTTGTTGTTTTCTTTCGTCTCCAATTTCGCCTCATGTTGATTCTAATTCCCTCATCTATTTTACTTCACTATCCACCTTAAACACCTTAAATTCAAAAAAAAAACAGATTGTTTTCTTCTTAGCTTCTACCTCATATTATATGGACCGTTTTCATATGAACTTGGACAATAGTTTTTGTTCTGTAGATTGTAACTCAGCCACATAAATACCTTTCTAGTTTTACCTAAAAAGCTACCTAGTCTTCCTTACAATTCTTGTTGCTAACGAAGCTAGTAGTTAACTTGAATCTTTATGTGTTTGAATTGCATGTATGGATTGATTTGGCATGTGATTCATTGTGTTCAAGGTTGATGAAAGAAACCAAAACTTCTACCATCATAAATTCAGCCTCCACACCTTGAAACAAATCCTACTTTCCTCACACATTAGACCCCATGGCATGAACATCCTCCTACTAGACAAAGAAAAGTTTGAAACTTGTGCTGAAAAGTTGAGACAAGTGTCTAAAGTGTGAAATTACCAAACTACCTTTGCATTTAGAAAAAAATGTGTCTACATACCTTTGAAAACAGTAGACAAAAGAGAAAAAAAGAGCTGAAAAGATCAGATGAAAAGAGGGAAAGAAGGGCTTGAAAGTTGCAAGTTGTTTAGGGTGCAAATTTGTTCAAAAAAAGTGGGCTGTTTTTCCCCTCCACATTCCTTACTCCAATAAAACTACTGAGATTTGAACCTTATACAACACCTACATATAGCCAAAAACACTTGGACACAATTGGTTACAATTTGATCAAACATGTTTGTGATTTAAATTACATAAAGCCTAAGGTTAACTAAAGATTGCCTAATGCAACCTTTAGTTCTTCTTTGTCTCAGCCTCTTACACAAATTTTTGTCTCATTTTCTCTTTGATTCCTAGTGTTTTGTCCAAGTTTTGGTGCTTCCTTTGTACCTTTGCTCTATTGGATTGTTTTGATTGAATTTTGAGCTGTTTTGGTAAATTTCATTGGGACTGCCTTACAATCTATTTTACCATCATTTGGGAATGTCTTAAGGCATAACAAACAATTGTAGATTGTATTTAAGGAGTTTAAATCCGTTGCAACTTGATTGGGTAAGTGTCAGGTGGGCTGCATTGGTTTGAAAATTATGGCACTTGATTTAGAGTTGTGAAGCATAGTTGAAGACATATTGGACTAAGGCATTCACCTCATTTGTTGCTCACTTTGATTGTTTTTTAGTCCAAGATTGGCCAAGTAACAAAGTATAAGTGAGTGAGGAAGAAGTGAGAAGAAGTGAGACAACAAAGACATACAAACACAAGCTAATTTTAACTAACCATCTTTGCGAAAGTTTGTTTGTTTAGTGT
>AP025040.1:21421678-21468368 GCA_036186865.1 Eustoma russellianum | reverse complement strand
AAGAAGGGCTTGAAAGTTGCAAGTTGTTTAGGGTGCAAATTTGTTCAAAAAAAAAGTGGGCTGTTTTTCCCCTCCACATTCCTTACTCCAATAAAACTACTGAGATTTGAACCTTATACAACACCTACATATAGCCAAAAACACTTGGACACAATTGGTTACAATTTGATCAAACATGTTTGTGATTTAAATTACATAAAGCCTAAGGTTAACTAAAGATTGCCTAATGCAACCTTTAGTTCTTCTTTGTCTCAGCCTCTTACACAAATTTTTGTCTCATTTTCTCTTTGATTCCTAGTGTTTTGTCCAAGTTTTGGTGCTTCCTTTGTACCTTTGCTCTATTGGATTGTTTTGATTGAATTTTGAGCTGTTTTGGTAAATTTCATTGGGACTGCCTTACAATCTATTTTACCATCATTTGGGAATGTCTTAAGGCATAACAAACAATTGTAGATTGTATTTAAGGAGTTTAAATCCGTTGCAACTTGATTGGGTAAGTGTCAGGTGGGCTGCATTGGTTTGAAAATTATGGCACTTGATTTAGAGTTGTGAAGCATAGTTGAAGACATATTGGACTAAGGCATTCACCTCATTTGTTGCTCACTTTGATTGTTTTTTAGTCCAAGATTGGCCAAGTAACAAAGTATAAGTGAGTGAGGAAGAAGTGAGAAGAAGTGAGACAACAAAGACATACAAACACAAGCTAATTTTAACTAACCATCTTTGCGAAAGTTTGTTTGTTTAGTGTTTGATTTTAGTCTCACAATGTTTGTTTCACCCATTTGGAGAGTCGTGATTGATGACCATGACTTTGAAGAGATAGATAAGCACATGTACGACTTTGAAGTGACAAATGCTATATGGGTAAGCAATTATCACAAAGAGGTACCATTATATCAAACTTTTCCTCAAGATAAACGAAGTGTTCGAGCATACTATAATTACATGTTTGATGAATATTATTATGATAACACTAAGGAATGTGAGGAGTTAAGCATAATTAGGTTCTATGCTGGTTTAAACAAGGATATTGCTGATTGCATAACAAGTGAATACTTTCCATCTCTTTGTGCTATGTATGAGAAAGCATTGTCTTTAGAATCTAAATTGAGTTTTATAGACATGCGTAACACTATGAATAGAATGAAATATTGTTATGAAGACATGGATAAAAATATGCTAGAGTTTAAATATATGTTACTTGCATTACAAGCTGTAATTGTACATGAGCCTAGTCATGTTTCTAATGAGCTTACTGATAAAGTCTTGCATGATGCTTTGAACAATGATTTATCTACTGATTTGCATGACTTAGATGATGATTCAAATGATGACTTAAGTGATCTATCTAGTGAAAATAATGGTACAATTGATCATGAAAACTTAATAGAACATGAATGGAAAGATTATACCAATCATTTGTTTGAAATGCATAAAAATGATGATACATTACTTGAAGGTTCTAACTTGCATTCAAATAAAGTTGTGTTTGATAATCCTTTGTTCCTTCATGTAACAATGCTGAAATTACCCATAAGATTATTGAGTTTAAGATGCCTAAAGATGATGATAAACATGCTGAAATTTCACTCAAACCCCATGAAAGTGAGTTTGAAACCAGTGGTGAAGAATCTGAATTAGGAATGCTAAGAAATGTGCAAGGTATGATGCTTGTTCTTAATGTTTTACATACTTTAACTCTTGTACCTAATACATTTTGTGTTGAAAGTATGTTGTCCATACATGAAAACTATGCTCCAAGATGCTGCATAAGTACATTGCATACTTATGATAGTTTTAAGTACATGAATGAGCAATTTGAACTGTCCTTGTTTATGCATCCAAACCATATTAGGAAAAGGTGCTGGTTGTTTAGCATTCTTGTTAAGAGGTTCTTATATGTGTTGTTGGATGCATGCTTCATTCTCGAGTTATATATCCACCCTAAACATATTAGGACGAAAATTTCCATGAATGTTGTGTTTAAATTGTTTAGGTGTGTCTTGCATAGTTGCTGGATTGTTGTGGTTCTTTTCCCCTCATTCCATACATGCCAAGATTTGAGGACAAATCTTTTCTAGGAAGGAGGGATTGATACACGGCTAGGAGCCTCTACTTGACATGTCCGCACACGTGCAAGGCAGTATTTGTGTTTTATGTTAGTTGCATTTCATGCATTATGTGTAGCTAAGTTGCATTTCATTACATGCATTATGTTTCATGTTTTTCTAGTTTGATTCTAGCTTGTCTTATGTTTAATTTGTAGAATGCCTTTGTGGTGTTCAAGAAGCTGTGTTCCTCTTTTGGAGGTGCTAAAAACGTGTACAAGCAAGAGTGATTCAAGACAAAGTGTTGCTGAAATTTGCTGAAATTGCTTAAACTTTGTCAGCCATATTTTTTCATATGAGCTCTAAATTGAGTCGTTCCAAATTTCAAATTCAAGTTCCACTCATGAACTACAAGTCTTCGGAAGGACTCATCTCTCAAATCAGTTTCTAGATGGATGCTCAAGTTAGTCAAACAAAAGGAGGACAAGCTTCCTTAAATCCAGCCATTTGACCCGCTTTGTGTTGCTGGAAATTGCATAAATTTTGGCAAGGCATATCTCGTCCATAAAAGCTCTGAATTGAGTCATTCAAAATCCAAACTTCAAGTTCAGCTCGTGAACTAAAAGTCTCAAGAAGGATCCATCCTCATATTCGGCTTTCAGATGGACGATTTACTTGGTCAAACAAAAGGAGGACAAAGCTGCCTTAAATCTAGCCTTTTGTTCAACATATGAAGATCAAACCTTTTTGACTCCTTTAATTTGAATATAAAATGTGCGTAATGAAGTCCCTTGACCAAGAACGATGTCTTGCAGTGTCTTGTTGTATAGGATAGATGTTTAGTTGCAATTCTTTTCCTATTTATAGGCCCTCTTGCATCATTTGTAAAACATCAGACTTTGAAGAATTCTATTCAAGAACAAGCTGTTCAATTCTTTTTGTTTTCTAGGTTTTGCATAAAAACCTTAGATTAGATCTTTCAAGGCTTGAGCAACCTTGAAGGTGATATTGCCTACATCCAAAGATTGAACCGTCTACGAGGGTGTAATGCTTGCATGACAAACGCAGACATCGTTGGTGTAGCTTCCTCAAAATCATCCCCATCATCATTGGAAGCAAGGGAGTGTTTTACACTTTTGTGCCTAAACCAACGTTGGAGGAGAAGGTAGAGTTAAAGGGAAGATTCGTCAACAATCAGCAGCTTGTGCTTGTATCAGCTTCCATCAATCTTCCAAGTTTCCTGATAGCCTTCATCCACCCTACTAATTTTTCTCCCCAACTGATTTTTCCTCTGTAGCAACAGAGAATACATTTTCTTCTTCACATTTCAACACTTAACACAACTTTCATCTTCCAAAACTCTCTCTTCTCTCTCTCAACTAAGAAACAAATCTTCCAAGCCTCCTTTCTACCCCTCTTGGCCGAGAGTTGCAAGGTAGGAAACAAGGCATAGTTTTCTTCTTTTCACCTCACACAATCATCTAAAACACTAGCCATAACATCCTTCTACATTCAAGCACTAACGACACCAAGTATACTTGAGCCAAGAACAAAGGAGGAAGCAAGGTAAGAACACCATCTAAGTTAAGTTCTTCTTCTTCTATTTATCCATTTTCATGGTTGCTCATGAACCTTCTCTTTTCCTTGTCCAAAATGTGGCTACCTGAGGTATAAGGGAGAAGGATTTTCTTCAAGTTAAGTGAAGAAATCTTCACTCTTCCTTAAAGGTTAAGTGATAAAGACAAGTATTTTTTCTAGATCCTTCATGGATTTTCAAAGTTCTATGTATTTATGTTCATAGAGAGTTGGATCATCCATGATGTATGTTCAATGTTTTAGTATGAAGAATATGTATTCATGTTTTATTTACTTTCTTTAAGATTTATGTGAGAAGAGTATCTCACAGCTGACGTAACTACGGTATTCCTCTGCCACAAGTGAGGGCTCTATTTATTTATTAATAAAACTACAGGCGATACCATCCATCTTTCATTGAAAAAAGTTTAAGAAAGAAAATGAAGGTACATGCTATGTTAGGAAAATTGTACTAAGAAGATATTTTCATGCATGTATTCATATGTTTTTCATGAAGATAATCACTTATGTGTTTATTTATGATTTTGGTTTTCATGAGCTTTTGTGTTTTGTAGAGAAAAAGGGGTTTGAGTGATTTTCAAATACATGATTTAAATGTGCTTAAAACGTGCATGACATAAATGTGCATGATACATTGCATATTACTTGCCTTATATAATTCACATATAATGTTGCCGTACTAACGAGCCATGAAGCGTTAAAGCTTATATCATATGGCAAACATTTGTTGTGTTTATACTATTTTCAGGTGCCACCATTAATGAACTAAACTAGTTCATTAATTGAAGTACTTAGTTAGTTAAACTAAGTAGTTCATTAAAGGAAGCTACATTTGAACAAGGCACAAAGACAACAAGACTAAGAAAGGAAAGTCTCCTCCTCCTCCTCTCACCTTATGGCACGCCTACATACATATATAAATATATATTTTCTGATTTTTTGAAAAAAGGCACATACACATGTATTCCAACGTACTACCGACACGTTATATATTACGTACGTACGTTAACGTCACACCATCATACTTAACTCATATTTATGAGTATATTCAGGTCTTATATCATATGATATAAGTTATGGTGATGAAAAATTAAATACAACATGTTAAAAGGTTCTAAACCAAAAATTGTCGTATCGGGCAAATACGAAACTTCGCCAACGTGTCACGTACTTGCCATAAATAGATGGCCAGACCCTACACTTCAAAAATACTCATAAATTTCGTGCCTATGATGATATTTCCAGCCATAAAATCATTCAATGTTGGCACATACAAATTACCCCACATTAAGGCCAAATTATGGAGATTCCAATTTCAATTTTGTCACATGTTAATGGCGCCACTTTAGACCAGCCAAGTGCTGAAAATTAAAGTTTATATTATATATATTATGGGTAACATAATATATACAACATGTGCAAAAAGTTGGAATTTAATTAGAGAAAAATCGGGTAATCGATAAACATCGAAAATTCGGTTTTCTACGTACACAACACATGAAACATTTTTGGCACATCATACGACACGTATCTAGACACTTTTTACATATGTCATACATCTTAAAGTGTTCTAGAAAATTAGATTAAGGGCTGATTGGAATATATCATGTGTGTATTATTAAATGTGCATTATTTTACAAAGTTAGCAAAAATAAAAATTCAGCACATGCATATACATGTATACACGCCCCTACAGATGAGATGGAGCATATGTGGAGCCTTGTTGGCATATTGATTGGTCAAGAATCAATCATACAATGTTGGTGACTTAAAGAAAGAAGCTACAAAAGGTAATATTTCAAATTTTGTCACAATTGTAACACATGCTAAAAATTTCAGCATGTGCTAATTGGTTGGCCGATTTTTACATGAATATGGGTCATATTTTGTGTCTTGATTAAGATGAATTAAATAGAAGACAAATTGGAAGTAATTTGAATAAGTTATGGTATTAAAATTGTGATATATTTGAATACCACACATGCTGAAAATTTCAGTATGTGTATGAATGTACCTTGGCCGAATTTTAGGCCATGTTGGTGTCCAAATTTCATTTCCAAAATGATGAGAATATTTGCTACTAATTGGTGATTTATTTTAAAAGAAAAATCAATGAAAATTTGGAAGTAATTTGAAATGGAGCATCATGTATCACATGCTGAAATTTCAGCATGTCAACTACTCTTAATGGCCGATTTTTATCACCTTATGTGAAGAAATATTGTCTTGCTTGATTTGGATGATAATCTTATGAGTTATGGCAACTAATTTATGTTGATTTTGGCACATGTTTTTTTAGTGAAATATTCAGATTTTCTAAGTCATCAAATGATGACAACATTCAACCAATCATGAAGTGCCAAGTAAGCAAAGGTTAAATGATCATCCAATGAGAATGTGCCAAGTAAGCAAGATCATGTCACAATGATGCCACACATTCTCCCAAAGACTTAGAAGATAATTTTCAAGAGGGAGAGAGCACCAAGGGGACTGCCAAAACAATTAAAAAGGAAGGAAGAAGAGCAAAACAAGAACAAGAACAAGAGTTGCAAATTCTAAGATCAAAAGTGTTCTAGCCTTCTTCTTCTACACTCTCTTTCTTTCTTTCTTCTTGAAAGCCTATTGTACTTACATTCATATTCTTGAATAGGCTTATCTTAGACCACCACACATTCTTTATCTTTGTAAAAGGTTGATCAAGGTGTGATCAATCTTCAATCTTGCAAGGTGGTGGTGTTCGTGCGTATTGTATTCATCATACAAGGTTTGTAAAGGATTGGAGTTGGTGTGTAACTCCATCAACCCTGTGGTAAGGTGTTTTTGGTGTTGTGTGATTAGTGTGAACCGAGGAAGGTGTTCCTCGAAGACTGGAGTAGATTGTTTATAACCGAACCAGTATAAAATTCTCGGTGTCATTTACTTTCTGCACTTATATTCTGTTTCAGCACTGTTTACTCTTTTTTTTTACATTCGTAAAAATAGTAAACGATTTTCAAAAATTACAAAAATTTCCAGAAACATAGCCACATGTCCTAGGGTTAATTTGGCACAAGTTTCAACCCTTTTGGATAAGTATAAGTCAATCAAACATCCAAAGTTCTGAGACTAGTGCAGTCTGATTTTCAGGCTTGCAAAGGTTGAGACTTTGAGTATATTTGACTAAATTTCCGAAAGAATTTTTCAAACCTGTTTCAACCTATTTAAGTACAACATATAAGGGGTTAGTGGTTAAAATTTCAGAGCAATTGGAGTTAAGTACAAATAGGAATAAAGTTTTCAAAACAGTCTACCGTTTCTGGCAGATTCGCGCAATCTGACCACCAACGATTTTTGAAGGGGTTAAAGGTTGAATTTAAATCTGAAATTTTTAGGAGACACTCATAACATCTGAGGCTAAGTTCTCTCAAAATTTCAGAATTTTTGAAGACCTAAAACCTAGTTTTCAAAACGTTTTAAAACTAGTCCTAAAAATAGAAACTGTTTTCAGAAGTTGGGTTTTTGGTTTAAAACAATTTTAAAAACCACATTTTCCGCACCCACTATTCAACCCCCCTTCTAGTGGTGCCTTGCAGATCCTACAATTGGTATCAGAGCACAGGAGCACTCACAACAAGAAGATCCAACGATCTGTGTGAGATGGCAACCACTAGCCACGAAACTGAGGAAAAAGATATGTCAAGCCAAATGCCTCCACTATTTGAAAATGAGGTAAATTCTGATTCTGACTCGGATTCTGAACTATCTTATGATGATTTATATGTTGAATATCTTGAATTACATAAGTTTGCTAGAACTCTTGCAAAACAAAAGAAACGGTTAATTGAAGACAAGAAATTGTTAGAATCTTCTAACACAAACCTTGTTCCTCAATTAAACGATTCAAAAGAAGAGTCGTCACGCATCATTAATGCATTAAAGTCAGAGGTCTCATCATTGACTACGCACAATAATGAAATGAAGTCCGAGATTTCAAACTTGAAATCAAGGAATGCGGATGTAGAGAAAAAGGTGAAACAATTTGACACGGGATCTAACATGCTGCATCGTATTATCTTATCACAAAAGCATGATAGTGACAAAACAGATTTAGGATACGTTGAGACAAATGAAGCATCCACCAAACCAACTAAGTTCGTTGTGTCTAAGAAAGTAGACACCCCAAAGCCAAAAACAGCGTCTAAGATGACGCAAAGACCTCTTTCCTCATCACGCCCCACTTCTTCATCATATCATACGAAATACAATTTTGTACCATATAGATATGAGAAGAAAAGAGTGATGCATACACGGCATTCATTCCATCCACGCACTACGCACACAAACACAAGGACATATCGAAAACGTCCTACATATAATGCGTATAAAGGAGTTCTTGGCCGAAGGCCAGATACAGTTGCACCTAAAGTATATTATGTTGTGCTTTCATCACCTTTCTCACCTTTTGGACGACCTAGAAGGGACACCCAAATTTGGGTACCAAAAGGGACATTTTCAAAGGGTTGAATAAATAACCCTTACGAACGCACGCTATATGAAATGCATGATTTTTCTTCTTCATCTTTACAGGCATCTTTTGATTTACTTTTCAAAATAAAGGGGATAGATAGCATGATTTAAGGGGGAGAGAGATACTGATTGCATAAATCAAGGGAAGGGGGAGAGAGATATTGATTGCATAAATCAAGGGGGAGCGGTTTTTGAAATTTAAAATTCAAATTTTGAATTTATGCATGATTGAAGGGGGAGCGATAGGATTTAAATCATGAGTATAGGTTATTTTGAAAATCATCAAAAGGGGGAGATTGTAGAGAAAAAGGAGTTTGAGTGATTTTCAAATACATGATTTAAATGTGCTTAAAAACGTGCATGACATAAATGTGCATGATACATTGCATATTACTTGCCTTATATAATTCACATATAATGTTGCCGTACTAACGAGCCATGAAGCGTTAAAACTTACATTATATGGCAAACATTTGTTGTGTTTATGCTATTTTCAGGTGCCACCATTAATGAACTAAACTAGTTCATTAAGTGAAGTACTTAGTTAATTAAACTAAGTAGTTCATTAAAGGAAGCTACATTTGAACAAGACACAAAGGCAACAAGACTAAGAAAGGAAAGTCTCCTCCTCCTCCTCTCACCTTATGGCACGCCTACATATATATAAATATATATTTTCTGATTTTTTGAAAAAAGGCACATACACATGTATTCCAACGTACTACCGACACGTTATATATTACGTACGTACGTTAACGTCACACCATCATACTTAACTCATATTTATGAGTATATTCAGGTCTTATATCATATGATATAAGTTAAGGTGATGACAAATTAAATACGACACGTTAAAAGGTTCTAAACCAAAAATTGTCTTATCGGGCGAATACCGAAACTTCGCCAACGTGTCACGTACTTGCCATAAATAGATGGCCAGCCCCTGCACTTCACAAATACTTATAAATTTCATGCCTATGATGATATTTCCAGGCATAAAATCATTCCATGTTGGCACATACAAATTACCCCACATTAAGGCCAAATTGTGGAGATTCCAATTTCAATTTTGTCACATGTTAATGGCGCCACTTTAGACCAGCCAAGTGCTGAAAATTAAAGTTTATATTATATATATTATGTGTAACATAATATATATAACATGTGCAAAAAGTTGGAATTTAATTAGAGAAAAATCGGGTAATCGATAAACATCGAAAATTCGGTTTTCTACGTACACAACACATGAATACGACACGTATCTAGACACTTTTGCATATGTCATACATCTTAAAGTGTTCTAGAAAATTAGATTAAGGGCTGATTGCAATATACCATGTGTGTATTATTAAATGTGCACTATTTTACAAAGTTAGCAAAAATAAAAATTCAGCACATGCATATACATGTATACACGCCCCTACAGCTTAGATGGAGCATATGTGGAGCCTTGTTGGCATATTGATTGGTCAAGAATCAATCATATAATGTTGGTGACTTAAAGAAAGAAGCTACAAAAGGTAATATTTCAAATTTTGTCACAATTGTAACACATGCTGAAAATTTCAGCATGTGCTAATTGGTTGGCCGATTTTTACATGAATATGGGTCATATTTTGTGTCTTGATTAAGATGAATTAAATGGAAGACAAATTGGAAGTAATTTGAATAAGTTATGGTATTAAAATTGTGATATATTTGAATACCACACATGCTGAAAATTTCAGCATGTGTATGAATGTACCTTGGCCGAATTTTAGGCCATGTTAGTGTCCAAATTTCATTTCCAAAATGATGAGAATATTTGCTACTAATTGGTGATTTATTTTTAAAGAAAAATCAATGAAAATTTGGAAGTAATTTGAAATGGAGCATCATGTATCACATGCTGAAATTTCAGCATGTCAACTACTCTTAATGGCCGATTTTTATCACCTTATGTGAAGAAATATTGTCTTGCTTGATTTGGATGATAATCTTATGAGTTATGGCAACTAATTTATGTTGATTTTGGCACATGTTTTTAGTGAAATATTAAGATTTTCCAAGTTATCAAATGATGACAACATTCAACCAATCATAAAGTGTCAAGTGAGCAAAGGTTAAATGATCATCCAATGAGAATGTGCCAAGTAAGCAAGATCATGTCACAATGATGCCACACATTCTCCCAAAGACTTAGAAGATAATTTTCAAGAGGGAGAGAGCACCAAGGGGACTGCCAAAACAATTAAAAAGGAAGGAAGAAGAGCAAAACAAGAACAAGAACAAGAGTTGCAAATTCTAAGATCAAAAGTGTTCTAGCCTTCTTCTTCTACACTCTCTTTCTTTCTTTCTACTTGAAAGCCTATTGTACTTACATTCATATTCTTGAATAGTCTTATCTTAGACCACCACACATTCTTTATCTTTGTAAAAGGTTGATCAAGGTGTGATCAATCTTCAATCTTGCAAGGTGGTGGTGTTCGTGCGTATTGTATTCATCATACAAGGTTTGTAAAGGGTTGGAGTTGGTGTGTAACTCCATCAACCCTGTGGTAAGGTGTTTTTGGTGTTATGTGATTAGTGTGAACCGAGGAAGGTGTTCCTCGAAGACTGGAGTAGGTTGTTTATAACCAAACCAGTATAAAATTCTCGGTGTCATTTACTTTCTGCACTTATATGCTGTTTTAGCACTGTTTACTCTTTTTGTTTACATTTGTAAAAATAGTAAACAATTTTCAAAAATTACGAAAATTTCCAGAAACATAGCCACACGTCCTAGGGTTAATTTGGCACAAGTTTCAACCCTTTTGGATAAGTATAAGTCAATCAAACATCCAAAGTTCTGAGACTAGTGCAGTCTGATTTTCAGGCTTGCAAAGGTTGAGACTTTGAGTGTATTTGACTAACTTCCCGAAATAATTTTTCAAACCTGTTTCAACCTATTTAAATACAACATATAAGGGGTTAGTGGTTAAAATTTCAGAGCAATTGGAGTTAAGTACAAATAGGAATAAATTTTTCAAAACAGTCTACCGTTTCTGGCAGATTCGCGCAATCTGACCACCAACGATTTTTGAAGGGGTTAAAGGTTGAATTTAAATCTGAAATTTTTAGGAGACACTCATAACATCTGAGGCTAAGTTCTCTCAAAATTTCAGAATTTTTGAAGACCTAAAACCTAGTTTTCAAAACGTTTTAAAACTAGTCCTGAAAACAGAAACTGTTTTTAGAAGTTGGGTTTTTGGTTTAAAACAATTTTAAAAACCACATTTTCTGTACCCACTATTCAACCCCCCTTCTAGTGGTGCCTTGCAGATCCTACATGTTCTTGATTTAGCATGTTATGAGGCAATCATATTCATGTCTAATATTCTAGTTCACAAAAGATGTTTCTTGATGATCTCCATATTATTTCATGTATGTATAGTTTTGACCATAGTAGGGTTTTATAGTCTACTTGCTTTATTTTCATGATTTCCATTCTTTGACATGTTTTTGTATTTGATGATAATTTGTGAGACTTTAAGTGGATGGAAATAAGTATGTTTAAGGTTAGTAGAAATATTCACACAAAGATATAAGTAAAAGAGGTGAAAAAGAAAATGATTCTTGTGATATATATACATATATAACTTTCGGTCATCATGGTAAAAGAAAGAGAAATAATAAGTTTTATGACATGTAATGAATATAAATAAGTTAGATATGAAAAGAAACGGTCATGTGATTAAAATATAGAATAAAGAATTATGTTATATAAAAAGGAAAATATGAATATGTATGCATAGGTGTATTTGGCCAAAATAGCCATTTCCACATATATATGTTTATATACTCGGACTATATATATATTGGATATGATATTAAGACTAAAATAAAGTGTAAAGAAGTGTGTTATAAAAAGGATAAGATAAATGTGTATATAGGTGTATAATCAGCCAAATGACCATTTTGCATATATATGTAGTATGTATGTATGTGTGTGTGTGTGTGTATATTTGGCTTAGATATATACTGGGGGTAGAATAAATAGTTTTGGACATGTTATGGATATAAATATGTATAAAATAAAGTATGACACAAAATGTGATTATGTAATGTATATAATTAGAAAATGTGAAGTCATACGTAAAGGAATAAAAAATTAGGGTTTTTGATCACTTTGAATATGTATAAGATGTATCTTTTTATGAAATGTTGAGGTAAACTCGTGTGATAAAGGGACTGTTAGGAAGAGAGTTGAAATAAAGGAAAGAAAAAGGATTTTCATGATTTAAAATATAACTTAAGTGCATAGATAGTAAGTTGTTGGTATATTATGATATGTAGATTATTTGAGAACTTATATAGGTTGAATTGACGCATTGCATACATGTTTTAATTTCACAAGAAGTTCACCTTGCATATCGAATCATATCGTAAAGTCGATATCTCATGACATATTTATCATTTGTATATAATTATTCGAAGGCCTTCATAATACCATGTTCGATGTGGTTGGTATTATGGACATATAGTATGTTATCGATGATTGGAGGCCGTCACGATAATGGAACCCAAGGGGGTTGATATCTTGGGCATATAGTATGGTCCTTTATAGGCCCGAATGTAACACCTTGTTGAGGACAAGGGATCTTCGGCATATCGAGTCACCGTTAGTTTTTATACATTCTGATGTAACACCATGTGGACTCATCAGAATTCATATTTTGTACATGTAACGATATAAGGGACATTATGTTATTACGACGATATCATTCGCATGCAAGGTAATATGTTTCATAGGCATATAGTATGTTATCGATGATTGGAGGCTGTCATGGCATCAGAACCTAAGGAGGTTGATATCATGGGCATATAATATGTTTCTTTATGTGCCCGAGTATAACACCTTGTCTGGAACAAAGGATCTCTGGCATATTGAGTCACCGTAAGTATATGTGACTCACCGTAAGTATATGTACTTATGATGTAACACCATGTTTGGAACATCGGGATTCATATGTGTACATATGACTACATGGGGGATTGTTTCACTACTATGCCGATATCATTCACATGCAAGGTAAAGTGATATAGCCATCATATGAAATGTTATGTTTTGAATGTTGATGAAAAGATTATATTTTGACATGTTTATGGAAAAATAGATATGGACGTCATGGTTGATCTTTCATAGTTATGGAATGTTTTATGGCATTGTTTTAATGACATCACATCATAAGAATATAGCGGTTACATTGTTCATGTAGGGACTTGATGCATATAGAGAATAATAATATGTATGATGATTATCTTAGACCTTAGTTTGAGATATTAAGGATGGATATGTATAGATGCCATTTTATAGACCTTGATAGTAGAATGATGTTCACTTTGATTATGATGTTAATTATATATGTGTTACATGTTGTATGATTACACTTACGTTGTGCCATTTAAAAATTGAGACGTTGTCATATCCTGTATTTTTCGAGTCTGACGTTAAGTAATTAAAAATAGCTTAAAATATAATTTATTTATTACATATGTTTATGAGGCTTAGTTAAATGAATTGTAGGTGGAAAAATAGTCAAAAAGCTGAAATTGAGAAAATTAGGCCCAAAATACCAAAACTGCCAATGCTGAGGGAGTTACACAATTTTGTATAACTCCCAGGAGAGGCCAGCGGTTACAAAAGAAAAAAAGGGGAGAAACGGCTGGGAGAAAAGGGGAGAGAAAAGAATAAGAGAAAAAAAGATAGAAGAGAATGAGAGAAAGGAAGAAGAAACTGCGGCCAATCTAGGTCCAATCCGTCCCAAAATTCTGTCAAACCTTCTTAAGATTATCTAGATTCAAAGGCAAGTGACTTTTCTATACGCTTTACGCGATTTTGATTCAATAGGCCCTATTTTCCTAAAAAGAGAAAATTGGATCACACATTTGTAATCTTGATCTATTTATGTTAATTGCTCTATTACATGCATCTATTGTTGTTGATTTAGTAAAATTATGATCTTTTGGGCCAATTTTTGAGAATATCTAAGATTTGCTTGGTTGTTGATAAATATGCCCTAAAATGCCTTCTTTGGTATAATCATTGACTTGTGTTAATTTATCATGTATACCGATCGTGCTTTAGATGACTTGAGATGATTTGAGGAAGGTTGGAAGGGTCGAATGGTGAGTTGCTGAATTTGGTTGGGTTAGAAGGTTGTTGACATATTTAGAGATGTGAATGGTAGCAGGCCTAGGGTTGATGCAGTCTGATAGATTTAAGGATCAATCTATGTTTTGTGTGGGTTATGCATGATGGATTTATGTGGTAAAGTTGGATTTGGGGTGTTTAACGTGAAATGGGTGAAGAGAGAAGAAGAGAAGAGGGAGTTTCTGCAGAATTTCAGGTTTTGGGGATCGACAGGATACTTCGAACACCTCTTTAGGCGCTCTATGTCACTTGAGACGCCTAAAGTAGGCATTTGATGTGTTCCAGCGCGTTCCAGAATACTTCGAACACCTCATTAAGCGCTCTATGCCACTTTAGGCACCTAATGTAGTCGTTTGATGTGTTCCAACACTTTCCAGAATACTTCGAACACCCTATAAGGCGCTTCATGTCACTTGAGGCTCCTTATGTAGGCGTTTGATATGTACCATTGTGTTCCAGAATACTTCGAACGCCTAGTATAGGCGCTTTATATCACATTAGGCGCCTCTTGAAGGCGTTCGAAGTGTTCTGAAAGCCTTCTTCGACACATTAAGCTCTCCATGTATTTGAGATACTTTATTTCCCTTTCATTGTGCATAAAGTACAAGTGTTTTTGAGGTGTGCTTGAGTTGTAAGCATTAAGTGTGAATGAGTAAGGCTAAGTGTGAACGAGAGGTGAATTTGTAATACGAGAGGGCATGAAATAGTACGAGTAAGATGTGCTTGAGATACGTTTGAGATTTGTGACCCTGTAATCGATACATAAAGTGTGTGTACATGTATAAGAGATTGATACGACATGACATGAGCATTTTGCATCACGACATGAGCATTTTGCATTCCGACATAAGTTTTGCTTTACGAAAGGACACGTGTATGTAAAAGAGGATAAGGTTTATGGCTGCTAGTTGATCGTATGGTATAAAAGTCACGCCTGCAGTGGCAGAGTATAAAAGCATTACTTGTGAACCAACAGCAGAGTATCAAGTTTATGCTATGAGGCCGTGGAGCTTTCAGCACGGGGTATAAAGTTCTGTTTTGCTGTGGACTGATCATCCACAGGGTATAAAGTTTCAGCGCAAATAATAAGATAAGAAGAATTATGAAAAGTTCGTGAAATGACATGCATGACATGTTTGTCAAAGAAGGCTTATGCATGGGTTTTTGCTCAGTTCAGTGTATGGTTTTATGGTTTTGAAGAAGTGCATGCATCACGTGTCATGAAGCATAAGGTTTGACATGAAAGAAATGACATGTGCATATGATCTATTTACGTGATATGTTCTGCTCGATACGTGTTTGATCTTTATTCTTGTCTCGTTTATGTGTCTTATCTGGATTTGTCATTACGTACAACAATGTTATTTGCTATCTGAGCGCCTTATTTTGGGCATTGATGTATGTATCAGTGACTCGTCGTCTGTGATCCCATAGGGGGTATAGACGAGTTACTTGCTAGCGATGCTTTTCGCTAAGAATAAATACTCCATCTCTTTTCAAGTGAGCCCGAGTATGAGATGATCTTTATAGAAGACGACGGCGAGTGGGCTCATTGGGGTGCTGATCATTGAGGAGGATAGTCTTATGTTTAATTCTTAGCTGATAGACTTTCTGGTTGTCGTTGTATCGAAGGATATAATAGATTTCTTTCCCAGTACACATTCCATTTCCGTTATATTACATTGTGGTTTCTACATTGATTATGAAGTTTTAAATTTGTATGACGTTTCCGCTGATCTATTCTACGTCATGATGACGTGTACATGAATTGCTTTGACGCCTTGTAGTTCTCGTGGCAGGCTACGGCAGGTGCACTGGTACCGATGTCCGGTATCAGGCCGGGGAGCTACAAACGTGATATGTTATGTTCTTTATTCATGTATTATTATTTTATCACATCGTCTCCTATGTATGATCCACATGACGTATCCATGCGGACTACTTGTTGGGCGATTAATGTTATCGCTCATACTTGCCTTCAATAACATTGTAGAGAACATAGATTGCAACAAGGGATTTATAGAGGACGAACCGCAAATAGATTACCCATGAGCGAGGAAGTATGCCGGAGTTATGTTTTGGATATGTCAGATATTTTGATCATGATGTATTTATAATATTTTGGGACATTTGTACATTATGACATGTATGGATTTATGACAATTTGTATTGATATGCATGTTGTATGTTTATCTTTATGTTGCTTCTGCTATATCGATGTATGATTCATGTCGACATGCACATGTATGGTATCGACGCCTTGTACTTCTCGTAGCAGAGTACGACGGATACATAGTGCTGAGACCCTAGTCCTTGGAGGGTTGCTACAATAGGACACATGACGCTCTCTATAGCTCCTCAACATGCATTGATTCGCCACAACATACAAAAGGAACAATTCACGTCCTTCAGAAGGCATGTTCAATCTAAGGGAGAAAATTTCCACACGAGTGACACCGAGACATGTTTCTCAAAACATTCTAGCTTACATAATTCCAAACATGAAAATATCGTAACTGGTTTGATCTTCAGAGGGTTCTCTCTTCATTGAAACTGTAGGGCCTTACAAGACTTCTGCAGCAACGACCGTTAGTTTCAACATTAAAATCGACCATTGATCCTATGTGAAGATTCAACTTCATTATACAGGATGATGAGTCGACCGACCGACAATCAAAAAGGGTAAAAAGTTGCTAAAGTAAATACTATAAGTCATCGGGTATACGAGCTCGTTATAAATTATGTTTCTTTACCTTACATTTTATCTGTTTGTGCGAATACAAATCTAACAATCTTGAATTGGAAAGTCCATTGCGAGTCAGCCAGATATTAGGATAAGACGAGACACCGTTTGAGACAATGACCCTCTAAGGAGGTCAAAGTTGGACTCTAAGAACGGAAGCAAGCCACGACAATGGAAATTTCAGTGGCCGAGACACTAGCTGACTAAGGAACATCAAGTGATATGTAGAAACGGAAATCGGTTGAATGAGCGGCCAATTCACCCGCCTCATCTCCATCTCCATCTCCATTTCCGTCTCCGTCTGAATGAATACAATGTCACCCGTAGCCCATGGGACGAACTTCCGCACTTCCTTTTCGACATTTCATCGAGCACCTTCCGTTCATGTTCACCCTCCCCTTTTCGTCTTCCTTAGTGCACCAGTAAGTATACCCCCTCTTTATCTCTCACTAATTCACAGAAGGAAGCAGGAAATATTTGGGATGGCTGCGTCTGCTGTTAATTGCGTGACGATTTTTGGTAATGCTACAGAGTTTTCTAAAGCCAAAGTGGCCTCAGGAATATGGTTGGAAGCTGTCATTTAATCATCCTCAATCTTCAATTTCAAGAAAAGCAGAAGGTTGGAAATTGGATTCTCCCTCTTGCCTTGTCTTACACTGACCTTTCCTTAGAGTCTTGTTGGAGCTGAAATGTGTTTCGTTATTGCTTTTTGTTTGTTTACAGTAGTGGTTAGTTGCAGAAAGACATTTGATCCAGAGCTACATTATGTGCTTGAACTGGCTACAGATTCAGAATTGTATGACCTTGAGAAAGTCCTGTTTGGCCCGAGGTTGTTATTTCAAATATTTTACAAAATTTAGATGAGGTGAAGAGGTTCAGTCATTATCTTTTTTATCTTCTAAACGATGCCATATTGCAGTTATTTTAGTCCTTTGTTGAAGTCTCTAACCGGCAGAGGTAAAGGTGATCACATCATGATCACAGAGAATATATCAGAGAGAGAAGAGTTCATATCCATGCTGGAATCAAGGTTCTTGTACCTTGCAGCTGATGCACGGTCTACCTTGAGGTACTTCAATAACTGTCTAGATCCTATTAAGATTTATTACAGTAAATTTGGTTTGTGAATGCCGGTTAGCCTGTGCCTCACGTCTTCTGCTGATTTTCTACATAGTACAGTCATTTAATGGGGTAGTTGACTGAAAATATGAGAGCTCCTGCCCGTTGGTGCATTCTTGAATGAAAGAAGTATCTTATGATAAAGTGGTGTAAATTTTCATGTATATATCCAACAAAGTGGATTCATTGGCTTTATTCAAATTGATTAACTTGTTAAATGAGAACTCATTTTCTTTCATGTGTTAACAGGTTGTATTCTTTGTCATTTTACTTAACTTCTTCAATTTTCTTTGCTTTAATATCCAGCGTGACTCAAGGATGGAATAATACTTCAGCTGTATTGCATATGTGTATTATCAGCGGCTTTTATTTTTGTTCTTTTTACTGTTATAAGTTGTTCAAGCATGTCTATTTCAAGTTCTGTTCTTAAATCAAAGTAAAATTATGCTTGCTTTTTGGGAGTCTCAAAGAAAGAAGATTTGCTGGAGGTTCTCTTCTTTTTGTCCTTTTCATCTTATTTTTTTTTCTTTTTATGTTTTCTTATGCTTAATGGTAATCCTAAGGAGTCGACAGGGACGCCGCAAACTGATTTTGACTTAAGTACAACAAGTTTACCTCTCAGTAAACTGTAAGCTGCCATGGCCTTTAAGAATACCTGGTAATAGATAAGAATCTGTCCTGCATAGTTATCTATTAACGAGGGGCTGTTGCTGAACTAACAAAAGAATTGCTAAGACAAGAATTACCCTTAAGAAGAAAGGAAACTGTTCACATCATCAGTTAATAGTATCTTTACTTGGCTAAAGGTTATTGACATTTCCTTTTTATAGTTTTTTGAGTGTATTTCTTGTTTGTGCTAGTAAGCTAATCAATTTGGCCCATAGATTATTGTTATAATTACTTAACTAGAGAGTATTAAAATTTCCTTTTGTAGTTTTTTTTTGGGTGCAATTCTTGTCTGTGCTAGTAAGCTAATCAGTTTGTGCTATCACTCAAAGCCCTCGATCTAACTCAATAACGGCCTTGGTTTGGGATAATCACATTGACTCGGATTTTGTACCTTTTAAGTGCTCAGTCAAATTTGTGGTCTCCTTGTAAAAATTTTTAAAATTGTTTCTTTACTCTTTAACTTTTACACCTAATGCATACCTAATGGAATCACACGCTCCCAAAAGACCTTTTGATAACAAGAAAATTGAATAACTCACATAGGACATGAAGAACTCACGAAGAACACGAAGAACATCCGAAGAACACAAAAAAAGACGCGGCTAGAAATTAAAGAGAAAGGCAACGACCTTGTTAGACCCTTTGTGTAAATGCAGCTTCGCATCGAACCTTGTTAGACATGATGTCTATCCACGTTGAGTAACCCTCTCTTGATCAACAATCTTCGAGCAAGAACCTTGGTTGACCATTGTAAATCTTCTTGAACAACCTAGGGGACAAATTCAAACCACAATTTTTGCTCAAAGAATTGATTGAATTCAAAAATTGAAGCTTGACTAAACAAACTTCAAAATTAAACCACATGGTTTTTGTTAGAAATAAAGGCTCGGTTTTTCTCAACTTTTATTCATGAAAAGGCAGTTGAAAATAAGGTCTAAGATGACTTACTTATAGGCTCAAAATAAATCCTGAGCTAGACATGAAAAGCAAGAATCTAATCTACCAAATAACTCTCAAAACTTATCCAACAAGACAAATACTTTTCCTACCTAATTGTCATAATGAAAGACACCTAAAATAATTACAAAACGTAGGATAAATTCGGTTGAACACTGTTGGGCCATCGTCCTTCTAGGCTACAGAAAAGGTGCAATTACAACTTAAATTCCAAAAAGCATGCGGACAAGTTTTAGCTCGGCCCACCCTCCTCCCATGCTATTGCTAAGCTTCTTGGACTTCAATTAGTTTAACCCAAAGATGGCCTTCATGGTCCTGCCCTTGGTCCATTTCACCTTGAATTAAGCTAAAGCCAACCCGATGGACACTTGAATCTCCTTGGTTCTTACACGCATGAGTGAAACTCCATCATGATAAACTTGAGCTTCTTGTCCATCATAAAAGACACGCATCTTTTTAGTCACATTGGTTGTGCTGGACTTAGCTGTGCTTGGCTAGCCGTCAATGTTCCTTGATGGCTCATCAACACCATGATTGAAACAATTAATGCGACTGTAGGAAGTGGCAGTTTGATGTGCCAACCAGTTCTTATGAAAAAGCATCTTTAACTCGGTGTCATATTGCGTATTTTGTAACGTCATAGTTAAACATACGACATAATAACTTACAACATGGTTAAAAGCTCGCCACAAAACAAATACTAACTTACAAAATGGTTCTGGTCATTTTTGACCTTTATCCAGTCCAAGTGCTAAAATTCATGATCTTATACACCTTTGAGATGGAGGCAAATTTATCACTCACAGTACCACATTTTACATTGACTTAATAGTTTGCAGATTCATAATGCTTACAGAGTTCTGAAATGCCACCTTCACCAGAGGTAAGCTAAGAGGCCTAAGTTTAGTTTCGTTCCTTTTTTTTTTTTTTTTGATATTATTGGTTCTGTATTGGGTTTGAAATTCACCTGGTTAAGCTGCATATGCTTGAAAACTGAAAAGAAAGTGTATATTTTATACAAGCTTCAGCAAGTATGTTGCTAGTGTTATTTTACCTTTCCATGAACTTACTGACAAAAAAAGAAATCTTTCTATGAACTCTTAATTGGAAAATTAGTGTGCTTCGGTTAACATTTCTCATGTTGCTTTTTGGCATGTTGATTTGTAGGGGTTGGAGGCCATCCTACAAGAATGTATTGCTAAATGTGAGGAAAAAGTTGAATTTACCATGTTCAGCAAAATTATCTACTGAGGATCTGGAAGCCGAGATTTTTCTTCGTCTAATACAGGAATATTCAAGGTATAAAGCAATGATATAATGGTCTACCTTTTTTGCTTCACAAAGTATTTGGTGGTTAGAACAAGTTGATGCATAAGTCTTTTGTTTCCCTTTTTTGTAAGTACTGACGGGTAAAAGTTACTCCCAGGATAGAAAATAATGATTTGTTTTGAACTTGTCTAGAGAAATTCCGGGGATCCTTATTCATACACATGGAAATGTGAGCACTTCAGATGCGTCAAACACTCTGGACAGTGGGCTAAATCGAAGGAAGGTCCATACAACTGTTGGTTTGATGGGCGGGATTGCAGACCTCCGATCAATTATAATCAAGGTTTTTATCTTAGAAATAGTTTATCTTAGCATTTCTCATGTTGAACATTTATATGCTTAATCTGCTCCTGCTCTTTTAGGGTGGAGGAGTGCTGACGCTGAGCAAAATATATGAGTTGGTAAGAATTCATTCCTAGTAATTTCGTCTAGTAACTTTCTTTCATCAACTACCACTGAGACAATTTTTATTGCAGCTGGCTAGGAAATTATCTGGAAAGATGTATCAAGAAGCTGCAAAGTATCAGATAAAGAGTGAACTGATAAAAAAGGTACTACGTCATGTTATGCACTACTTTAACTAGGGATGTTCCGGGGGGTTTGGGGTGTGTATGTGATGCGCAGTTGTCACGTCTCGTACGAATCGTCTCCTTTAACACTTGGATCCTTAACGGTTGTATGCAAGAGTTTAATTCCCTCCTAGCCGTTGGTCACCAAGGTTTTTGTTTGAGCTTTCCTTCTTCAAAAGTTACCCGTTTCCCAAGCAACTTTGCACCCTCTTCGACGGCCACACCTTTGATCTTGGATATCCACCACAAGGTTGCTCACACCTTGATTGGATTCTAACTTTGATCTTCAAAAAACAAAGAAAACACTCAAGTTGTTCTGAAGAAAACAAAGCAAAACTTACAAGTGTTTGTAAAGAGAAAGTAGGCCGATTTTGCCTAAGAATTCTTATGAATAATCCTCCAACTTTTGATACATGCTAAGGCCGGCCATGACCCCTTTAATAGGGCCAAGAAGACTAAAAAAAGGTCTAGTCTATAATGCTAAAGAAAAGCTACTCAAAAGGCTAGTCAAAAGGCTACAAAAAAGGCTAGAAATGTGCAATATGTTGGCAAACGGTTTGACCACTTCTAGAAGCCGATTTAGGTCTTTATCCCTACTTGAGAATTGTAGGTCATGATCTAAAATTCAATTTGGGCTTTTGGATCACCTCATTTGGACATGAGATGAGTTAGATATGGCCCTTCAAAGTTTTGAGTGTCCAGAATGTTTTCAGTATAGGCTCCTAAAAACTTGTCTGAATTGTGGCATGTTTTTGGATCATTTGCAGCTCGAATTAGGCCGAGAATTGTAGCCCATTGAGTGTAGAAAACTAAACATATGCAGTTCTCTGAATTTGGCCTTCTCATTGAAGAGATAAGTCCAAATTACTAAAAATGTGTCACAGAATTCGGCAGAAACAGTACTTGAACTTCAACGCTGCTTTTGACCAGCACGGCGACAGATCTTGGAAATGTGCAAAACATGAATGTGTTAGATCTTTGTATTTTCTTTCCAATAAAACTTGAATCACTTGATTTGCCCTTATGGTTGAAGAGATACGGCTGTTGTATGAAAATTGGTCCTGCCAGAAAATTACATTCTGAAATGGGCTTGCTTCTCTTCAACTCTTTTGGTCTTCAAACGTCTCCAACAACCTTACAAGTCCTTAAAACAATTCTAATAAACATAGAAACATAATAAGCAACTCTAAAGACCTAACAAGCTAAAAGACTCAATGTTTGGTCATGCAAGACCGAAACAACAACATTTACAAACAAGAAACATTAAACAAATGACTGAAGGAATGAAAGAAATAATACAAATGACTCATATATGCTACAACACAAAAACTCAAAGATTGGGCTCAAGTACGTGAATCCAGCGACCCTCTTTGTTCATAGGCTCGTCTCGCATATGTCTGAACAACAATGCATCAACTTCTTGGCTCAAACTCTTTGTTATACTTCTTGTCACTTGATGATGCAAGCTGACACAGTAGGATCCACTCTTCCACCTCCAACAACCTTTCCACAAGGATTTAGGCACAAAGAAGTAAACTTCTCCTTGCTTCTAGAAATTGCCGGCTTAAGCAATACCTTAGATTCAAGTGTGCGTTTGTAGGCAAACCTTCAAGGCTCTCCTAGACGATCACTTTAACCCCTGGCAATCACCCTCAATTTGGTCAAGATTGAGAGATATTAGCCTTGATTTTTAGTGCAAAATCAAGAAAACAAAGTTTCACTCACTTGGAAAAGAAAACACACAAAATATTATTGATCAAAGTTCGTGGTGGCCGGCGGCCCTTAGGTCATAATATAGCTGAAAATTTCAGCCAAAAACAAATCAAAAAGGAAAGATAAATTCTATCCTAAAATCTACCAAAAGTTTAAAAGGAGATAAATTGCAATTTTCCTAAAAGAACTATCTTGAAATTGGAATATTCCTTCTCCTACTAAGGTCAGCCGATTTCTTCCTTTTTTTGTGGACTTTGGAGATCAATTTTTATGGTATGATAATCTTGTCTCAATCTTCAAAAAGTTGATTGCAATCTTATCTTGATTGGATTTGGAATTGACTCAAATTCTCCTTCTTTTTCTCTCTTTTTTGGCCGGCCCCTATGTGCTGAATTTTAGGCTTCAAGATCATCCTTTAGGCAACATTCTGTTCTCCTATTAACTTTCCAAAAAAAAAAACTAGACAAATTTATTAATAACAAAATAATAAACATAAGATAGAAAATAAGAAATAGGAAATAGAAAATAGAAACACACATGCAACGCAATTATGCAAGACTAACTAAAAATGCTTAGTTTCAAGAAAATGAATCCAACGCACGTTTGAATGTAGTGGAAACAGAGTCATATTTTGAAGGAAGATCCAAGACATAAGCATTTGGTCCTACACAGTGAGGCACTTTGAAGGGGCCATCTCCCTTGGGTAACAACTTGTTTCTCCGCTCCTTAGGAAACCTCTCTTTACGAAGGTGCAACCAAACTAAGTCTCCTGACTTAAAAGAAATGTCTTTACGATGCTTGTTACTTCGACGTGCATATGCCTTATTCTTTTCTTCAAGTTGGAGTTTAATCTTTTCGTGCTATTTTCGAATTGTTTCAGCTTTTTGTTTACCATCTAAACTTGATTGCTCGTGCACGGGGATGAGAATCAAATCGATAGGAGACAAAGGATTAAAGCCATACACAACCTCGAAAGGACTATGTAATGTACCATGATGAACACTCCTGTAATGTGCAAACTCAATGTATGGTAAACTATCCTCCCAACTTTTGATATGCTTTTGAAGAATGGCACGCAATAACTGTGAAAGAGTACGATTGACTACCTCGGTTTGGCCATCAGTTTGTGGATGAGCGGTGGTGGAAAACAACAAGTTAGTACATAGCTTAGCCCACAAAACTCGTCAGAAATGAGTCTAAAACTTGGTATCTCTATCAATAATAATGGCCGTAGGCATGCCATGCAATCTAACAATCTCACGAAAGAACAAATCAACAACATGATTAGCATCGTCGACTTTCTTACATTCAATGAAATGTGCCATTTTGGAAAAACGATCAACCACAACAAAGATACTATCCCTACCATTCTTAGACCTAGGAAGGCCTAAAACGAAGTCTGTAGATAAGTCAATCCAAGGAGAATCAGGTACATGTAGTGGGGAATAAAGGCCATGTGGTTGGGACTTAGATTTGGCTTGCTTGCAGGTGATGCAGTTTGCGCATATTTTCTCAACATCTGCATGCATGTGAGGCCAGTAAAAATGCTCTTTAAGGGTTTCCAATGTCTTGAACACTCCAAAGTGTCCCATCATCCCTCCTCGATGGGCTTCTCTCATTAGCATCTCTCTCATGGAAGTCTGGGGCGCACAATTTTTGCTCCTTAAAGAGCTATCCGTCATGCATGTAGAACTTTCCGAAGGGAGTCTTTGACAAGCATCAAAGATGGTGCCAAAGTCATGATCTTCAGCGTACAACTCCTTCAGTGATTCAAATCCTAGAAAACGTGAGGATAATGTAGTCACTAGGGCATATCTCCTAGAGAGGGCATCAGTGACTATGTTATCCTTGCCTTGCTTCTATTTAATCACATATGGAAATTATTCGATGAATTCTACCCAATTGGCGTGTCTCTTGTTCAGTTTTTTCTGGCCCTTAAGGTATTTGAGACTCTCATGGTCGGTGTGAATCACAAACTCCTTAGGCTGGAGGTAATGTTGCCAAGTTTGGAGGAATCTAACTAAGGTGTACAACTCCTTGTCATAAGTTGAATAATTCAATGCTGCTCCCTTCAATTTCGCACTAAAGTAGGTTACGAGTTGTTTTCCTTGCATCAAGACAGCTCCAATACCCACGCCACTAGCATCACACTCTATCTCAAAGGTTTCATCAAAATTGGGTAACCTAAGAATGAGTGCAGTGGTTAGCCTATGTTTCAGCTCGTCAAATGCCTGTTGTTGTGGCTCCTTCCACTGAAAAGACATATCTTTTTTAACAGTCTCATTCAGGGGTGCGGCTATGGAAGAAAAGTCTTTAACAAACCCCCGATAGAAGCTTGCTAAGCCATGAAAACTGCGCACCTCTCCAACAGTCTTAGGTGTAGGCCATTCCACAATCGACCTCACATTCTCCTCATCCATCTCTATCCCATGAGCAGTGATTACGAAACCTAAGAAGACAGCTCTCTCTAAGCAAAAGGAACATTTCTTAAGATTGGCATAGAGTTGTTCGGCTTTCAGTTTCTCAAAAACGGCTCGGAGGTGCTCTAAATGGTCATCAAAAGGTTTGGAATAGATCAGGATGTTATCAAAGTAGACTACGACAAATTTGCCAATGAAAGCTCTCAAGACTTCATTCATCAATTGCATAAAGGTACTAGGGGCGTTCGTGAGCCTGAAGGGTATCATAACCACTCAGAGCCCAAATTTGGTTTTGAATGCCGTTTTCCACTCGTCTCCTTTCTTTATCCTCACTTGGAAATAGCCTTACTTGAGATCGATTTTTGTGAAGAACTTGGATCCGTATAGCATATCTAACATGTCGTCCAACCTAGGTATGATATATCTATACTTCACTGTGATCTTATTTATCGCTCTACAATCAAACGCACATTCTCCAAGTGCCATCTTTCTTAGGGACTAGGATAACGGGTACCGCGCAAGGGCTCAGGCTCTCTCTTACTAATCCACTAGATAGAAGCTCCTCAACCTGTCTTTGAATTTCTTTGGTCTCTTCAGGGTTGGCTCTATAGGCTGGTCGATTAGGAAGAACAGCTCCTGGTACAAAGTCAATTTGATGCTCTATTCCTCTCAAAGGTGACAATCCTTTGGGTGGCTCAGTGGGGAATAAGACATCAAATTCTTAAAGAAGGGATAGTACAAAGGTGGGTAAAGATGGTGGCAACTCTTCACTAGAGATGAGACACTCCTTATACACTAAGATGAGGACATTTTTGTTGGTGTTAAGGGCGTGACTTACCTCTCTTTGTTCGCAAAGTACCCACACTTCTTCTTGCTCTCACTAGCACTCAGGGGTACTACCTCCTTTCCCTTTCTCTCTTGTCGTTTTGCTTCACTTTTCATGCTCTCCAGAAACTAACGCTCAGCTTCTCTCTCTTTTGGGTCGGCTCTAGATTTGCTCGGGCGTTTTTGATCGTCATGAACTTTGTGCGGGAGGAGTGCATGCAATTTGTACAACTTACCATTCAATTTGAAAGAATATTGTTCAGATAACCATCGTATGTAACATGTCTATCAAACTGCCATGGTCTACCAAGTAGTATATGACTAGCATGCATCGGTGCAACATCACACAGAATATCATCTTTATAACTACCAATGCTCAATGAAAGTAAAACCTGCTTGCTAACACTAACTTCACCACAATCATTCAACCATGCAAGTTTATAGGGGTGAGGGTGATTAGTTATGGGCAAGTTTAACTTTCGAACCAACTCAATGCTAGCAACATTTGCGCATGAACCAGAATCAATGATCATAGTACACACTTTACCATTTACCATGCAATGAATATGAAAAATATTCTCCCTATGTTGTTCATGCTCGTCTACTTTTTGAAATGCACTCAATGATCGCCTGACAACAAGAAACTCATGATTCTCGAACTCAATGTCATCACCTAGTTCTTCTTCAATTTCAAGTTCATTTTCGTTTTCATGCTCAGACTCATGCTCATATTCAGTCACATACTCGCTAGTTTCCTCAAGTAACAAAACACGTTTAGCATTAGGACACTCATGACCTATGTGACCACGACCCTGACACTTAAAGCATTTAATATCACGAAAACCACAAGAGGATCTAGAAGAACTCCCTATAGAGGCGTTTTGTTTGCCCTCGATCGTCTTGCTTTGGCGTGGACTGCACGCGCTTCTCCTGATTCTTGGGCCACGACTGCCCATGGTTCTGGCCCTGATTTGTCGGACCTCCGCTGTTCCTGAAAGACCTGTTTTGAAACTTAGACGAGGAAGATTGATTAGTACGATAAACTGAATTGAAATTGGAAGAATTACGTACCTGAAGCTGTTGCTCGATTTTCTCTGCCATGTGCACTATGGATGTCAAGTAAAGATAGGGCTGAAGCTCAAGTCTGTGTGCAATCTCCCTATTTAATCCATGTAGAAAACGTGCCTTGGTGGCTTCCTCTGGTTCCTGTAAATTTGATCTTTCCAACAAAACTTCCAGCTCTTTAAAATAATCGTCAACGCTCTTGTTTCCTTGCCGTAAGTTTTGTAAATTACCGAATATAGTACTCTCAAAATCATTTGGAACAAATCTATGTCGCATCTCGAATTTCATTTCTTCCCAAGTAAGAACTGGGGGTTGTCTCGTTTTAGTCTGATTTCTACATAGATTAGTCCACCAACTTAATGCATATCCGGAAAATTCAATTGACGCGTACCTCACCTTTTGCAACTCCGTATAATTTGTACATGAAAAAATTAAGTCCACTTTGTTTCCCACTCTAAGTACTCGTCGGCGTTACTTTTACCAAAAAATGTCGGAATTTGAATTTTAGTTTTTAAGTAATCGTCGTCTTGGGGGTAGAGGGGGTTATGATGTCTTTGATAACCACGAGAGGGATTATCATCGGCATCATCTTCATCCTGATCAAGTGGATGATAATCATCATACCTGCGCTGTGTGTGTCTCCTCTGAGGTGCCTGAGGTACTGACCTTCTCGCCTCGGTAGTGGGTGGTCGGTGGCTCTCCGCCTCTGGCTCCTCATGTGTGGCCCTTCTCGCTTGTCGTGTAGGGGCGGC
The DNA here is from genome assembly GCA_036186865.1 of Eustoma russellianum. NCBI lineage: Eukaryota > Viridiplantae > Streptophyta > Magnoliopsida > Gentianales > Gentianaceae > Eustoma > Eustoma russellianum. Next base: position 21,439,885 of record AP025040.1, on the reverse strand, counting down.
CCTACTCGTGCGTTGGCCTTCGCTTTTGTTTTGTCTCTCGCGGAGCTCGTCTATCTCGGCCCTGTGCATCGCCTGACCATCCAATACCTGTAACATCTGGGTGATCTGCTCCAGTGTAGCCTGCGGTTCCTCTGCCTCCTTTGACCGGCTCGTAGAACGTTGGCTCGTAGCTTCCATCCTAAACCTGAAAAGATCATAAACAACAAAGAACAAAAGATACCAACAACAAATAGTCCGAACGGATAAATGGAAATAGAAATTTGTGCACTCGTCCAACTTTCTTTTTCCTCTCTTACCACCTTTTTTCTTGATCAATCTGAGGCTAATAAATGTCAAAGAGAGCAATAAAGATAGGTGAATACCAAGTCTCTTACAATATACCCGATACCGAAATGTTATGCACAGTTTTTACCCAAACTTGTCCAAATCGAATCCAACCTGCGATGGACCAAAACCAGCTGTTTTGACGCGTATTTGGCGTCAAAATGACGCTGGAATCAGTCCCAAACAGCTGCTGATCTGCAGCTAAAACAGTCCCAAAACGCGATAAAAAAGGCTCCGAAATGGTCCGGTTTCCTCCCAACTTGGTGCTGTACCAGTGCAGCAAATTCCAGCACCTAAAACACCTTAAAAACAGTAGAAAACAGCTCCAAAACAGCAAAAAATCAGCGGCCAAAATCAGCAACTAATCCGGGTATCAAAACTCGCAACTTGCACCAAAAGGATACCAATGCACACCAAGATTGACTCCAACGATTGGGACACCAACTTGAACAATTTAACTATGATTCAAAGAAGAAATGAAACAAAAAATGATGTAAAAGACTGAATCAAAGAAAGACTAGGGGTTGCCATGGGCAATCTTTAGTCAATTTTGATTCTATGCGCTTAAAATCACAAAATGACTCAAATGCATACAGAAATCAAATATTCAAGTAGGTAGCAATGTGTATAGGTCAGATTATGTCTATAAAACTGAGTGTGCGGGCTGTTTTTTGGTGAGTTTCGCAAGAATACGCAATATGACCACAATGGTGTAATAAAGGTCCAACGGTTTTCCTTTTTCTCTTGCTTTCTTTCTTCATTTTTTTGCCCTTTTTTCGGTCTTTTTTTGTTTTCAGATTCTGGAATTTTTTTTCAGGGGCAAAATCATAATTTTACACTTCAAACTTCGAAAATTCTGTTTTCGGACAGCATGTAGAATTGAACTCCGTGATCACTGTGGTACCTTCAATTTCAAGAAACACCCACCAATTAGTGCGAATTTGGCGAAAGCAAAATTAGGGCTAGGAAAAATAGGGTTCTTTGGGTAAATTGGGGATTTTTTTGGGAATTGAATTGGGGGTTTGGATTTGAGGGTCAATTGGGGTTGATTATGAGGTGTTAGATGATTTTTTTGGTCCTGATGAATTTCGGCCTGGGGGGTAGTGCGGCCAGTAGGGGGTGGGGCAGGTGCGGCCTTTGGGGGGGTCGGCTGAAACTGTTTTTTTGTCAAATGGGCTGAATGCTGAAAGTTGATACTTGAACAAAGATCAATGTATGAATTCAGTCACAATATGAAATCAAGCCACATAAAAATCAAAAATCAACCAATAGCTCCGGTAGCAACAAGATTGAATATGACTAGGTAGCTTTTTGGACGATGTAGGCAAATCTTTGTGATGCTGAATTTCACTCCTAAATCAACGATCTTAAATGTTCAAGTTGTCAAAGAAAGATGCAATTTTTTTTTGTAATAAACTGGTGGCTGAAATAAAAAAGTAATTTTTTTTTGTTTTTGATGATAAAAAGAAACGTGTCTGAAGAAAAGAAAAATAAAATTCAAATTATGAATGAAGAATGAATGAAAAGAAAATGCATGATAATTGGTGGAATTGAGTGACCTGAGTCTCTGATACCAATTTGATGCAAGCTGACATGGTAGGATCCATTCTTCCACCTCCAACAACCTTTCCACAAGGGTTTAGGCACAAAAAAGTAAACTTGTGTAGAAATTGCCGGCTTAAGCAATACCTTAGATTCAAGTGTGAGTTTGTAGGCAAACCTTCAAGGCCATTCCCATCCTCAAAACCTTATTCTCTGAAGTAAGGCACGAGAAAAGCAGGCGAAAGCTAATGATTGGTCCAACACCAATGACTGCTGAAGGATCGGCCCTACTAATGAAACGATCCTTCAACTCTTCCGAAGGCCCAACTTCTAATGCCAAGCAGTCAGCTGCAAATAAACCCTACTGCAACTATTGTAAGAAATCTGGACATACTGCAAAGGAATGTTGGAAGTTGCATGGTAAGCCAGCAATCGGATCTGAGTCACGAGCAAACATCAATTGGAGGAAAACAATCAAACTCGGCCTACGCAAATAGGACCATGACTGAACCGCAAAACACCAACAATTTACTTACTAAGGATCAAATTGAGGCATTGTTGAATCTCCGAAACCAAAAAGGGGGTGAGACTCAGGAACCGATCTAAGCATTAATGGCCAATACTAGCGGCTTAAGTGATCAGAATCAACCATGGATTGTGGACTCCGGTGCTTCTGATCATATGACAAATGGAGGTAAAAACCTAATTGATTACATTAAGTTTTCTTCACCCACGTTTGTTCAACTAGCGGACGGAACCACTAGGAAAATCATGGGAAAAGGATCAATAAAACTGAATCCCAACCTTACTTTACTAAATGTCCTATATGTTCCAGATTTAAAATTTAATCTCCTCTCTGTAGGAAAGTTAATAAGAGACTCTGGATGTATTATTGAGTTCTCACCAAATGTATGTTATTTTCAGGATGCATATTCGAGAATGAAGATTGGCAGTGCTAAGCATGTCAGGGGACTATTCCTACTTAGTCCGGATTCACAAAACCAAACGACAACTTCATATGAGCACAGTAGTGCGACTAGAATAAAAGGCTACAAAGCCGGAAAAAGAATAAATTGTACTGCTTCAAGTAGAAATAATGTATTGCCTCTAACCAGATTATGCTCTGGCATAAGAGGCTTGGACATCCAAGTTTTGTGTATCTAAAAAGGTTATTTCCAAATTTGTTCATCAGTGTGAATGCTAACTCATTGACTTGTGAAACATGCCAATTAACCAAACACATTCGGCATACATACTCAAACAAACGACACACAGAGACAAAACCGTTTAATCTCGTGCACACTGATATTTGGGGTCCATCTCAAATAGCCAACATCAGTGGAACACAGTGGTTTATCATCTTTGTGGATGATCACACACGTGTAACATGGATCTACCTGTTGAAACAAAAGTCAGAAGTGGGAACTATTTTCAGAACATTTCACAACCTTATAAAAAATTAATTTGGAACAAAAATCAAGACTCTGGGGTCAGATAACGTTTCCGAGTACTTAGACAAAACACTAAAAGCCTATATGGCTGAAGAAGGGATACATTACCAGACCTCATGTGTCAATACACCCCAACAAAATGGGGTAGCAGAAAGAAAAAACAGACACCTATTGGAAGTTACAAGAGCCATCATGAACTCAATGAATGTACGTAAACAATATTGGGGTGAAGCAGTTCTAACTGCCACTTATCTTATAAATCGCATGCCATCTAGAACTCTTGAATTTAAAACACCAAGACAAACACTAATAGATAGTCATCCATATGACAATTTAATGCCTGAATTACCCCTTGAAATTTTCGGGTGCACAACATATGTACACATATACAACCGAACCAAGTTAGATCCGAAGGCTATAAAGTGCATATTCATCGGATACTCTGGAACTCAAAAAGGGTACAAATGTTATTATCCAAACAGTAAACGGGTATACACAACACTAGACGTAACTTTCAATGAAGCTCAAGCTTTCTATGAAAACACAACAACAGACACAATTCGGGAAGAAACCTGGAATCTAATTGATCTAGGTACACAACCACCTGATCAGGCACCATTAAGTGACCGAGAATCATCAGGACAAGAACAACCTTCAACTGAATCATTAAGTGGACAAGAATTGAGTATACAAGGAAGACCTCCCATTCGGAAAGTATATAACCGGAGAAATATTCTCCAAACATATAGGACAAATGAACAAAACATACATACTGAAGATATAGTACATCCTACCAAATGGATGAACTCGGCCTAGAAAATCAGGAAACTGATGATAGGCCAATCGCCCTCAGGAAAGGAACCAGAGAATGTACAAAACATCCTCGATATAACTTCCTGACATACTCAAAGTTAAGCCATGAGTTTCAAGCTTTCACAAGTAGCCTAGACTCACAACTGATTCCTAAAGACATTAATGAAGCACTATCAATACCACATTGGAAGGAAGCAGTAAGTGAAGAAATGAAGGCTCTAGTAAAAACCAATACTTGGAAACTAACTCCACGTCCAAAAGGGGTTAGACCAGTAGGGTGCAAATGGATTTTTACCATTAAATACAATACCAATGGATCTATTAATCGATATAAAGCCAGACTGGTAGCTAAAGGATTTACACAAACATATGGAATACATTATTTAGAGACGTTTGCTCCAGTAGCAAAACTAAATACAGTAAGAGTTATATTTTCCATTGCTGTAAACTTAGACTGGAAGTTTCATCAACTAGATGTAAAAAATGCATTCTTAAATGAAAATTTACAAGAAGAAGTATATATGCATATACCTCCATGATTCACTAGTGAAACAAACAAACATATGGTTTATAAGTTACAAAAATCATTATATGGTCTAAAACAGTCTCCTAGAGCCTGGTTTCAAAGATTTACTAAAGAAGTACAAAACCAAGGGTTTGTACAGTGTCATGGAGATCACACGTTGTTTCTACATACCTCAGAAAACGGATTGTTAACAATCCTTATTGTATATGTTAATGATATAATCATCACTGAAACAATGAAAAAGGAATCTATGAAGTCATAAAGAAACTATCACAAAAGTTTGAAGTAAAAGAACTAGGAGAACTTAGGTACTTTCTTGGCATGGAAGTAGCTAGAAACAAAGAAGGCATGAGCATATCACAAAGAAAGTATATTCTGGATTTACTAAAGGAAACTGGGATGTTAGGTTGTAAACTAGCCACTTCACCAGTAGAACCAAGGTATAAGCCAAAAGAAGTATGTGATACAAAGCCTGTAGATAAATTAAGGTATCAAAGATTGGTGGAAAAGTTGATATATCTTTCTCACACAAGACCTGATATATGTTATGCTGTAAGCTTCATTAGTCAGTTCATGCATAATCCTACTAATGAGCATCTAAAAACCACTATGAGAATTATCAGGTATCTGAAGAATACTCCTGGACAAGGTTTACACTTTAGAAAGACACCAGATAGGAGTATAAAAGTATATACAGATGCTGATTGGGCAGGTTCAAAAACAGATCGGAGATGAACCACAGGATACTGCACTTACGTGTGGGGTAACCTAGTTACATGGAGGAGCAAGAAGCAAGGAGTAGTAGCTAGGAGCAGTGCAGAAGCAGAGTTAAGGGCGCTGGCACTAGACGTGTGTGAAGGAATGTGGCTCAAGACAGTCTTAACAAACCTCAATCAACAGTTTGACAGGCCTATCCTAGTATATTGTGATAATGTATCAGCAATTGACATGGCAGAGAATCCAGTTCAACATGACAAGTCTAAACACGTGGATGTTGATAAACACTTCATCAGAGAAAAGATCGAAGACCAACTTTCAGTCTGAAGCATGTTCCCACAAAAGACCAGATAGCCGATCTCCTCACAAATCCAGTCTCAGTCAAGATATTTCAGCATTTACTATCCAAGCTTAGATGCATTAATATCTACATCTAAGCTTGAGGGGGGATGTAGGAATATCCGGATCTCGGATATTAATGCACCGGATATTAATTTGGTTATGATTATAATTGATAGAGAGTTATGGTAGTCAATAATTGTAGGAATATATTTGTCACCAAAAATAGGCATAGTAGTAATAGTAGTATATTGGTTTTCCATAGTTAGGAGATAATATATATCTCATCAAATTAGTTATCAAAAATACAAAGATTAGATTGATCTCTCATCAATCTATAAATAGAGGAGCCTTGTATACTTTAGTTGTAAGAAAATCTTCTTAAGTCAATCAATAAAATTCGATTGCCTCCATTTCTACAGTTCGCAATGTCAATCTCAAGTTCCCTAGCTTGACTTCTTGTCATAGGTCCAGAATCCAAATGATGGAATCCACGATTCGCATCACTTGACCTCGACTTGCCTCGCCTTTGTTGCCGCTTGGCACCTGTACCTCATCATTCCCCCGCTTCTCAAAAAGATTCAACCTCGAATCTAAAGCATCATTAAAAAGAGATATATCATAAAGATTAAAAGTACTCGAGACAACCATACTTACCTTGCAGGAGGTCAATGATGTAGGTATGGTCATTGATCCTCTCAAGCACCTTGAACGGACCATCACCTCTTGGTATCAACTTAGATTTCCTCTCATTAAGAAACCGCTCTTTGCGTAAGTGCAACCATACTAAGTCACCTGGCTCAAAGACAACTCTCTTTCTTCCTTTGTTGGCTTGCTGAGCATACTGCTTGTTCTTCTTTTCGATCTGTAATCTCACTTTGGCAGGTAACTTCTTCACCAATTCAGACTCTGCCTTACCTTCTAGGCTTATGTTACATTTTTAGGTATAGGCAATAAATCAAATGGGGAAAGGGAATTGAAGCCATAAACAATGTCAAAAGGAGAATACAAAGTACCAGTATGCACACTCCTATTATATGCAAACTCAATATGTGGCAAACAATCTTCCCAATTCTTTAAGTTCTTCTGAATTAAAGCACGTAAAAATTGAGATGTCCTATTTACTACTTCGGTTTGACCGTCTGTCTGTGAATGAACAGTAGTAGAAAATAAGAGTATAATTCCCAACTTACCCCCAAGGACACGCCAAAAGTGACTCAAAAATTTTGTATCTCTATCATTAATATTAGTTCTAGGCATACCATGCAAACGAACAACTTCCTTAAATAACAAATCAGCAACATGCGATGCATCATCAACTTTTCCACATGATATGAAGTGAGCCATCTTAGAGAAACAATCAACAACAAAAAAGACACTATCCTTACCCGTCTTTGAAATAGGCAGTCCTAGAACAAAGTCCATACTAAGATCAACCCAAGGTGAAAGGGGTACGTGTAGTGGATGATATAAACCATGTGGATACAACTTAGACTTTACTTCCTTACATGTAATGCAATGGGCACAAATCTTTTCTACATCTGCATGCATGTGGGGCCATAAGAAATGCTCACGCAATGCCTCTAAAGTCTTAAAGACACCAAAGTGACCCATAAAGCCGCCTCCGTGTGCCTCCTTAATAAGCAATTCACGCAAAGATGATTGTGATATGCACAACTTACCTTCCCTAAACAAGAATCCATCATGAATGTAGAACTTACCAAAAGATGATTCAGCACATGCTGGATAGATAGAATGGAAATCATGATCACTAGCATATAACTCCTTAATCGATTCAAATCCAAGCAAACGAGAAGACAATGTAGTAATCAAGGAATACCTCTTAGACAATGCATCAGCTACTACGTTATCTTTTCCTTGCTTATATTTAATCACATAAGGAAATTGTTGAATGAATTCTACCCACTTAGCATGTCGTTTATTCAACTTACCTTGGCCTTTAAGATACTTAAGGAATTCATAATCCGTGTGAATCACAAATTCCTTAGGTTGCAAGTAATGCTGCCAAGTTTGCAAAGATCTTGCCAATGCATACAACTCTTTATCATATGCGGAATAATTCAGTTGGGCACCTTTTAATTTTTCACTAAAGTATGCAATGGGACGTTTAGCTTGTGTTAACAGAGCTCCGATTCCTATACTACCAGCATCACATTCAATCTCAAATGTTTCTTCAAAGCTTGGTAGTTTAAGAATAGGTGCTATCGGTAATCTTCTTTTAAGCTCATTAACGCTAGTTGTTATTCCTCCCTCCAATGAAGTCCAACATCTCTCTTTATATTATCATTTAAAGGGGTTGCAATAGATGAAAAATCCTTAACAAACTGCCTATAAAAGCTAGCTAAGCCATGAAAACTTCTAACTTCACCAACTGTTTTAGGGATAGGCCACTCAAGGATTGATTTCACCTTTTCGTGGTCCATTTCAATGCCATTTGCACTAACAACATATCCTAAGAATATCACTTTGTCCAAGCAAAAAGAACACTTTTTAAAATTAGCATATAGTTGTTCCCTGTGTAAATCTCAAACACAGCTCTTAAATGTCCTATATGGTCATGCAAAGCCTTAGAATATATCAAGATATCACCGAAATAGGCAACAACAAACTTCCCAATGAATGCACGTAAGACTTCGTTCATTAACCTCATGAATGTACTTGGTGCATTAGTTAAAGCAAAAGGCATTACTAACCACTCATACAAGCCAAATTTAGTCTTAAATGCAGTCTTCCATTCATCTCCCTCTTTGACGCGCACTTGAAAGTGCCCACTTTTCAAATCAATTTTAGTAAAGTACTTAGCTCCATGCAGTTCGTCTAACATGTCATCAAGTCTAGGAATAGGGTATCGATACTTTATCGTGATCTTATTAATGGCGTGACAATCAGTGCACATTCTCCATGAGCCATTCTTTTTGTGCACGACAATCACTGGCACAGCATATGGGCTCATGCTCTCTTTCACCTTGCCCTTGGCAAATAGCTCCTCTACTTGGCGTTGGATCTCTTTTGTCTCCTCGGGATTTGCCCTATAGGCTGGTCTATTAGATAATGTAGCACAGGGTATGGAATCTATTTGGTGCTCTATCCTGCGCAAAGGTGGCAATCCAGCAGGTTCCTCCTTAGGAAACAAACCTGAAAACTCTTCAAGCAAAGATACAACTCCACTAGATAATGTGGAGGGTAAGTCACTCACAAAAAACAGTGATTCTTTGTAAAGAATCATATAAACAGTCTCATGATCATATAAAGCATGTGAAACCTCATAATGACTAGCAAAGAATGCATGCTTCTTTTCTTGCTTGATTAAGTTTTTCTTCGCTGAAGATTCAACCTTGGCTGAACCCTCCTTCATTGTCCCCTCCTTGGACAAGCCCTTACGAGAATCAAGCCAAGTCTTTTCTTGCCTGAGGCTTTCAAGAAACTTCTTTTCAGCCTCTCTTTCAGTAGGATCTGAACGCTTTTGTGCAAGGCATTTTTGATCCTCATATACTTTGTGCGGGGCAATGCACGCAATCTATACGTCTTATTATCCATCTTAAATGAATATGTATTAAGGTAACCATCATGAATGACTCTCCTATCATATTGCGAGAATATGACTAGCATGCATATGTGCAACGTCACAAAGAATGTCATCCTTATAATTACCTATGGACAATAAGACCAAGATTTTGCTTACTCACTTTAATTTCACCACAATCGTTAAGCCATGTCAAACTACAAGGTCGTGGATGTTTAGTCATGGGTAAGTCAAGTTTCCTTACTAATTCTACACTAGCAACATTAGTACAAAATCCTGCATCTACAATCATGGTGCACACTATTCCTTTTATCATGCAATGTGTATGAAATATGTTCTCTCTCTTGTTCATGTTCATCTACTTTAGTTTGTGCGTTAAGTGATCTTTTAACTAAAAGCTCATTAGATGCAAGTTCTCCCTAATAGTGCATTCCTCGATCTCATCCTCTTCTACTCCCTCGTCAACATTCTCTTCCTCTGCATGCTCAGAATCAAAATAATACTCTCCACTCTCTTCTATGTGCATGATACGTTTTGTATTAGGACATTCAGATGCAATATGACCTAAACCTTGACATCTAAAGCATTTAATGTCCCTAGATCTACTAGAAGAGTTAGAAGATTTACCTTTAGGTTGTTCACCAACCTTTTGCTTGCCTTTGTCGATTCGGGAGAGTGCTTGTGGTGCACGACCTTGCTAATGAGGTGGACGGTGTAGTGGCTGCTGCACATGGCCCTGAAATGGTGGGGGTGGACGGTGTGGAGCTTGGCTTGACTGTGTAAACAGCGGATTCTGTCAAGTGCTGAACGTGTTCATGGGTTGGGTAGAGGGCCGAATATTACCTTGTGTGGAAGGCCTCCTCAACGGGCAATTTCTTTGTTCAATCCTTCTAGAAACCTTGCCATGGTATCATCTTCTCTTTGATCAATCTGTGTTCTCATCATCAACAACTCCATTTCTTTATAGTATTCATCAACAGTTCTATTTCCCTGCTTGAGTTGGGTTAGTCTTTGAATCATAGTTCTTTCATAAAATTGAGGCACAAACCTTTTTCTCATTTCTCTTTTGATCTCCTCCCATATTTGAATAGGTCATTCTCCACTCTTTCTTCTTGTACTTAGTGTTTGATCCCCCCAAAGAAGTGCATATTCTGTAAACTCAATTGTTGCAAAACGCACTTTACTTAGTTCAAAAAAGGAAGTGCAAGAGTAAATGAATTCTACCTTTCTTTCCCATCCAAGGTATGCTTCGGGATCACTTCGCCTCTGAAATGGAGGAATGTTCATCTTGGTCTTATGGGAATCATCATCATGCTGATTGTGCCTAGGATTGTAACCACGATTAGGAACATCATAACAACAGTTTTGGCATTGAAAGCTACGGTTTTCAACATCAAACTGTTCCTTATAATCTCTTCCCCATTGACCATTATGCATATGTGGATTATCACCAAGATACCTTTCTTCTAATGGTGGCATGTACACTGGGGCGTGTTGTAGGCCTCCTCTGCCCCATCATTTGACCACGCATGGCTTGCCGTGGTGGATCAACTTGAACACGGCTTTGACCCTCAAATTGGGTAGCCATATTTCTAACCATGGAGCCACTTCCTTCTATGGTTCCTCATTGAGATGTTTGGGGGCGGGGTTTGGACCTTTCAGTCTCCAATAGGTCTAACCTCTCGATAATCCTTCTAAGCACTCCAAGCACGTGCTCCTCCGTTACAAGATTCCTCATATCCTCCAAAGGTGGGAGAGTATTAGAATTCCTAAACGGTGTATCATCCATAAACCTGAAACAAAATCAAAAGAACACGAAGAAAAGGAAAACTAACACAAAGACTAAAGAAGCTTTGTTACGTTAGTGTAAAGAGAATTTCAACTTATGCTTGTCCTTTCTTACTCGTATTTTGGACACTCAAGGCTTTTACCTCCCCTCTTTAAGTATTGTGCTTCTAATCCAATCGTGGGCTAGAAGCAACCAAGATGAGCAACAACGTGGAGGTCTTTAACAGCTTGTGCAATCTTCAAAACAAGGTTAGTATCACCAAAATAAGAATGGATACCGAACAAAGAACACATAACACACTTGGACAAACTCTAAGATTCAAGGAAATTATGAAACCAAACATGATGAAAGGGGCCGACACAAAGAATTGCTAAGGGGTTGCATTGGGTAATCCTTAACCACACTTAGATTCAATGCACTTAATCACACGTATGCAATGTCCAAGATGCATAAAGGAAGAACTGTCCGGAGTTGTATATAAAAGGTATTTTTTTTGGTAGTGGGTGTTGTAGGAAGTTTTGTGTTTTGATGGTGCAATGATACCTTTTGAAGCAATTCAACTAGCCTTTTGAATAACGGCTGTTTCGTACTCCTTTTTTTTTGTAACTCATTTTTTATGCTCTCTTTTCTTTTGAGACTGAAATACAAGAAGCTCAAAGTAACCAAAGGATTAATCAAAGAACACAACCACCTTCTTGCTCCAATTTTTTTTTCTTGTTCTAAGCCGAATCTTATACAAAAGAAGTGTTTAAAGATGTTCTTGTGAAAAGAGACTCAATCTTTTGTAATGTAAGGCTTGTATGAGTATGGATCACTTGTATGCATCAATACACACAACACACAATGCAAGTGAGATGCACAAATCCAAGTATGACTAAGAGCTTCAAATAGCAACAAGGTTTAAAGTTAACAACGTTAGCTTTTTAGGCTAGTAGAAGCAATATAAGTGTGGCTGAAATGAAAGCTCTCTGTGCAATGATCCTAATATCCAAGTATGTATTCAAGAAAGAATGGATACAAGACAAAGTAACCTAGACGAAAACAGTTGTGAACAACAATAAAGATGCCATCTTTTGAATGTTTTAAAATGTTTTAAAGATTGTTGTTGTCCTTGTATAGGGTCCTTGTCAAGGTAACTCTATGTCACGGTCCTTTGTCAATATGTCCAAGGAGTTTCAGTATTTGGTCCTGTCCAATATGTCCAATATTGTCCAATAGGTCCAAAGTGTCCAATAAGTCCAATATGTCAAGGAAATTTTGGTCATTTGTCCAATATGTCAAGTTATTGATATTGTCAAGTCCAAAAAGATAGGTTGTGTTTTTTTCTAAATAAAAAAGCAAGAATGATGAAAGTTTTAAGTTTTTCGGAACATAATTTTTTTTTTCGATGACACAAAGATGCAGACAAAAAAGACACAAAATGAATGATAGATTAAAGGAGAACCTTTGCTCTGATACCAAAATGATGCGCGGTTATCACGCCTCATATGGATCGTCTCCTTTAACACTTGGATCCTTAACAGTTGTAGGCAAGAGTTTAACTCCTTCCTAGCCGTTGGTCACCAAGGTTTTTGGTTGAGCATTCCTCCTTCAAAAGTTACCCGTTTCCCAAGCAAGTTTGCACCATCATGGACACACCTTTGATCTTGGTTATCCCACACAAGGTTGCTCACACCTTGATTGGATTCTAACTTTGATCTTTAAAGAAACAAAGAAAACACTCAAGTTGTTTTGAAGAAAATCAAAGCAAAACTCACAAGTGTTTGTAAAGAGAAAGTAGACTGATTTTGCCTAAGATTCTTATGAATAATTCTCTAACTTTTTCTACATGCTAAGGCCGGCCATGACCCCTTTAAATAGGGCCAAGAAGACTAAAAAAGTCTAATCTACAATGCTAAAGAAAAGGCTAGTCAAAAGGCTACAAAAAGGGGCTAAAAATGTGCAATCTATTGGCAAATGGTTTGATCCCTTCTAGAAGCTGATTCTGGTCTTCATCCCTTCTTGAGAATTGTAGATCATGCTCTGAAATTCAATTTGGCCTTTTGGATCACCTCATTTGGACGTGAGATGAGTTAGATATGGCCCTCCTAAGTTTGAGTGTCCAGAATGTTTTCAGTATGGGCTCCTGAAAACTTGTTTGAATTGTGGCCTATTTTTGGATCACTTGTAGCTCGAATTAGGCTTTGACTCCTTTAGAGAATTGTAGCCCGTTGAGTGTAGAAAACTAAACATATGCAGTTCTCTGAATTTGGCCCACCCATTGAAGAGATAAGTCCAAATTACTAAAAGTGTGTCACAGAATTCGACAGAAACAGTACTTGAACTTCAACGCTGTTTTTGGCCATCACGACGACAGATCTTGGAAATGTGCAAAACATGAATGGGTTAGGTCTTTGTATTGAATCACTTGATTTGCCCTTGTGGTTGAAGAGATACCGCTGTTGTACGAAAACTGGTCCTTCTAGAAAATTACATTTCGAAATGGGCTTGCTTCTCTTCAACTCCCTTGGTCTTCAAACGTCTCCAACAACCTTACAAGTCCTTAAAACAATCCTAATACACATAGAAACATAATAAACAACTCTAAAGGCCTAACAAGCTAAAAGACTCAAGGTTTGGTCATGCAAGACCGAAACAACAATATTTACAAACAAGAAACATTAAACAAATGACTCAAGGAATGAAATAAATAATACAAACGACTCATATTTGTTACAACACATAAAAACTCAAATATTGGGCTCAAGTAGGTGAACCCAACGATTCTCTTTGTTCATAGGCTCGTCTCGCATATGTCTGAACAAGAATGCATCAACTTCTTGGCTCAAACTCTTTGTTATACTTTTTGTCACTTGACCTCGACTTGCCTCGTCTTTGTTGCCGCTTGGCACCTGTACCTCCTCAGTGTGGTTTGGACAAACCTGCATTTGGCACGCTACTGGTAACATCCATACCCTCCTAGACTCGAAACCTGAACTTGTTAATTTCTTTTCGTTTTTCTCACTCCACCGTGGCCCCGCAAGGCTCCAGCAGGCTCCCCTAGAGAAAAAAAATTGGCTCAGTCACAGATCTAATCTGCGGAAGAACATAAGTTTTATAAATCAAATCTATCAATGAGCCATGGGTGTACTGTTATTTTGTTTTATTGAATTCCAAGAACTGGTTAGCTTCTCAATGAGCTGCTGCATCCCAACTCAAAATTCTCAAAACCAAATAAGATGGACAGCAAATATGAAGAAAATAAAGAATCATATATAACAGCAAAGAAAAGATTGCATCTCGCAATGACTAATTTTCTTTTTCAAGTATCAGCGAAGAAATATTCATGACTTCAAGTCGGCAGCTGGGTTGGGGGCGTTGTCACCTGTGTTGCAGCAGTGTAACCTGGGTTGTGTTGTCGTGCCTTGGGGAGGGTTGGCTGAGCATCAGAGAACAAAGAGGGAAAAGAAATTAGGGTTTGAAATTTAAATTTGGTGTGCGCATTACACACATATGCACACATATATGTATGTATGTATGCATATGTGAAGGCATGCGAATACATATGTTATACGTAAGCATATACATATATTTATCTATATGTATATATGCGTGCGCTTCTGTGTGTACAAGAAATTTTTTTATATATGTTGGGCGAGGCGGATTACATGCTGTCAAACCCAAACTTGCCCCACTGCGCTCCAGGTTTTAAAGTTTAAGATCCAAATATGCCCTATATCCAAATACAATGCTCCTTGGAATGGGGGTTAGCCGTTATTCTGTGCACACAACTCTTACGACCTTTATTTGCTTTGATGATCAATTATAAGGCATAACTCAATGTATATAAATACATATTAGGTAGGGATAGATGTTCTCAGTTTAGACATGTAAAAAATGAAAGAAATGTGTGTATATATATACAGACAGAGAGACACACGCGCACATATATATGTAATGTATGCAGGTATCTGTGCATGTTTTCGTGTACAGATCTCCAAGTGTCTGTAGGTTCTCATTCATGCACCCATACGGCCTCATGAAGTAGTTATGCAATTTATGAAAGCTTTATATGTATATATACACATGTGTATCTATATATATGTATTTATTTTAATATGTACATTAGTTTATAATGTGGAGAGGTGTGTCAATGTACATAGGCATGGTATTTCTGAGGGTCTGGAAGTGAAATTATTTACTGTGTCATCATTTTTTCCTGACCTTTATAAAATGGTACCCAAGTTATGTGTATCTTCCAGGGTGGACACATGGCGGCTGTAAATCTTGAATCCAAGGTGGCTTTGCTTGCTGCAAAACAGGTAATTTTATGTTAGTTGATCCTCGTCAAGCTCAGTTACAAATTCAAGGGCTGAAAACCATGTAATCAGAGTCAAATATTTTTTATTGATTCAAACCTGTGATGAAATTGTACATGTTAGAACTTGACTCGAGACCATTCGAACATGAACTAAAATGTTCAATTTCAGTTTGGACATTTTTTAGAAGTGTTTGAGTTAGTCTTGATAATGTTTGGAATTTTTTTAGAAGTGTTTGAGTTAGTCTTGGTAATGTTTGAATAATTTTAGGCATATTTAAGCTTGAGCACAATATCAAGCTTTCTCGAAGCAAATAGGCATATATAATTCTAAATTTACTCATCAAATATCCACCTTTAAAAGCAAAATACATAATTAGATTTGTAATTATCATGCATAATCAATAATGTGATAAAGAATAGTAGGCACAAATTATTATATCTTTTTAATTAAATATGCTCAATAACTCGAGAAGATGTTTGAGTTCTGCTTGTTTTTTTTGTTAATGAACGGTTTGAGTCTGAAAACCACAAAAGGATTGGTGGGACAAACCGTTAGTGTGATCAAAATAGACATCATGAAGACATTTGATGCAGTCAAATAGAGTTATTTGTTGGAAATTGTGAAGAACATGAAATTCCCTCAACAATATAGAAAGTTGATTCACCGTTGATCCACCTATATATATCCGTTGCCTCTTCCTCAGTAAACTTAAAACGGCTTCCGAATTGATTTTTTTATAGCTCTAATAGAGTATTAAGACAAGGAGACCTCATTTTTCTTTATTTCTTTATCCTAGTAATAGAAGGATTATTCCAGTTCTTGAAAACAAAGATTGCTCAATGCCCTTTCAAAGTTCACTCCAAATGTGAACAGATTAGCTTAAGTTCTATCGTATATACAGATGACCTTTTCATTTGTGCATATGCCAGTGAACCTTTTGTCAAACATATAAGGGATACTTTCTTGGAGTTTCAAGATCTCTTTATAATGAAACTTTGTTGCAGGGTAACTAATGCAAGGTAAAGTGAACTTTCTAACATTATAGGAATCTTTCTGGACCTTCTGTCTATTAGATATTTGGGAGTTCCTCTAATTGCTGGGAGATTAACCTACAAAGACTGCTCAATTTTGTTGGACAAGCTAAACAACTAGATCAAGAGTTGGGCAGCAAGTAGGGTGTTCAGCGAACTGAACTGTTCGCGAATAGTTCGAGTTCGATTTGTATTAGATTCGAGTTCATTCGTTAAATTTAATTAAACGAGGCGAGTTCGAACACCTAATTAGGTTCGTTTACTAAAACTAGCTGAACAAATTCTGAATTGAGTAATTATACAGTATAATGAACAATATAGAGAATTGAGGTTTGAATATTCTCAGAATATATTCATGAAGAAATAATCAATCACAGAGAGTTTTACAATATTAGGATGTTAACTTCTTCTATACTAGAACATACTTATATATTGTGTTATCTATACAAATAATTAGTTACATATTTCTATACTCCCCTCAAGCTTGGTGTATATATTGATATAACCAAGCTTGTTAACCAATGTCAAGAAAACGCTTGTAGTAACTGGCTTGGTAAAGATGTCAGCAATTTGGTGACTGGATGAGATGTGTTGAATCTTGATAGTATTCTCTTCAACCTTTTCTCAGATAAAGTGTCAATCGATTTCCACGTGCTTTGATTTATCATGTTGGATAAGATTTTCAGTCATACTAATAGCTGAGATATTATCACAATAAATATGTATGGGCATAATCAGTTCTTGACCTAGCTCGCAAAGAACTCGTTTAATCCATAACCCCTCACAGAGTCCAAGTGCCAAAGTCCTTAATTCAGCTTCTGCTGAACTTCTTGATACAACTGCTTGCTTTTTTGCTCTTCCATGGTACAAGATTTTCTCACAGAAAAGCTCCGTATCCGGATGTAGAGCACATATCCATTTTTGCTCCTGCCCAATCTGCGTCTCTGTAGACCAATAGTAGTCTATCAGTGTTCTTTGTAAAAGATAGGCCTTGTCCCGGAGCAGCCTTTAAATACCTTAGTATCCTCATAGCTGCTTTAAGATGTTCACCTGTAGGATTATGCATAAACTGTGCAACAAAACTAACAGCATAACAAATGTCAGGTCGTGTATGAGATAAATATATAAGTTTTCCTACTAATTATTGATACCTGAGTTTATCTGTGAGTGGACTACTCCAGAGTTTTTGTGCTTTATGTTCCGGTTCTATAGGTGTAATAACAGGCTTACAACCTAACATGTCAGTTTCATCTAGTAAATCTAAAATGTATTTCCTTTGTGGTATACATATACTGTCTCTATTTCTAGCAGCTTCCATGCCTAAGAAATATTGTAAAGTCCCTAGATCCATAACCTCAAATTCGGATGACAACTGATTTTTAATTTTCGCAATTCCCATATGATCATTTCCTGTAAGTATTTGTAGGAAATTGTAATTGTAAATACTTTGTAAATACATTAGTAATATAACGTCATGCATTGTGTATTGGACTGTAGAAAGGAAAGAGCCGTTCTGCTCTTTTTGACCGTTAGAGTTAGGCTAGTATACATATATATATATAAGTGTTGCACTTCTCTGCAACTAAGTTTTGGAACCTTAACAGGTTATGTTGTAATTCCTTATCCTCTGAATAATAGAAAGAGAACTTTCCTCCAAGATTAGATTTCTATCAAGGAAGTTTCATTGCTTCTTTACTATTGAATGATAAACTTCTTTATGGTATCAGAGCCAAATATTGTTTGATTTCAATCTCTCTGTTGTTGTTTTTGTGTCTGCGTGAAGATAGACATAATATACTCTGTTCTTCAGTTTTCTGGAGATTGAAAAGA
>AP025040.1:21292199-21421668 GCA_036186865.1 Eustoma russellianum | reverse complement strand
CTGTTCTTCAGTTTTCTGGAGATTGAAAAGAAGAGAAAAAAAAACGATTAATCCATCGTGGATGTATTGCTCTTCATATACAGTGGTATTTATTTTGGAATACTGCTTGTCACTGAATATCTAAACGAAGTTGCGAGAAAAAAAAAATTTTCTGCAACAAATTCGAGTTGAAGTAGAAGAGAGTGAATAAAGGAAGAAGACGATTCAGACTGAAAGAGGAAGACGATTCAGACTGAAAGAGCTTCCACGTATTACTGTGGGTGGAGTTGTAAAAGCTTCCACGTATTACTCACAATTTTTATTTAACCTCTTTTGCATGTGGGACAGCTGTCCCATTACCATCTAAAATTTCTTAAAGGCTTCCTCGAGAAGCATCGGTGTTATCCTCGTTTTCAATTTCTTTATTCTTGTTGTCCGAATTTCTAATCTTCCCGGGGAAGCTTCACGTCTTCCAAGAACCCATCTACCAAGGGTACTATCTAAAAAGGACATGTCATTTTCTCGATTTTAAAATCAAAGATTGTACAATCTTTCTCTTCCCTCTTTTTGTACGATCATTTCTTCTTCTTCTTCAAATATTTTCTGAAAACATCTAATATTTCAGCTATCTGGGTCTCCACCATTTCAAGAAAGTTCTTTCTCAATATCATAAGCTCGTCTTCCTCAACACACTCCAAACTTTCTTCATCTTAAAATGACAGACCAAAGCGAAGTTACTTCCAATCCTGAAAAAACTCTTCCAACCACGATGCTTGACTCTGCTCCGGTTAATATCGTTAAACTGAATGGAAACAACTACTTGGCTTGGAGCCGAGCTATTGAGCTCTTTGTCACTGGAAAAGGGAAGAAAGATTATTTACTGGGGAGAATCAAGGTTCCTGCTGATAGTGACCCAAAGTTTCAAGCATGGGAAGCTGAAAATTCCATGCTTATGTCCTGGATTCTGGGTTCTATGAATCCCGAAATTAGTGAGACATTTATGCTGTACAATACAGTTGAAGAAATCTGGAGAGCAACAAAAGAAATGTTTTCAAAAAAGGACAACATTTCTGAGCTTTATGAGCTTAAAGCTCAACTGAAAGAAATTAAACAGTGTGAGCAATCTGTGACAAAGTATTATGGAAGTCTCTCTCATATATGGCAACAGATTGACTCACTTGAAGGTTATAAGTGGAGTGGTCCTACTGATGAACAGATTTACAAAGGAATCAAAGATACAGAACGTATTTTTAGTTTTCTTGTGGGATTACACAGATTTCGATGCTGTGAGAAGTAGAATCCTAGGAACTACTCCTCTTCCAAGTATGTCTGCTGTATTCTCTCAAGTTCGTCAAGAGGAGAGTAGGATGAAGGTGATGATGGGAACTAATTCTTCTGTTGTAACTGACTCCTCTACTTCAGCTCTCGTAGGGGAAACAAAGGAAGAAACCAAGCATGCAAATCAACATGCAAACCAATCTGCTACTGGGTTGGTGGCAAAAAGGGGGTTTACTAAAAAGTTCTGTAAATTCTGTCAAAAACCTGGACATCTGTATGAAGAGTGCTACAGACGTCCAGGGTCAAATGTTAAACCCCCATACAGGCTGAACCAGAACCAGTTCAGAAATCAAAATCAGTCTTGGAAGTCTGATAACTCAAGGGCTGACCAACAAGGTAGCTGGAGGAATTCAAATTCCAAAGTCAATATGGCGGATGCTGGACAAGACTGTGGACTCAATGAAGGTCCTGGGGAGTCTGCTAATCAGAAGCTGACTCAGGACCAAGTGCATGCACTGTTCAAACTGCTTAAGAGCCAGCTAAAGGATGAGGGCACATCACAGAGTAGAGCATCTGTTGCTGCTACTATGGCAAACACTGGTGGTTACGGTAAGGGTTGTATCTGGGTCATTGACTCTGGAGCAACCGACCATATGACTTCTGAAATATCTTTATTTGATGACTATAAATCGTTCCATAGTCCCAAGCTAGTAAAAATAGCTAATGGAGTTGGATTGGAAATAGTTGGAATGGAGAATATTTCCCTAGCTAAGTCACTTAGGCTTAAAGATGTCCTGCATGTTCCAAAATTAAAATGTAATCTTATATCTGTTGGTAAAATAATGAAAGACAATAATTGTCTAACTGTGTTTTCTCCTACTAACTGTTATTTCCTTCCACTCAATTGCTTTCAGGGGAAAGCATTGATGGAGGAAACATTGGAGGGGAAGACTGGTCATGGTCATGGTAGCTATCAGGATGGATTATTTCTTTTGGCACACAAATCAGGATACTTTGAAGACGCTTCTAGGATATATTCTTGTATGAACATCACTGCTGGTAACAATCAGTATGTTCCTAGAATAGAAACAGGAGATTCAGATTCAGACCTGACCTCCTCTACTAGAATACGTCTTATTTTGACTTGGCACTCTAGGTTGGGACACCCAAATTTCGTGTATTTGAAACGCCTTAAGTCTGATTTGTTTAATGGAGTGAATCTTAATGCATTGCAGTGTGAAACGTGTTTGTTTGCCAAACAGACTAGGAATCAGTATGCATCTAGACCATATAAAGCAAGTAGTCCTTTTAATCTCATTCATTCTGACATTTGGGGTCCTTCAAGGGTCTCAAATATAAATGGAAGCAAGTGGTTTGTAATATTTGTTGATGACCATACTAGACTAACATGGGTGTACTTGATGAAGCACAAATCTGATTTTTGTAAGATTCTTAAGGTATTTGTTACTTTAGTTCAAAATCAGTTTGGTGTGACCATTAAGACCTTCAGGTCGGACAATGGAGCAGAATTCTTGGATGCTGAAGTAAAGACATTCTTGACTGGCTTGGGTGTCAATCATCAGACATCCAATGTGTATACTCCACAGCAAAATGGAGTATCTGAAAGAAAACATAGACACATACTTGAAGTAGCTAGGGCTATTATGTTTTCAATGAATGTGCCCAAGTTCTTGTGGGGTGAGGCAGTGTTGACTGCTGTTTATTTAATTAACAGAATGCCCTCCAGAATTCTTGGGTATAAAACCCCAAGACAGACCTTATTAGATGTGTTTCCCCACACTCACCTCATCTCTGAGGTTCCATTTAAAACATTTGGTTGCACTGTCTATGTTTTTCTTCAGCCCCATACCCGCAGTAAGTTAGATTGTAAATCTGTGAAGTGCATATTCATAGGATATTCTAATACACAAAAGGGTTACAAATGCTATTGTCCTGTCACTAGAAAGGTATTTGTTTCTCTAGATGTGGTGTTTGATGAGTTACAGCCTTTCTATCCAAAGTTACAGTCAAATACTCCTATTGCTTCCGATTTTTGGAATATCATTGACAAATATGTTATTCACAGTGAACAGAATTCTAGTGTTGTACCTAGAATGCAGGGAACTGGTGACATAATGGCCACTGAACCATCCCTGGATCTCCTCCCAGCAGTAGAGGATCCAAAAAATAGTCTACTGGAAGAAGCAGAGCAGACACAGTATGGTGAGTCTGAAAGACTGATCCCAGCCACACCACCAGTTCTTAAGGTATACTCTAGGAGACATTCGGTCCACCCAGGTTCATCTCAGTTTTTACAACATACTCAGGTACAATCAGGTAATATTTACAATTCTAATGCGTCTCCAACTCAACAGCAAGCTTCTGGTGAGAAAAACTTCACTAATAAGGATGATTTACCTATTGCATTGAGGAAAGGGACTAGATTATGTACCAAGTTACCATCCACCAAACATCCGTTATGCAATTTCATTTCATATGATAACCTGTGTCCTACTTTTAACTCCTTTACTGTTAAACTAGATAATGAACACATTCCAGTTTCAATTGAACAGGCCCTTAGCGAACCACAATGGAAACTGGCTGTTGAGGAGGAAATGAACGCTCTTATTAAGAATCACACATGGGAATTAATTCCAGCCTCACGGTCCAAGAATCCTGTGGGCTGTAAGTGGGTTTTCTCAATCAAGTATAATTCGGATGGGTCAATTAGTAGGTATAAAGCTCGTTTGGTAGCTAAAGGTTTTACCCAAGAATATGGAATTGATTACCTAGAAACCTTTGCACCTGTAGCCAAGTTAAATACTGTTAGAATTATTTTTTCTATAGCAGTAAATCTTGACTGGGGATTATTTCAACTGGACATTAAAAATGCCTTCCTTAATGGTGAACTAACTGAATCTGTTTTCATGGAAATTCCTCCAGGTTACAAAACTGAGAAAAATAAAGGTATGGTTTGTAAGCTGAGGAAGGCAATATATGGGCTAAAACAATCACCTAGGGCCTGGTTTGCTAGGTTCACTCAAGTTCTAGTCAAATATGGATTTAAGCAAGCACACAGTGACCACACATTATTCACTAAGACTGCAGGTCGTATGATTACTATCTTAATTGTCTATGTCGATGATATCATTTTAACGGGTAATGACTGTGTAGGTATTCAACATGTTAAACGTCACCTTGCAACTGAATTTGAACTTAAAGACTTAGGCAATCTAAAATATTTCTTAGGAATGGAAGTAGCCAGGACATCTCAAGGGTTGTGTATATCTCAGAGAAAATATGTTATTGATCTTTTGACTGAGACAGGAATGCTGGGGTGTAAACCTGCTATAACTCCCCTTGAACCTGGCCGAGCTGCAGATAAAGGTATGGATTCTTCTGATTCTAGTGTAGATAGAGCAAGTTATCAGCGGTTAGTGGGCAGGTTAATCTACTTATCACACACACGTCCGGACATTTGTTTTGCTGTGAGCTTTGTAAGTCAATATATGCATTCTCCTACTACCTATCATTTAGCTGCTGCTATGAGGATCCTTAGATACCTCAAGGGGGCTCCGGGACAGGGGCTTTTTTTTAAGAAAACTAACAATAGATCTATTCAAGTTTTTACAGATGCTGATTGGGGTGGTTCAAAAAGGGATATGAGATCAACATCCGGGTATGCAACCTATCTATGGGGAAATTTAGTTACATGGCGTAGCAAGAAACAGTCCGTTGTTGCAAGAAGCAGTGCTGAAGCCGAACTTAGAGCACTGGCGTTAGGCATCTGTGAAGGAATATGGATTAAACGAGTGTTGACAGACTTACGCTATGATCAAAGGACCGAGAGCATTCAAGTATACTGTGACAACATTTCCGCTATCAATATGGCGGAAAATCCTACACATCATGACAAATCTAAACATGTTGAAATCGACAGGCATTTCATCAAAGAAAAGATTGAAGATAAGTCCATCTCTATCCAGTATATCTCTTCCAAGAATCAAATTGCGGATATCCTCACAAAATCAGTTTTAGGCACGGTGTTTCAACAGTTATCAGCCAAGCTTGGGTGTATCAATATCTACACCAAGCTTGAGGGGAAGTGTAGGAAATTGTAATTGTAAATACTTTGTAAATACATTAGTAATATAACGTCATGCACTGTGTATTGGACTGTAGAAAGGAAAGAGCCGTTCTGCTCTTTTTGACCGTTAGAGTTAGGCTAGTATACATATATATATATAAGTGTTGCACTTCTCTGCAACTAAGTTTTGGAACCTTAACAGGTTATGTTGTAATTCCTTATCCTCTGAATAATAGAAAGAGAACTTTCCTCCAAGATTAGATTTCTATCAAGGAAGTTTCATTGCTTCTTTACTATTGAATGATAAACTTCTTTAGTATTATATCATCCACATATACAATAAGTATAGAAACACTAGTATGTGTAGAAAAACGAATGAACAATGTATGATCACTTTGTGCTTGTGTGAACTCATATTTTACAACGCATTAGTGAATCGGTTAAACCATGCACGTGGTGATTGTTTTAACCCATATAAAGACTTCCTTAGTCTACAAACCATATGTTTATTTGTGTTGTTATTAAGTCCAGGTGGAACATCCATGTACACCTCTTCCTGTAAATCTCCATTCAAAAAAACGTTTTTAATATCTAATTGATGTAAGGAGTAAATTGCAGTTAGCACCCGAACGTTGGTCACATTATCCAGTTAGCATTTAATCGTTATGAAACCTCAGTTGGCATCCAAACGTGGCCAAAATTGACTCAATTAACACCAAAAACCGGCTGCTGACCTGCTGCAGCCGGTTTCAGCGAATTTTACCGCCAAAAAACGATTCCCTCCAAAATTAATGTCTTCCTCTTCCCTCCTTTCTGCTGCTACTGTTTTCTGCTGGTTTGCCTCCATAAATTAGCCCCTCAATTAACAAAATCACCCAATATACATCAATAATTCACATTCCTCATTCTTCCTCTCCCTCTCTATTGTGCTTTAAGATGTCTTTCTCATCCTCGGTTGGTAATATACATCAATTATTCAACATCTGTATCAGTTATGAATGATTAGAAGTTACCTCATCGTGACAATATTGCAGTCCCCTGCATTTTTCATGGTTGCTTTGTGAAACATTTCTGCTTCAGGAACGTGTATCCAACATTTCCTACAACATTCTAAATGGTCTTTGCTCTCCCGTAAGGAATCCATCTGCTCCAGTATACATTACAATAGGTGATGGGGGCAATCTAGAAGGCCTAACGACCAAGTATGCTTCACAAACTCGACTTGAATTATAACATCCAATATAAACAACTGTTTGCTTTGCCGCAAAATTTTGAAAACTGATGTGGTTTCCATTCTTGTAATTTTCAGCATGTCAGAACCACAACCTAAGTATTCAGCCTTCCGTGAGGCCAGTTTTGGTCATGCAATTCTTGACATAAAGAACTGTTAGTGTATGTGCCCTAGGTCATGATTTGGATATTTATGTTATGCATTTATTATTAATAAAAGAGGTTTTATTATCATTATTGTTGGTTAGTATGTTACACAATTTTGATATATGTCCCTGATTCATTATTGTTATAGAGATAAAATAATTTATAATCAGTATGAGTATTGATTTGATAATCATGAGATGATTACGTGTATGGTGATACGAATCAATCTCATAGATACTTGTTAGAGAACAGTGTATTGGATAGACCCATCATGAGATTACTACATGGATTAGCGTCATAAGTAAATCTCACGATAGTCATGTTTTAATCCTTTGACTTGAGATTGTCATAGTTTCCAACATAAGGACTATTGTATTTTGACATGATCAAACGTTATCCGTAATTGGATAATAATAAAGGTCATGATTGAATGTGATAGAAATTATGTAGAGGATATTGAACAATCAAGATAGAATTTGTCTCTCTCTTTTGAGAGTGATATCTTTGGGCCCCTCGATTAGTGAGACTGTGAAATGCATGGCCGTGCTCAAATGAATTGATAGTGTGATCAATATCATTTGTTTTATCAGTCCACTTAGAGATCGAGTAATCATATGTTTGAACAATATAAGTATGACGCTGACCATGACTTATGTTCAAACTAGATATCGTGTGACAAAGGAATTAATGCATGTGCTATTAGGCTAGTTGGACTTTACTCGTATTAATTGGGTAGTCGTAATGTCTTGCTAGAGACCAATTACGACTTGTTGATTTAATAGAGATTTAATCAACTGCCAATTAATATGGGCCTATCGGGTCACACACAAGAATGCCTATGGCTGAGATTAATAATATTAATGATATTAATATTGGATATTAATTATTATTATTATTATTATCGTTTTAATATTAATAATATTAATATTGGATATTAATTATTATTAATATTATTATTATTATTTTCGTTTTTGTGGTTATATGTATATATATATATATGCTGTCGGATAATAATGAGAGAATCCATATCTGATATGGATTTTGAATATCCTGACAGAATCCATATCTGATATGGATTTTGATTGGCATCAACGAAACCGATTAGGACTCGGTTTTTAATATCCATATATGTGTATATATATCTATGTATCTCGTACATAAAGACATACGAAATACACACGAAAACAACAGAAACCCTAGAGCCGTTTTTGGAGAAAAGCGTGTTCTCTCAGCCGCGTCGTTCAAGTGCTAGCACTCCGGGCGGAAGCATTCGTGTGGATACCGACAGAGGGTGTTCGTGATTTCGCACCTCTTCCATCTGCGGATTTCGAATCTTCGGAGGTAATTTTTTGAGTTTTTTCATCGATTAAACGAACAACATGGATCCTTGGTAGGAAATCGGAGATCAAGTTTTGTTTTTCCGATGCGCATTTTGCAGTGATCTCGTATGATTTCCTAACAGTGGTATCAGAGCCACTTGTTGTCTCGTTTAAATCGACTGTATCATGCTTATGTGTTTACTGTTTTTCGTATGGCATGATATGTATAAAACAGTAATTCGGATTTCATATGATGAGAGAAGAATGGTGTTTTTCAATTCGTTTTCATGAGATGATTTGTGTACGGCGGTAATCGTTTGTCATGTGACGATCAAAACCGATTTTGTTTATATTAGATATAATCACACGATATGTGTAAAACCTTATTCGAATCTCATCTGGTGATATCGGATTGATGTTTTCAATTCGTTTTCATCAGATGTTATAATTCGAGATTGTTATATGTGATATAAAGTTTTCGTTTTTCATGAGATGATCAAAAACGATTATGTTTATATCGATATGAACAACCGATTGATGGTTCTGTTTTCGTGTTTCGAAAGACAGATTATCAATTCGATGATGATTCTGATTTCTAGTTTCGGATGAAGATTATCGATTTGATTGATATTCTGTTTTAAGGTTCGCGAATGACAGCCATCGATTCGATCGATGCTTCTATAAGGGTTTACACGTAATCAAAACAGTAAGATCGTTAATATGATTGACGCGTCTGTGTTAGGGACCGCCGTATGCGTACGCCCTATAGTTCGTTACCGTGACATTAAGAATGTCAATATATATTTATTTGTTATAATATGTTTGTGTAAAATATATAATAATTGTTGATGTCTTTGCATGGTGCATAGCATGGCCTCAGGACCTATGTGATTGACTTAGTCATATTTCTGTTTTGGGTTATTATGGTCTGCGTGCCGCTGTAGTTTTTGTTGTATTTTATTATACAATTAGTTAGGTTTTTCTTTATTATTGTAATAAATGAAGAATCAAGCTACAAAAGTGGTGATGGCGACACATACCAAGGACGAGTGGATTCTATAGAGATGGAGACACGAGCTCAAGACAAGAAGATATGTATCATTGCAAATGTTGTAATAGGAAGTCTTTCACATAGGGTTTCCTTTATGATCTTCATTTGGTCTCATGAAGATCATATTTAGTTTGGCCATGCTATGTCACGTTTACATATTTATCATTTTGTATGAGATGCGTGGATGATAGATTATATATGCATATAGGATGCTACGATATAATGATATGCAATGCAAGACATAAACTAAGTTGAACCCTCATCAATAATTTAAGTCTTTATGCCATCCATGTCTTAAACACCTATTAAAACTGGGATTGTATTAAAGTAGGTATTGCCAAAGCAATGTGCTTTAAACATTCCTAGCTACATAGGATGAGTAATAGTGCTACTCATATGTTTAAAATTGGTTAGACTTAATTGGACTATGAAAACGGTTTTGGGCCCAAGGCATTAGATGGAATCTAACATACAATGATATATGATGTCATTATTCCATAAATTCTAAGAGTTACATGAGATGTAATTGGTAAAGAAGTTACCTACCTAAATAACTTAATTTTAAGCGTCATGCCAAAGCTGAGTTTAGAATTAAGTCAAATATGGATCTTAGCTCACTAAAATATTTCTTTTGAGGGTTATGTTTTAGTGAGATTTTATAAATTTTAACCTCATTATTAATAAAGTGTTACTTTGCATGTTTTGTAGATTATAAATGGCTGCTAATAACAATTCCACCTTATCGTTGCGATCAATCCTTGAGAAGAAAAAATTAAAAGAATGTGGGACTAATTTTGTTGATTGGTTTCGAAACTTGAGAATCGTTCTCAAGCAAGAAAAGAAGTCCTACGTGCTCGATAACCCTGTCCCTGAACCACCTCCTGCTGATGCTTCTGTTGCTGTTAAGAACAAGTATAAGAAGCATGTGGAAGATTCAAACGACATAGGATGTCTTATGTTGGCAACTATGTGTTCAGGACTTCAGAAAGACCTGGAACACTTAGAAGCTTATGAGATGAGTGTGCATCTCAAACAAGCTTTCCAACAATAGGCTAGGCAGGATAGGTTCGACACCGCTGTTGCACTTTTTGACTGTAAGATGTCTGAAGGTGAATCTGTTAGCGCTCATGTTTTAAAGATGAAAGGCTATATAGATCACCTTGCAAGACTCGGATATCCCCTGAGTTTGGAACTCGCTATGGATTTGATCCTACACTCTTTGCCTAGCAGTTTTTCTCAGTTCGTTATGAACTACAATATGAATAATATGGAAAAGTCCATTCCTGAGCTACACGGTATGCTCAAAACTGCTGAGGGGAATATCAAAAAGCCTACCCATGTATTGAGTGTCAATATCAAGCCTATGAAAAAGAAAGGTAAAGGCAAGGGTAAGCCCAAAAGTGCGAAGGGTGCAAAAGGGTCCAAGGGTCAAGCTAAACCGAAACCTGGTCCCAAGGCAAAGGTTCCTAAGGAAGGAACCTGTTTCCATTGCAACAAGCCTGGGCATTAGAAAAGAAATTGTGATGTTTATTTGGAGGAGTTGAAGAAGCTGAAGGGTAGTGCGACTACATCTTCAGGTATTTATGTTATAGAAATTAATTTATCTACTTCTTCTTCCTGGGTATTAGATACTGGATGTGGATCCCATATTTGTACAAATATGTAGGGGCTCAAAAGGAGTAGGATGCTGAAGAAGGGCGAGGTGGACCTACGTGTTGGCAATAGAGCAAGAGTTGCTGCTATAGCTGTAGGGACCTATGAGCTTGTCTTGCCCAATGGGCTTTTGTTAGTTTTAAACAATTGCTTTTATGTTCCTACTATGAGTAGGAATCTTATTTCAGTATCTGTTTTGGATGATGAAGGTTATTCATTTTTAATTAAAAATAAGAAGTGTTCTATTTTTGATAAAAATGACTTGCTTTATTGTATTGCAAGTAGTTATAATGACATTTATGTCCTTAACCTTGATGATTCCAATGACGGTAATATTTATAACATATCTTCAAAGAGAACTAAGCCAAATGAATTAAACCCTGCATATTTATGGCACTGTCGCCTTAGCCATATAAATGAGAAGCGCGTATCTAAACTCCATCAAGATGGATTATTAGATTCATTTGATTTTGAATCATTTGAAAATTGCGAGTCTTGTTTGCTTGGAAAGATGACAAAGACCCCTTTTACTGGACATAGTGAAAGGGCTAATGACTTATTGGGCTTGGTACATACAAATGTATGCGGCCCAATCAGCATTAGTGCCAGAGGAAGATTTCAGTATTTCATTACTTTTACTGATGATTTTAGTAGGTATGGCTATGTCTACCTAATGAAACATGAGCATGAGTCTTTTGAAATGTTTAGAACTTTTCAAAATGAAGTACAAAATCAACTTGGTAAGACAATTAAAACGCTTCGATCAGATCGAGGTGGTGAATATTTGAGCCAAGAATTTGACCAACATCTAAGAAATTGTGGAATCGTTTCACAGTTGACTCCTCCAGGAACTCCACAATGGAATGGTGTTTCTGAAAGGAGAAATCGAACTTTATTAGATATGGTTCGATCTATGATGGGTCAAGTAGATCTTCCTTTATCTTTTTTGGGGTTATGCCTTGGAGACAGCTGCATTCATTTTGAACCGTGTACCATCTAAAGCGGTTGAAAAGACACCATATGAGATGTGGACTGGTAAAAGACCCAGTTTGTCTTTTCTTAATATTTGGGGTTGTGAAGCTTATGTGAAAAGATTAGTGTCAGATAAGCTAGCTCCAAAATCTATCAAATGTATTTTTGTGGGGTATCCTAAAGAAACTAAAGGGTACTATTTCTATATTCCCTCAGAGAACAAAGTGTTTGCTGCTCGAAATGGAGTCTTTTTGGAAAAGGAGTTTTTCTCTAAGAGAACTAGTGGGAGTATAGTACAACTTGAGGAAACTCAAGTTCCACAAGATATCGTTGAACCGTCTTTAGAGACAATTTCAGAACCACAAACAGTTGTGGAGCCTGAAAATGTAACACAAGTCCAACGCAGATCTGATAGGATACATCGTCAGCCAGAGAGATATGGATTTCTTGTGACTGATGATAGTGAAGTTATGCTCATAGATCAAGATGAGCCTACTACCTATCAGGAAGCTGTGTCTGGTCCAGATTCAGATAAATGGCTTGGAGCCATGAATTCTGAGATGCAATCCATGTTTGATAACCAAGTTTGGTCTTTAATTGATCCTCCAGAGGGTATTAAGACTATTGGTTGCAAATGGGTTTTCAAGAAGAAAACTGACATGGATGGAAATATGCAAACCTACAAAGCAAGGCTTGTGGCTAAAGGTTTCAAGCAAACTCATGATATAGACTATGATGAAACCTTTTTACCAGTAGCTATGCTTAAGTCTATTCGAATTCTCCTTGCCATAGCAGCATACTATGATTATGAGATATGGCAAATGGATGTCAAAACTGCTTTCCTTAATGGAAATTTACTCGAGGATGTGTACATGACACAACCTGAGGGTTTTGTAAATCCTGAGAATTCAAAGAAGGTTTGCAAGCTTCAAAGGTCCATCTATGGATTGAAGCAAGCATCTCGAAGCTGGAATCTTCGTTTTGATGAAACAGTTAAGAACTTTGGTTTCATCAAGAATGAAGATGAACCTTGTGTTTACAAGATGGTTAGTGGGAGTGCAGTAGTGTTTCTGGTCCTATATGTGGATGACATATTGCTTATTGGAAATGATATCCCTACCTTGCAAAAGGTTAAGGCTTGGTTAGGGAATTCATTCTCAATGAAAGACTTGGGCGAGGCTACCTATATCCTTGGTATCAAGATCTATAGAGATAGATCTAAAAGGATAATAGGCTTGAGTCAAAGTACATACATAGATAAAATGTTGAAGAGGTTCAACATGCAAGAGTCCAAGAAAGGATTCCTGCCTATGTCTCATGGCATTCATCTTAGCAAGAATCAATGTCCTCAGACATCTGATGAGCGAGATCGAATGAATAAAATTCCTTATGCTTCTGCTATAGGATTGATCATGTATGCCATGTTATGTACTAGACCAGATGTCTCATATCCATTGAGCACAACCAGTAGATATCAAGCTGACCCCGGTGAAGGTCACTGGACAGCTGTCAAGAATATTCTTAAGTACCTCAGAAGGACTAAAGAAGTATTCTTGGTTTATGGAGGTTTGGATGACGAGTTAGTTGTAAATGGTTACACAGATGATAGCTTCCAAACCGACATAGATGATTTCAGATCGCAGTCCGGTTTTGTATTCACATTGAATGGTGGAGCTGTTAGTTGGAAGAGTTCAAAACAAAGCACTGTGGCTGATTCTACAACAGAGGCTGAGTATATAGCAGCATCAGATGCAACTAAAGAAGCAGTTTGGTTGAAGAAGTTCATCACTGAGCTAGGAGTGGTACCTAGCATTGCAAATCCTGTGGACATTTTATTGTGACAACAATGGTGCCATAGCACAAGCAAAAGAGCCTAGGTCTCATCAGAGATCTAAACATATACTCAGACGCTACCATCTCATTCGAGACATCATCGATAGAGGAGATGTTAAGATATGCAAAGTTGACACAAACGATAACATAGCGGATCCATTGACTAAGCCTCTCTCACGGGTCAAGCATGATCATCATACTAGATCTATGGGTCTCAGATATTTGTA
Organism: Eustoma russellianum; assembly: GCA_036186865.1. NCBI lineage: Eukaryota > Viridiplantae > Streptophyta > Magnoliopsida > Gentianales > Gentianaceae > Eustoma > Eustoma russellianum. Next base: position 21,407,892 of record AP025040.1, on the reverse strand, counting down.
GGCCTAGTGCAAGTGGGAGATTGTTAGTGTATGTGCCCTAGGCCATGATTTGGATATTTATGTTATGCATTTATTATTAATAAAAGAGGTTTTATTATCATTATTGTTGGTTAGTATGTTACACAATTTTGATATATGTCCCTGATTCATTATTGTTATAGAGATAAAATAGTTTATAATCAGTATGAGTATTGATTTGATAATCATGAGATGATTATGTGTATGGTGATACGAATCAATCTCATAGATATTGTTAGAGAACAATGTATTGGATAGACCCATCATGAGATTACTACATGGATTAGCGTCATAGTAAATCTCACGATAGTCATGTTTTAATCCTTTGACTTGAGATTGTCATAGTTTCCAACATAAGGACTATTATATTTTGACATGATCAAACGTTATCCGTAATTGGATAATAATAAAGGTCATGATTGAATGTGATAGAAATTATGTAGAGGATATTGAACAATCAAGATAGAATTTGTCCCTCTCTTTTGAGAGTGATATCTTTGGGCCCCTCGATTAGTGAGACTGTGAAATGCATGGCCGTGCTCAAATGAATTGATAGTGTGATCAATATCATTTGTTTTATCAGTCCACTTAGAGATCGAGTAATCATATGTTTGAACAATATAAGTATGACGCTGACCATGACTTATGTTCAAACTAGATATCGTGTGACAAAGCGATTAATGCATGTGCTATTAGGCTAGTTGGACTTTACTCGTATTAATTGGGTAGTCGTAATGTCTTGCTAGAGACCAATTACGACTTGTTGGTTTAATAGAGATTTAATTAACTGCCAATTAATATGGGCCTATCGGGTCACACACAAGAATGTGTATGGCTGAGATTAATAATATTAATGATATTAATATTGGATATTAATTATTATTATTATTATTATTATTATTATTATTATTATTATTATTATTATTATTATTATTATTATTATTATTATTATTATTATTATCGTTTTAATATTAATAATATTAATATTGGATATTAATTATTATTAATAATATTATTATTATTTTCGTTTTTGTGGTTATATGTATATATATATATATATATATGCTGTCGGATAATAATGAGAGAATCCATATCTGATATGGATTTTGAATATCCTGACAGAATCCATATCTGATATGGATTTTGATTGGCATCAACGAAACCGATTAGGACTCGGTTTTTAATATCCATATATGTGTATATATATCTATGTATCTCGTACATAGAGACATACGAAATACACACGAAAACAACAGAAACCCTAGAGCCGTTTTTGTAGAAAAGCGAGTTCTCTCAGCCACGCCGTTCAAGAGCTAGCACTCCGGGCGGAAGCATTCGTGTGGATACCGACAGAGGGTGTTCGTGGTTTCCTACCTCTTCCATCTGCGGATTTCGAATCTTCGGAGGTAATTTTTTGAGTTTTTTCATCGATTAAACGAACAACATGGATCCTTGGTAGGAAATCGGAGATCAAGTTTTTTTTTTCCCGCTGCGCGTTTTGCAGTGATCTCGTATGATTTCCTAACAAGAACTGTACACACGCCTGGTATGCTTGGCATCACAATCAAGATGGATCCGCCGTATCAGCTGATAAAATGTGGTTTTTCAACAGATATTGGTATCCAGCATACGAGTCCACAGCTACAGATATGTGATTGCAAAATTTTGTGTACTTTGCGGCATCGACATAGATTGTATTCATGATACAAATGCTTAGGGCATCATCAATAGGAATAAAATGCCGTTAACGTTCCAGTGGCATGCCAAAGAACTGATTTCGCAATTGATGAGTCATGGCTGCAGAAAAGTTTATTTGCGTTTGTGCAGTCTGGATAGAATGTGGAATACTATAATAACTATACTCAACGCCACATAACCGAGGATGAGGAAGACATCTTAAAGCACAATAGAGAGGGGAGGAATAATGAGAAATGTGAATTATTGATGTATATTGGGTGATTTTGTGAATTGGGGGGCTAATTTATGGAGGCAAACCAGCAGGGAACAGTATCAGCAGAAGGGAAGGAAGAGGAAGATGTTAATTTTGGAGGGAATCTTTTTTTTGGCGGTAAAATTCGCTGAAACCGGCTGCAGCAGGTCAGCAGCCGGTTTTTGGTGTTAATTGAGTCAGTTTTGGCCACGTTTGGATGGCAATTGAGGTTTTATAACGATTAAATGCTAACTGGAAAATGTGACCAACGTTTGGGTGCTAACTGCAATTTACTCTTGATGTAAGGGCCAATCAAGATTCATAGCCAATGAAAAAATAATTCGGATAGTGTTCAACTTAGCAACCGGTGCAAAGGTGTCACTATAATCGACCCCATATGTTTGAGTAAATTCTTTAGCAACCAACCTAGCTTTGTGCCTATTAATAGTTCCATCGGTATTATATTTTATGGAAAATGCCCATTTACAACCCACAGCCTTGATACCTGGTTTACGTGGCTCTAGATCCCAAGTTTTATTCCTCAACAATGCTTGCAATTCATCCTCTACTGCTAACTTCCACTTAGGACTGTTGAGTGCTTCATAAATGTTAGATGAAATTCTTTGATTATCTAAACTGCTGGTAAATGAATTGAAATTACCTTTTAATTTATCATACGCAATAAAAGTATATAGAGGGTGTTTGATACACTCACGAGTACCCTTTCGTAGGGCAATGGGTAGATTATCCTTATGAGTAATAGAGCCATTACTAGAATCATCATTAGGAAGAACCTGTAAGCCACTAGTGGTATTGTTCCTTCTTGTATAAACTCTCGTTATGGGCAGCTCCGTCTGGTACCAGTACTGGTCTCAGATTCCTCCTCTTGTTCTGGTATTGCTGGATCCTGTTCCAACTCCCTTTCTTGCGTTTGGTTCAATCCAGATGTAAAACCTGTACTTGAGTGACCGTTAGCAACAATATCAAGAATACTCCAATAACTATTCACATCAAATGACCGTGCTGACTCATCAGGTTTGGAGTCGTAGTAAGCATGTTGTTCATCAAATGCTACATCAAGTGACACAAGCATTTTCTATTTTGAGGGCATTAGCATTTGTAGCCTTTTTTTATTACTTGAATACCCTAAGAAAATACTCTTGACAGTCTTACTCTCCAATTTTGACCTGTACTGAGAAGGTATATACACATATACTATGCAGCCGAAAACTTTAAATGGTAAAGTAGAAATTTTTTTGAATTGCGATACCAAGCAAGCATACATTGTTTTGGTGTATTAAATGTTAAGACACGTGAGGGCATGCGATTGATTAGATAGGTGGCTGTAAGGATAACCTCTCCCCAATAGAACTTTGGTACTTTCTTTGCAAACATAATGGACCTTGTAACTTCCAATAAGTGCATATTCTTTCTCTCAGCAATTCGATTTTGTTGTGGAGTATATACATAGGAAGTTTGATGGTGAATTCCATTCTGAGCCATATATTCCTTTAAGTCCTTGTCCAAATATTCTTTTCCATTATCACTTCTAAGTACCTTTATGGTGGTGTTGAACTGATTTTTGACCATGCTGATAAAATTCCTAAAAATAGTACTAACTTCAGTTTTATTTTTCATTAAGTAGGTCCATGTGACCCTTGTGTGATCATCAATAAAAATGATGAACCACCTAGCGCCATTCAGAGATGGCACTCTTAATGGCCCCCATATATCCGGGTGTACCAAATTAAATGGGACACTAAACTGATATGCCTTAGGTGAATAACTCATTCTAGTCTGTTTAGCCAAGATACATGTTTCACATTTAACAGTATGAATATCCACATTGTCAAACAATTCTGGCATTAATTTCTTGAGATACAAAAAATTAGGGTGGCCCAGTCTATTGTGCCATAACAAAATATTATCCAATACTGTGGATTTGCATATAGAATTCGATCCTAAACTGGAAAATGAGGCCATAGAGTAATCATTATGCCCAGTTTCTGAACCAATTCTATTGTCAAACATCTGCCTATAATTCTTAATGGGATCAAAAACCTGCTTCCTATCCTGTGACTTGATGATGTAAAGGCCTTTAAGTTAGCATTGTCAATCATCTTCCACGTAGTTTTCTGCAGAAACCAACATGTAGATGATGAGAACAATGCTAAGCAGTTGTTATCTATAGTCAATTTCCCAATGGAAATCAAATGAAAGTCCAGTTTAGGCACATATAAGACCCCATGTAATACTAGTGTAGGTGTTAAGTAGATTGTGCCAGTTCCTAAAACAGGAAGACTACCTCCATTCGCAATCTTAACCATTTTAGGTGTTTGAAAAGCTTTATATGCACATAAGACAGGTACAGTAAAAGTCATATGGTCTGAGGCCCCTGAATCTATAATCCAGGAATACCTCATCCCATCTGACTGATTACCTATTGAAGCCATAGTAGCTTGCATAAGATCAGTTGTACCAAATTCTGATCCTGAAGACTGAGCTCCTCCAGCCAGTTGGTTCTTTGATAACAACTGCAAGAGGGCCTCCACTTGTCCCGGGGTTGGTAATTGCTGATCACCTGATCCTTGAACCATGACAGCATTTGCAACAGCTCCTTTTGCAGGATCCCAGTTAGGAGAGAATCGTGGCCTTTGTCCTGGATATTGGCCAAAAATAGATGCTCCTTGTGAGCTTTGACCTTGTCTCTGGTGATACTGTTGGACACCTTGATTCTGCTGTTGAAACTGTTTGACTCTCTGTAATTTGAAGCATTCTTCCACCCGGTGACCAGGCTTCTTGTAGTACTTGCAAGTGAGAACAGGAGGTCTGTATTTATTATTATTATTAGTCGGCCGCCCTCCATAGTTTCTTTTGACCATACATCCAGTAAAACTTGAGGCTCGGTGTACTTGTGCATCAACAGTAGTAAGAGCTGAACCTTCAAGAGTTGACCCCGATTGACTACCCATCATCACTTTCATCCGACTCTCTTCATGTCGAACCTCAGAGAAGACTGTATTCAGACTTGGCAGAGGTTTTATTCCTAAAATACGGCTACAAACATAATCCTGGTCTTTGTTAAGACCATTAAGGAAACGGAACACTCTCTTGACCTCAATGAACTGTTTGAATAGTTGTTCATCTGCAGGTGTGGTCCATGCAATTGTCTCAAAGATATCAATTTGCTGCCAGATCTTAGTTAGCGGTGAGTAATTGGTGCTAACTGAACCATCTCCTTGACGAATTTCCTGTAACTTAGCTTCCAGTTCATAGATTTCAGCCATGTTATCCTTCTTAGAATGAAGTTCCTTTGCTGCCTTCCAAATCTCGGCTGCAGTACTATATAACATGAAATTCTCCCCTATATCAGGTGTCATAGAGCTGATGAGCCATGACATGATCATGGAATTTTCAGCTCTCCACTGCCTAAACCGAGGATCAGAAGCAGTAGGGATAGGGATATAACCGTACAAGTAGTCATCTTATCCCCTCCCTATTACAAACATCGTTACTGCTTTACTCCAAGATAAGTAATTAGAGCCAGTAAGTTTGTGATTTGTTATCATGATGGGGTTACTATCAACTGAGTTAGGAAGTGGGTTTTGTGCTGGGGCTACCTCCATCACGGGAGAAAATGTTGCAGTTTCAGTAGATGATATTGGTTCAGCCATATTAGTAGACGTATCAGAAGTTTGTTAGTAATGAAGACCACATAAGGGAGAAGGAACAGTTGGCTAAGGAAAAATAAGAACTCTGATGTTGAAGAAGAACGAAGAAAAGAAGATTGAGTGAATGGAAAGAAGATTGAGATAATCGAAGAAAATACTACTTAGAAGTATAGGTCGGCTAGTTGGACAAAAAGTTGTCCTTGCATGCGTGCCAGATAAACCAAAAAATTTAAACAAAAAAACAAGTGGAGAGGTATGGGACAGGTGTAAAAATCAAACAGTGTAATGTGCGTAAATTAATGTAAAAAATTCACCAAATGTCATGAAGGACACCTGGCTGTTTTTCAGTGGACAAGGAGGCGATGAAAAATTTATGTGTTTTTTTTATTATTTTAAAAATTTTATGTACGAAATTTAGCAAGTAACATGGTGTAGTGGGACACGTGTCTGTTCCTCGTTGGTCCTGAAGATGGTGCAACCAATGCATGAATTTACTGAAGGACAAATCAAAAAATCTGCAAAGATGTAGAAATTGTAATCCTCCCTTTCTGAATAACACTTGGAGAGAGTACAAGCTAAGGAAGAAGAAAAATAGCTTCTGGAAGAAAACTTCTGGAAAAAAAACTGTAATAATAAAGAACGAAATAGAATGTAGCAATGAATACAGAAGAAGAAGAATAGAGAAACAGTGGAGATAGAAGAAGAAGAATAGATAAACAGTGGAGATAGACGATACAGAAGAAGAAGAAGAATAGAAAAACAGTGAAGATAGAAGAAGAAGAAGAATAGATAAACAGTGGAGATAGACGAAATCAATTACTTCTCCCTTCTTCAACAATTAACAAATCAAAGATAGCTGATGAGAATCACATATACAACTCCTCAGAATAATAATAGTTCTGATACCATGAACAAATTCTGAATTGAGTAATTATATATTATAATGAACAATATAGAGAATTGAGGTTTAAATATTCTCAGAATATATTCATGAAGAAATAATCAATCACAGAGAGTTTTACAATATTAGGATGTTAACTTCGTCTATACTAGAACATACCTATATACTGTGTTATCTATACAAAGAATTAGTTACATGTTTCTACACTAGCCAAACTGTTCGGCTTGTTTGAAGAGTTATAGCATTTTCGAGTCGAACACGAATAGATCTGAAGCTTGTCACAGCAAACAAACGAGTCGAACCGTTTGTTAAGCTAAACAAATTCGAAATATAATATTCGGCTTAGTTCGGCTCGTTAACACCCCTAGCTTCAAGCAAGCTATCCTGTGGTGATAGGCTCCAGATAGTTAAATATGTTCTTATTGCAATATGCAGACACTAGATATCTTCGTATTTTCTGCCAAGGGAAATCATAAGATAACTTGAAAGAATCGTGAAGAGATTTTTTTGGGTAGCTCAAGAAAGGCATAAGTCAAATAGAATACTATATGCAAATCTAAAGAGAAAGGAGGCCTTGGTGTAACAGATCTCAGAACAACAGTGCATGCATTATGAAAATCGTATGGAATATATATGTGAAATCGTCAGGCTAAACATATGCATTCAATCATTCTAAAAAAGAAATCAATTTAGAAAATCCAGCCAAAACAAAGTGACTGATGAATGTGAAAGAAGATATTGTGGGTAAAGACGAGTACACTCAGGACACAAGGAAGATACTTAGGAACGGTGAACTATTATCTTTCTAAAAGGATCTTTGATATCCTTGTGGTGTCTTGAAAATAAATTTTCTAGAGTTGAAAAGAAAAGTAAATATGAGACGTGATGCAAGAGTGGTTCATATTTTGAATGGAAATTAGTGAAGCTTTCCCAACCAAGAAGTTTTTTTCATGCAAAGAGGTTTTTCATGGGAAGAGGTCAAGCTAAATATGGGACAAGACTATTGAAAGTGGTCGCCAACAATCAGATTTACAAATGAGAGTAATGCTAAAGGCTATGAAGCTTGACACTTCACATGTTGTATATAGACAATTTTATCCTTGTTTGAAGTTTATTAAAAAAAGAAAAACAATTCACTGTCTTCCTCTCATCTCTTCCTCTGATCCTTTCCCCCGCCTATGCTCACCGCCCCTTTTTGACCTTTTCCACTTCTCCCCTCCCCTTTCTGCACCACTTTTTCCTCCCCATCTTCTCTTTCCAACTCAGTCAATAACCCAAAAAAATAGGTCTCTTTTTTCTTTCTTTTTTGTGTCCAGGATGGAACTGCAGAGGAAATCAAACTCAGACCAAAAAATCATATATTTTGAGACCAATGGAATAGAACAAACGTAAAGCTTCGAAATGCAATCTTTCACTAACGTCTCAAAATTGGCATTCATGAGAAGGTCTTCGCTAGATCCAATTTAGAGCTCTCCTCCAACCTCTCTGGTTCTACGACCCCCCTCCCTTGTGATCTCTCTCAATTCGAAGTCTCAAATCTCCAAAAAAATCATCTATATTGAAGAGGAAGAAGAGACACTTGTTCACCTGTGCTGTCGAAACTCAACGGCGGAAAGGCAACCAAATCGGCTCATGCCCTACGTTGTCGAAATTCAATAGTGAAAAATGACCACCTAATCGGCAGTAAAATAGCTCATGAGGCTGGAGAAGTCGGATTATTTTTTTGGTGATAAAAAGTTTAGGTTGATGACAGGCTTCTCAGTCTAGGGCCATGGCATAATAGTAGCCTCATCGAGGGCTTACAGTGGAATTTACCGATTTTCTTCCCAGAAGAATTGTTGGCAGCTGCATTCGAACTTAAGATGGATTCAATCGGGCTCTCTGATGATTGGAATAACAAGAGAGTAAGGGAATGAGTAAAGATAAATATTGAGAAAGTTTTTTGTTTGATTTATTTTTGCTTTAACGAGGAAACGTGACATTTGACGTGGTAAGCCATGTTGGTTTTGTCAAAAATCGCTTGCCCACTGTTGCTGTGTTTAACAGCACTATTACAATTAGAAGTGCAGCTGGAGTGTTGGAAAATCCAAGTCCTGTGATAACGTGTAATGAAATTGTTTGTAGCAAACATCAACTTCGAAGATACGCAATCATTCTTTGGCTTGCATGTTGGAAGAGGATGAATACTCAACACAAACTTCTAAACCGGAGATTAACCAAACTTACACTTGTGTTTTTGGAAGGTTTGTTGAAGGCCATGATTACATGTTCTTCCAATGTGCATATTGAATTGAGTTGTGGAAACCTGTAGTACAATGGCATTTAACTAGCCCCTCCTCAAGGCTAGAAATAGCCGGCCGGTTGTATACAATTGATAATATACGAATTCATTTTCTACTTCCATCTCTTCATGGTATCAGAGCCTACAAGGCACCCCTCTCCCTAACCGGCCAAATGGAAACTCTGCCCGGCGGAACCGAAACTCTCCCCAACCACTTCACTAATTCCATACAACAATGGCCACTGAGTCATCAATTACTAGTGTCATTGAGCACTCTTCCACTCCAGGCAACAAAGCCGTGGCAGGGTCCAACTCCTAAAATGATGGGATTCCAATGGTAATAACCGGTCACAAGCTAACCGGCTACAATTATATCTCCTGGTCAAAAGCCATGGAGATGTTTATTATTGAAAAAGGCAAAGAAGATTACATCACAGAAAAATCACAGCCCCGGCCATAACTGACCCGCAGTTCAGGAGTTGGAAGGCCGAAAATAGTATGGTGATGTCCTGGCTCATTGGGTCCATGGACCCAGACATCAGTGAGGATTTCCTGCTGTACTCAACAATACAGGAAATATGGGTGGCAGCCAAAGAAATGTACTCAAAAAAGGACAATACATTCAAACTATATGAGGTTGAATCACAATTGCAACAAATAAAGCAAAGAGATATGAATGTCACCAAATATTTTACACAGCTCACGCGGGCGTGGCAACAAATAGATGCGTTTGAGTCCATTAACTAGACGTGCATTGCTGATGCCTTACTATATAAGGAGCTGACATAAACCAAGAGGGTATTCAGGTTCTTGATTGGACTGAACTCTGACTTGGATGGCGTTAGGGGCCGGATCTTGAGTATGAAGCCCCTTCCCATCCTGAAGACTGTATTCTCCGAAGTGAGGCACGAAGAAAATAGAAGAAAGCTGATGATTGGTCCAGCGCTAATGATCACGGATGGGTCGGCCCTTCTAAGGAAGCGGTCATTCACCTCAACCGAGGTCCAAGTTCTAATACCAAGCGGCCAGCTACTAATAAACCTTTCTGCAATTATTGCAAGAAATCTCATACTGCTAAGGAATGTTGGAAGCTGCATGGTAAACCAGCAAGCGGACCTGAGTCTTGATCAAACAACAATTGGAGGGATTGTAGACAACCCAACACGGCCTATGCGACTAGGGCCGTGTCTGATCCACCAAACAACAACAATCCACCCACTAAGGATCAATTACAAGCCCTACTAACACTGCTGAACCAAAAACAGAATGAGGGCCCAGAGCCTATTCAAGCATCAATGGCAAACCTCGGTGACAATTCCGGAGACAAAGGACAGCCACGGATAGTTGATTCAGGAGCCTCTGACCATATTGATAGGAGATGGTAAGCTCCTTTCCAATTATACAAAATTTCCTATAACTAAGCATGTAACAATAGCAACCGGTAAACATGTCCAAGTATTAGGATCAGGAACTGTGAATGTCAATTCTAATCTTATTCTTTACAACATATTACATATACCACATTTGAAATTCAATTTACTCTTTGTAGGGAAAATAATGACTGACAATAACTGTCAAGTATTATTGTCATCTACTTCATGTTTGTTTGATGAGAGAAATTTGAAGTAGAGGATTGGCTTTGCTAAGAGAACAAGAGGATTGTTTCTGCTAAATATAGAGCACACGCAGCCTAGTGCTCTATTTAGTTATCGTAATATTAAATCTCTAGAAAATTTCAGTTGTAATAAGGATGCAGCTGGTGACCATATACTATTATGGCACGAAAGGCTAGGGCATCCCAATTTTCAGTATTTGAATAAAATTATGTCTACTTTGTTTAATGACATTGATCCAAATATGCTTGTGTGTGAAAAATGTAAACTTGCAAAACTTACAAGGCAGATGCATCCAGTAAAAACATATAAGGAAAGCCTACCATTCAATTTCATACATAATGATGTATGAGGACCTTCACTGGTAACCAATATCAATGGAGCAAGGTGGTTTATCACATTCGTAGATGACCACACCCGCTTAACGTGGGTGTACCTACTCAAGAATAAATCAGAGGTTGGACAAGAAATAAAAATCTTCCCCAACCTGATAAAGACTCAGTTTGGTGAAAAAATTAAGACTATAAGGTCTGACAATGCAACTAAATACCTAGAACAGAACTTAAAACAATTCATGATTGAAGAGAGAATTTACCATTAGACATCGTGCGTAAACACACCACAACAAAATGGAATTGCTGAATGAAAAACAGACACCTATTAGAAGTCACTAGGGCTTTGATGTTCACCATGCAAGTGCCAGAACATTATTAGGTAGAAGTTGTACTCACAATAGCTTTTCTTATAAATAGGATGTCCTCAAAAATATTACGATATCAAACACCGAGACAAAAACTACTCACAAAGTACCCACATACAAAACTACTATCTGAACTGCCACCAAAGGTGTTTGGATGTACAACTTATGTATATATACAGTCAATCAATAGAAGTAAACTAAATCCTAAGTCAATCAAGTGTATGTTTATTGGATACTCAGGCACACAAAAAGGGTATAGATGTTACTGTCCCTATACCAAGAAAATTTATACTACATTGAATATACACTTCAATGAAACGCTTCCATTCTATACTAATTATCAATATCACAAAATACTAGAAAGCAGGTAGAACATACTGGATATAGGTAATATTGAAACTCAACAACCAGCTAACAGTCAATCACCCACAAGTGAGTCTCAAGAAAACCATCCAAGCTCACCTCATAATGATATATCACCAGAGGAAGATTCAATCAGCCTACAGGCTATCCTACTCAACCACCCATTACTAAAGTATACATGCAAATTCCACCATGCTTTGAAGGAAAAACGAAGAGTGGAACAGTGTGTAAACTCAATAGATCACTTTATGGACTAAAACAATCACCAAGGATGTGGTTTCAGAAATTCACAAGTGTAGTAAAAAGGCAAGGTTTCAATCAATGTCATAGTGATCACACATTGTTTACCTGTATAAGCAAGGAAGGAAATATTACAGTCTTAATTGTGTATGTAGATGACATAATATTGACAGGGAATGACATACACAGTATAGAAAAGACCAAAGAGATGTCACAAAAATTCGAAATAAAAGATCTTGGGCACTTAAAATACTTCCTAGGAATGGAAGTAGCCAGAGATAGGAATGGAGTGAGTGTATCCCAAAGAAAATATGTAATTGATTTACTAACTGAAACTGGAATGCTGGGAAGTAAACCTGCACCAACTCCTATTGAACTAGAGTATAAAATTGGAAACTTAATGGATAAAACACCTACATATAAGTTAAGATTCCAAAAATTAGTGGGAAAGCTTATATACTTATCAATACTAGACCATATATTGCATATGCTGTAAGTTTTATAAGTCAGTTCATGCATGCATCCACTAATAAACATTTGAGAGCTGTTATGAGAATTCTCAGATAAAGGGTTCGCCAGGACAAGGATTCCACTTCGAGAAGACAGAACAAATGGATATTATGGTGTTTACTGACGCTGATTGGGCAGGCTCAAGGACGAATAGAAGGTCAACCACAGGTTATTGTTCGTATGTGTGGGAAAACTTGATCACATGGAGAAGCAAGAAACAATCAGTAGTCGCAAGGAGCAGTTCAGAAGCAGAGTTGAGAACACTGGAGTTAGGAGTATGCGAAGGACTGTGGTTAAGAAGGGTACTGAGTGACCTCGGGCAAGCGCTGGAAAGGCTTATACGAGTATTCTGTGACAATGTATCGGCAATTCATATGGCTGAAAACCTAGTCCAACACGACAAGTCAAAGCACATGGAAATTGATAGACACTTTATGCGAGGAAAAATAGAAGACAGAACAATCAGCCCCGAGCATATCTCTACAACTAATCAGCTAGCGGATCTTCTAACCAAACCAGTCTCCATCAAGATATTTCATTCACTGTTATCCAAGCTTGGTTGTATAAACATCTACAGTCAAGCTTGAGGGGAGTGTAGGAAAATGAGAATAAAATATATGATTGATATGCGTAGAAATTATGGTGGGATAATGGCCGGATATTATTCCTTAGTTAAGGGAATTATATCGATTCCATATTTGAATTAGTTTTTGAATTATTATTATTACCTTAGATAGGATATCTTGTAGATACTATGGCATTTAACTAGCCTCTCCTCAAAGCTATAAATAGTGGGCTGGTTGTATACAATTGATAATATACGAATTCATTTTCTACTTCCATTTCTTCAATGTTTTGTACTTAGGCCTCATAATGGTCCCTTGCCTATTTAGTATTATTCTCTACTACGTATTTCCCGTTGCTTTTAGGTTACTTTCTTTTCTTTCTGAAAGCTCGGCACTAGACTAGCTTGTTTACTTTCTGGTGCTAGGTCCTAGTGTGCCTCAAGTGTTTCGAAGTAAATTTGATTTGCTGGTTGCCAATTCTACTGGAAACAAAATTGTAAATTCTGCATATATTTGAAATTTAAATTACAACAAAAAAGTGTATGTATTAATGCATGTATGTATGCACACTTACATGTGTGTATGTATACATACCTGTGTATATGACATATATATACGCATCTATATGTGTGTGTATACACACACCACCTAGCTAACATTTAACCCTTGTTTTATAGTAACTAGCAAGTTGTATTTCTTGAATTGGCTAGACTTCTTTTTTGTAGCAAGACTGTTATTGCTTGTAGTATTTAGCAGAACCCTGTCCTATATATTTAAATTGGCTCTAATGGCCTTTCCCTAGATAGGTTTTTGAATTGCTCCATAGAAATAGCCCGTGCTTATTGATCGTCAGAATGTACAGTGAACAATTGCTTGCAGTTCTGCGTATTATAATGGCTACCTTATATGTATATTTTAATGTCTATGAAATTTGAGTTACCAAAAAAAACACACACACACACATATATATACATAACTCTGACAAAAAAAAATGCATAACCATCTAGGTGAAAACTTGCAGTGTCTAAAGATAACAGCTGTTTCCATTGATGAGGTATTTGATGCCTCTGGTATAAAATGGTTTTGATGTTAAGATGTCAATCTGGATTGCAATGCTAAGAAAACAAAAATTGCAGCAGTTTTAGTACCGGGGTACTTGCCATTTGACAAAATTAAAAGGTTAAATGCACGCGAATTGACACATTTCTGTTGCCTTAAGGATAGTACTCATGCTTCCCAAGCAGAGGAAAAGTTATTAGACTTACATATTTATTGATAACAGGGCGCAGCTGGTGCAGCAACCCGTTATTTTGGGCTGAGGAGCATGGTGACATTACTTGGTCCTATGTAAATGTCTTTTCTCTTCTAAAATATCTGGTCTTTATGCCTTTGTGGAAGTCTGATAGCTTATTACCATATTTGTGGGGATGGTTATAGGACAATTGTCTTCCCGCCGCTCTTTATTTCAGGTAATAGTTCTTTGTAAGGAAATGTTCACAACTAATGAAATTCCTGAAGCCTTCTTACTTTTTGTTATATTTGGGCAAAAATATTACCGGGAATTGTTGTGTGTTACACAAGGGAAAAATTGAAACATTTAATTTTTAAGATTAATTCTCAGAACGGGCAGACTCACTCATTGGTTGAACTTGAGAGTTTACAGTAGTTGGCATCTTACATCCAGAAAGGAAGGAGACTGTACTCTTGACCCATTAGCTGTGTGGTTATGTCGAACGGACCGTTGATCTAATTTATTTTCTTCTGGGAACTAGTTATGATTCTTATTTGTTGATGCAATTATTTTTTGATACAGTCTATGGGGAACTCTCCTGGCAGACGTCGTTATTCAAATGCTTGGAACTGATTATACAAGAATTTTACAGGCTATATATGCATTTGCACAGGTACTTTACTTCCGTGATGTATAAATACATAAAACGCTTGCTTTTGCTTTTGGTATTGTTTCCTTTACCCCTTTTCTTCTATTATTTATTATTATGAGCTAGAGGCTCTTGTACCTAAGTGTATGTTTAAGGCTGGAATAGTGTGTGTGTTTTCCCCCCTTCTAACTGTTTTCTGCTTATTACATTGAATCACCCCCTCTCTTGCCTCCAGATTCGAATCATCCGCACATATAAGTTACCTCCGGAGTGAAAGCTTTTGAAGACTGTACAGTTTAGCTTGTATTAGTTTTGTTTCACCATGATTGGGTTCATTGACCGAACTCTTGCCTAGATATGTGGCTTACTTGTATTGTTTGTGCCCAAAGTGGGCAAATTGGTGCCAGTTCTGTTACATATTCAAGAAAATTTTTGATCCAGTTATTACTTGAAGAAACAAATATTAGCAGGGCAAGTTAGGTGTGCTGGCTGAAACATTTCTCGTTTTTTGTCGCTTTTGTAGCGAAATTTTGTGTTTGGATTTATTAAATAAAAGTTACTTCCTTGCTGGAGGCTATTTTGGCCAATACCCCCACTCCTACTGCCACCCCCCCCCCCCCCTCTTTTCTTGTTTTGGTATTCTCTCCTACTTGACTGTTGTAGCACTCTGGTTAAGACCAAAATGTCAAATGAATTTTTCGATGTTTGTCCTTGGAGAGGCTTGTTCTTCTATGACATTGTTTGGATCATTCTCTTTGTGCAAATTTATGCAAAACCCTTTTTATTAGAGAGTGTATACAACTAAATTGTTCATAAACACGTCTTCTTACCAACTCAGATGTTAAAAAACAATAATATACTGCCTCCTTATTACTACATTGTTCTCCCCCCTCAAAACTCCTACTCAAACATTGTAATGATATAAGCCGATGCAGATTGGAGTGGTAGTGGAAAGATTATCTTCATCATCTATTTATGCAAGTTAACATGTTACTGACTCACTCAGTATGTGTGAATATCATCCTAATTAAGTTGTTATTGCTGAGGATGTTAAAGTGTCAAGGAGGGTCCAATCTGGTTTTTCACAAAAGCAGTCGCCAAAAACAAGATTTTCTTTTCAATTCTTCTCTAGCCCCAACAGAATTGGGTGAGTCCTCCAGTGTCTTCGCCAGTTGGGCCGCTAATTCTTTTGGTGGAAATGTATCTTTTATGGCTCAACATATCAATTTGACTATCATTCTCATATCATTCCTTACTTCCACTTGGTGTATGGCATGCCGTGGTTTGGGTGAGCCGAAGAAACACAGCAGGTTAGGAAAACATATATGGCATTAATTGGAAAGGCCTGTCATGACGGCATCTAATACATCCAATTTGAAACGTCATGGATGCAAGAGTTGTTGGAGAAAATGGAAAGAAATTGAAATTGAGCCAAGTTGCAAACTCTGGTTTGCACCGTACTTTGAGCTAATAGTATGATTAGTTTCACTAGTGATAAGTAGAAACTGATAAGTCATTAATTATATATGTAATGAGTCGATAATTGTAGGCTTTTGAATCACTCGATTCCGATACCGAGTGAATGAGAAATTAATACTCGAAGCAAAGGAAAAAGTCAGCTCAGCTCGGCCTGTACCTGTGATGGGCTCAGGTAGCAGACGGAGCTGCGTACCTGATGGGTTTAGATTGTGGACTGGGCTACAAGCCGGACTGCGGGCAGCAGACTACAGGCCGGGTCTTGTAGCACCGGGTCGGATCTTATCAGCCAGGGAAGAGTTTGTTCCGTTTAAACTCTCCAGGTTGTTGAGATTAGGCTAAGGTTAAAATTTTGAAAAGTTGTTAAACTTTAACCAGCCGAGCTGACCTAAATTTGTTTTGATTTGACGGCTCAGATTGAACAGTTAGATGATCTGATGGCTGAGGTCAGACCTAGCGCAGTTATCTGATCCGATGGTTTAGGCCGAGTTGGTATCTGATCTTATGGCTGAGATTGGACTGACTGTAACTGATGACCTCAGAATTTTCTTATAAATGGTGGCCGAGGGTGACCTCTGTGGACACACACTCAGAATTAAAGTTCCTATCTTTCTCTGCAATCTCCCTCGCTGCATTTTCATACTCTCCCAAACACTTTGCATTTTTCGTATACCGAGAAGGTGAGGACATCTTAAAGGTTCGTAGATTTCAACGCTGCAGTGCCGCTTGTCTGAACTGAACTCCGTTGTATCCTAGGAGACGGTTGCTCCTCTGGTTGGGCACAGTGTACCGGAGCAATAACGTCTTAAGGACAGAGTCCTATACTCACCTCGGATCTCTGCTCGGCTGAGCTGTAGGGATATTACCGAGCCGAGCTCTGCTTTGTGCTGAGCTCTGCTGTTGTGCTTAGAACATTCGTTGTTCTGAAGCATTCTTGCTGAGCTCTGCCTTGTGCTTAGCTCTGCTGTTTGGCTGAGGACATTCGTTGTTCTGCAGCATTGCTGTGCTGAGTTGTGCTCGACTGAGAGCACAACTGTTTTTTGTTGTGCTGAGGTGCCGAGGTCGGCAGGTCGGTGATCAGCCCAGAACACAAATACAATTGTGCCGACTAGACTGATCTGATCTGATATGTCTGATCAGACTAACTGTAGTTCAACTCTGTTGGAAGGCTGACAACACAGAACAGTGGTTTTGAAGTGTTGCTTAGTTTAGGTCGGCTGACTATTCAGAACGCAAACTCAATTGCGATATCTGAACTGTCTTGACTTAGCAGATCTATCCAGTCTATCTTGAGCTTGGCAGGTCGGCCATTACAATACAAAAGTCAATTTGTCTGACTTGAATTATTTCCAACAATTCTTAAGACGTTTTTCGTTTAGATTCTATACTGATTCCTGCGTGTTTCTGTCTGACAGAGACTAAATGGAGAACACGAGTTCAAACTCAGTTCAATGCGCATACGTGCACAGCTCTGCTCCAATGGCACGAAATGCTAGGGTGCTAAAGAATGTTCCTGCGCAGGGTCCTGCAGTGGCTCAGATGGAGAAACCGGAGAAGTTCAGTGAGAGCTTCTTCAAACTTTGGCAGCAGAAGATGTTATTCTTCTTAACTGCCATGGGGTTGGCTTCTTTCCTGACCGAGGACCCGCCTGTGGAGGGGTTCTGAGGAGGACCGACCCAAAATATGGAACACAAACTCTTTGTTGAGGCCTGGAACATCAATAATTATGTTTGTCTGAGTCATATTCTGGGGTGCTTGGACAATTCCTTGTATAGTTTGTACTGCACATACAAAACCGCAAAGTCTTTATGGCAGACTTTGAAAAGAAATACCGTACGGAAGATGCCGTCACTAAGAAATTTATTGTCCGCAAATTCCTGGATTTCAAAATGTCTGACTCTCGCACTGTTGTTTCTCAAGTTGAGGAACTTTAGACGTTGGTAGCCGAGATGGAAGAGGAGGTCATGTTGCTCAGTGAATCTTTCATGGTGGCTGCAGTGATTGAGAAGCTACCTCTTTCGTGGATGAAATTCAGAAGCTATCTCAAGCACAAGCGAAAGGAGATGACATTGGAGATCTGATTACATGTCCAAGAATTTTGAATTTTGTGGCTCACATGTTGAACTCATCCACTAAATCATTTTATGTTGGTACACACAAATCATCCACAATTCATGCTAAATTTGTGGAGAATTCAAACTCATCTTTACTAGTACACATGTGGCGTTTTAAGTAAGCTATTGGAGTTGAATATACACTTTATTTTATGTATATTATGTGTGACATAAAATATATTACATGTGCAAGAAGTTTGAATTTAATCGGAGAAAAATCGTGTAATCGACGAAAGTCCAAAATTCGATTTTCTAAGAATACAACACATGGAACGTTTTTTGGCATGAGATGTAACATGTATCTGGACACTTTGTACACATTCAAGACATGTTAAAGTGTTCTAGAAAATTCAAATTAGGGCTGATTGCAATTTACCATATATGTGTAATTATTATGCATTATTTGACAAAGCTTACTAAAATGAAATTCAGCACATGGTCAAGTCAATTCACACGCCATTTTCACTTTGAATGGAGCCTAGGTGGAGCTTAGTTTGCATCTCAATTGGTGAAAAATATGTCACACAAGGTTAATGACATAATAGAGGGCACTACACATGGAATGAATTCAAACTAGTCACATGCTGAAAATTTCAGCACATGCTACTAAGAGTGGCCGATTTCGGTGACTTAATGGCTCTTAATTTGCATACCAAAACTTAAGGCATTGATGTGTGGTAGTATGACAACATTTTGACTATTTTTGAGCACTTGTCTTGTAAGTTTTTTCATATTTTACAGCTGATTAAAGGATGCCAAGTTGGACCAATCATCAAGTGACAAGTAAGCAAGGTCAAGTCATCCTTCCAATCATAGTGCGCCATGTAAGTAAGATGTTGTCATCTCTACACAAGAAAATCTTCCAATGGCATTAAAGAGAATTCTCAAGAAAGGAAGAGGCCCTAAGGGGGCGGCCAAGAATGGATAAAAAGAAGAGAATAGTGCAAACAAGGCAAGAACTACAACTCATATTCTCTCAAGTGTAAGAAGCTCTGCAACTTTCTTCTTCTTCTTCTCTCAAGCATATTGTTCATATATTATGCATATTCTATATGCTTTGTATATACTATCCACACTCATTCATTGTTGTAAAAGGTTGATCAAGGTGTGATCAAACCTTCATTCAATCGATGGTGGTGTCCGTGATTTGTTTGCTTGATTGTATCGTTTGAAAAATGGTGGAGTTAGTGTTTAACTCCAGTCATCCTTGTGATATGGTTTTTTGGTGTTTAGTGATAATCGAGGAAGGCGTCCTCGAAGACTAGAGTAGTTTGATTTAATCGAACCAGTATAAAATCCTTGGTGTCTTTACTTTACTGCACTTTACTTTCAGTTTCCAACATTCTGACTCAATTTCATTGCAAAGGTAAAAATAGTAAACGAATTTTAAAAATCATAAAATTTTGCAAAAAGATAGCCACACTTCCTAGTTTTCAATTGGCGCAAGTTTCAACTCATTTGGATAAGTATAAGTCAGTCAAACTTGAATAGTTCCGAGACTAGTGCAATCTGATTTTCAGAGTTGCAAAGGTTGAGAACATCAACGTGATTGACATACTTTCCAAAGGAATTTTCAGAAATTGTTTCAAACCCATTAAAATACATAACGTGAGGGTCTTGTCATTAAATTTTTAGACCATTTGGAGTCACCAATTGATCGGAATAAAATTTTCAAGTTGGAGCACAGTTTCTGGCAGATTTGCGCAATCTGGTCAAAAACGTAGTTTCAAGGGGTTAGGAGTGGTTTTTAAGTTGAAATTTTTATGAGATACTCAGAACAACTGAGAGTAAATTCTCACCGAATTTCATAATTTTTGGAGGTCTGTATCTTGGTCTTTTAATTATTTCAAATTAGGATCTGAAAACAGAAAATACTTTCAGAAGTGAGGTTTTTGGTTCAAAACTTTTTAAAAACCAAATTTTTGGCACCCACTATTCAACCCCCCTTCTAGTTGTGCTTTACAAGTGGTATCAGAGCGCATCCACACTCACGACAAGAGGATCCAACGATCTTTGTGAAATGGCATGCACTAGTTATAAAACCGAGCAAGAAGGAATGTCAACCGTAAAGCCTCCTCTTTTAGATGGTGAGTCTTTTATATAATGGAAACTTAGAATGAAACTTTTCTTTATGGCCATTGATATAGACTGTGGTCCATTATAGAAGATGGTCTGTTTATTCCTTCTAAGTAATCTACTGTTGATAGTGTCACACTAGGGGTCGTAAAACCGAAACAAGAATATATTACTGATGGCAAAAAGAAATTAAATATGAATGCTAGAGCCATGCAATTTCTTTTAAACGGGTTGAGTAAAAGTGAATCGAGTTATGTGTCTAATTGTTCTAGTTCCCAAGAGATGTGGAGAATTCTTGAAATGAAACATGAAGGGACTAGTCAAGTTAAAGAGTCTAAAATAAATATGCTTATGTCTACTCTTGAGTCTTTCAAGTTATTACCAAACGAATCTATTGTTGATATGGACTTACGCTTGACTAACATCTACAATTCTATTGAGTCTCTTGGAAAAGCTTTTTCTACACAGGAAAAGCTTCAAAATGTGCTAAGAAGTCTCCTATCCGAATGGGACCCCAAAGTCACAGCGATTGAGGAAAGTAAAGAAACGAGATCAATAAAAATGGAGGAACTAATCGGATCATTGAAGGTATATGAAAACAAACTCACTCTAAGAAATTCTGAATCTACTTCTAAACAAGATAAGGCTAGAACGTTTAAATTATACGTCTCTACCTCTTATGATCGCGTAGATGATAATGACACAGATTCCGATGATGAAGATCTAATCACGTTGGGTAAAAGATTGATAAAGATCATGAGAAAATCAATTAAAAACAAATGTAAGGCTACTTCAACTAAGAATCATAGAAATAAAAATAATGAGGACATAAAGTGCTATGAATGTGGAAAACTTGGACACATGTCATATGGCTTTCTAAACAAGGACAAACAAACAAACAAAAATCGTGGCAGGGACTGGAATAAAACTATACTCGTCTCAGAACCTAAACAAAGGAGAAGAGCCTTCAAAGCCTCCATATGGAGTGACTCATCCGATTCTGAGACTGAAAGAACTGAAGAAGAAACGGCACAAGTATGCTTTAAATCCAAAGCATCGAATGAGATATCTTCTGACTCTGTTCAGATTCCGAGCCTTCTTATGATGATTTATTTTGTCAATATCTTGAGTTTCATAAGTTTTCTAAGGCTCTTGCAAAAAAGAAATACGTTTAATTGAAAACAAGAAATTTTTAGAATCTTCTAACTCGAATCTTGTATCTAAATTAAACGATCGAAAAGAAGAATTGTCTTGCATGATAAAATTCATTAAAGTCTGAAATTTCATCTTTGACAACAGAGAATAATGAAATGAAATCCGAGATTTCAAATTTGAAATCAAGAAATACGGATTTAGAAAAAATGATGAAACAGTTTGATACGGGCACAAACATGCTAGATCGCATCATCTCCTCACAAAAGCATAAAAGCAACAAAACCGGATTAGAATACGTTGAACAAAATAAATCAACCAAATTTATTCTATCTTCATCTAAGAAAACACATGCAAATGTAGCACCTAAAAGGATGCCTAGGTCACCCCCTACTTCATCTCATCGTCCTTCTTCTTCTTGTATATAATTATGTGCCGTATAAATACGAAAAGAAACCATTGATGCATACACGACATTCATACAACACAAATGCATCTAGATCATGCACCATGCGCACTAACACAAAGGCATATCAAAAACGAAAATTTTATCATGAGTATGATGCATTCTCGGCCATAGGCCAAACGGATTTGCACCTAACGTTTATTATATTACGTCTTCATCTTTTTTTCTCACCTTTTGGAAGACCTAGAAAGGTAACACAAGTTTGGGTACCAAAAGGTACATTTGCAAAGGGTTGAATAAATAGCCCTTAAGAACGCACTTGAAATGCATGATTTTTGTTGATATACTATAAATTGCTTTCCATCCTTACATGTACTTTTGATATCATTTACAAAATAAAAGAGGACAGAGAGCATGATTGCATGATTTAAGGGGGAGCACAACGATATGAAATTCAAAATTCAAAATTCGAATTTGTGCATATTTGGAGGGGG
The DNA here is from genome assembly GCA_036186865.1 of Eustoma russellianum. Lineage (NCBI taxonomy): Eukaryota > Viridiplantae > Streptophyta > Magnoliopsida > Gentianales > Gentianaceae > Eustoma > Eustoma russellianum. Next base: position 21,385,501 of record AP025040.1, on the reverse strand, counting down.
AGCAATAATATTTAAATCATGAACCAATGTTAATTTGTAAATCATCAAAAGGGGAAGATTGTTGACAAAAGTGTTTGAATGATTTACAAATGCATGATTTAAATAGTACGAGTTTACGAAATGCATGACAAAATTATTATTTGACACGTTTATGTGATATACATGCTTCATATGTTTATATATATTGTTGCCGTACTAACAAGCCATGAAGCGTTAAAGCTTACATCATATGGAAAACATTTGTTGTCTTTGAACTATTTTCAGGTGCCACAATTAATGAACTAAACTAGTTCATTAAGTAATGTACTTAAGTTAATGAACTAACTAGTTTATTAAATGGAGACATATTTGGACAAAGCTTTATGGCAACAAAATTGGAAATGGAAAGTCTCCTCCTTATTCTTCTTCACACGCCATATATATATATATATTATATATATATATATATTCATAATTTTATTAAAAAGGCACAATACACGTATATTTCGACGTACTACCCACACGTTACATATATTACAAATGTACGTCGACGTCACACCACTATATACACCTCATATTTATGAGTATATTTAGGTATTATATCATATGATATAAGTCATGGTGATGACAAAATTATATCGACACGATACGAGGTCATAAACCGAAAATTGTCGTATCGGGTGACTACTGAAACTTCACCGTCGTGTCACGTACTTTCCATATAAATATGGCTAGCCCATATACATCAAAAATAGCCAAAAATTTTGTGGCTCACATGTTGAACTCATCTACTAAATCATTCCATGTTGGCACACACAAATCATCCATAATTCATGCTAAATTTGTGGAGAATTCAAACTCATCTTTACTAGTACACATGTGGTGTTTTTAAGTAAGCTATTGGAGTATAATTGTAGCGCCCCGCTCCCGAGCCCTAGCATCGGGAACAGTGCACCCGCCGTATCTCACTAAGGAGAATACAAGGCGTCAAATCGATCTCTTACATGTAAGAAATGACGTAGAAATTTTTCTCGCGGAAACGTAAATCATAACTTAAATTAAACTCCAATAATTGTCATTACATTACTGAATAAAAATTCTGATAATAAAAGTAATAAAGAAGTCTATGAAAATCCCCAAAAGATAACTACCAAAAATCAGCTGCAGAGTTCCCCTCGTATCCTAGATGCAGCTATCAACCAGCCCACTCAGCTATGTTCGTCCCGTCCTCAACAAAGATGTACTCGTAGTCCTCATCCGGCTCACCTGGGAAGTAGGGGTGAGTGACAGAAATCACCCAGTAGATGCCCGCCTCAAACAAATACAAAACGTACATACCGAAATGATACAGCCACATAGCACATAAACATGATATACCATATAGCACATACATATAAGATAACATGCATAAGATAAAGTAAATGCGGTAAGTAAAGCACTCCACATAAAAATGCGCAAGTACGTGATGCATGCTCAATTAACGTGTCACACGCAACAAGAATCATGTCATGCAATATGCCCTAGACCTATATGCAATGCATGATCCCGGGATTGACTGGATGCCTGTAGCCCGTACACTACAATCCACCCTGACCGATGCCCGTGGCCCGTACACCACGATCCACCTTAACCGATGCCCATGGCCCGTACACCATGATCCACCATGACCGAGTACCCATGGCCCGTACACCATGATCCACTCCACTTGAGCGTCTGAGACCCGTACATCTCAACCCACTCCAAATGCAATGCACGTGCCATGAATGCAGCAACAACCAAATCGCCTGGGGCCCGTACGCCCATCCTCACCATCTCCGGCACTCAATATTTGGCTTCGTAAAATTTTCAAATATTGGAAAGTTGTTATTTATCACCACCCTTATTTTTGTCCTTAGCTTGTATTAATTTACTAGAATTTTCTACTAATTTACCCTATGATTCCCTTATTTAATTTTATTTATTACTATTAATTTTTGATTACTTAAATTTACCAAACTTCAGAAATTAAGTGAAAATAATTTAATTTTAACCTTTTATATTTTCTGGAATTTATTTGAATTTTATTGGCATTTAATTATATTTCTCTGGTCTGATCCGCCAGGCCCGATACGTTTTTTTTGAGAGGTTAATGGGCCGCCTTCGGCCCGACCCGCTGGCCAGTCGACCCGGTCCGTTGGCTGGCCTATTCTCCGTCTTACTTTAATTATTTATTTATTTATTTATTGGCTGTTCCACCAGTGGCAACCCGCGCTGTGATTTGTTTTTCGTTCCCAACCCCCATTTTCTCCTATTTCCAGTCTATAGGAACCTATTCTAAGGCCAAAACATAACTTGTTAAAGGCTCCTAATGTAAAAGTTCCCCCTTTTCCCTATTTTTAAGGATATTTTGTTTTCGATTCAATCATACCACCAATTTCACACACATACATGCACACAACAGCCATAAACAATATATCTCATGCTTTCCAACATATACAAAATTAACAACTTAAACAAATAAAAACAACGAAACAAAATTTACAACTTAAACAAATAAAACAACGAAGCACATTAGTATACCATCAAAGCATGCATGAATCATATCCGTTTGAGGGGGAAGAGTGTAGCGCCCCAGCCCGATACCGTTATCGGAACCAGTGCACCCGCCGTAGCCTACTATGAGAACTACGAAGCGTCAAGCAGATCAAGCATACATCCTTCATAATGTAAGTTAAAACCAGCGGAACGTCATAAAATCTAAACCTTCGTTGTCAATATTACAACCAGAAAACTGCAGCGGAAATAAAACTGTTTGTTCATCTAGCCGACATAAGTTTTAGAACAACATAATAACAATGAGTTTCAAACTCAAACAAAATAGTCCACATCTATCTATTCCCTTGTCCATCATCCCATTGAGCCCACTCGCCGTCGTCTTCGATAAATATCAACTCATAATCAGGCTCACCTGAAAAGGAGACAGAATGATTGTTCTTAGCGAAAACTTCGCCAGCAAGTAACCCGTCTATACACCCTACGGAATCACACACGTCGAGTCACCAGTGTATAAAACATTGCCCAAAAATAAGGTGCTCGGGTTAACAAATAGCATCTTAATAAGAATTACTCACAACAGATAAAGCACATATGTGAACACAGTTACGAGAACCAACATGTATTAAAACAACGAATCACATAAGCAAGTCATAGACTAACCACGTTTCTTGCATGTCAAGTCTTATGCTTCGTGTATCATGATGCATGTACTTCTTTAAAATCACACACAACACTCATGCATATGCCTTCTTTCATAAACATGTCATGCATGTCATTTCACAAACATTTCATCACTTTACATATCATATTCTTCGCGTAGCAGAACTTTATACCCTGTGGGTGATCAGTCCACAGCCATCATAACTTTATACCCCGTGCTGAAAGGTCCACGGCCCCATTACATATATCATATATCCGTGCTGAAAGGTCCACGGCCCCATTACATATATCATATATCCGTGCTGATAGGTCCACGGCCCCATAAAATACTTCATTTTCCGTGCTGATAGGTCCACGGCCCCATAACATACTTTATACCCTGTTGTTGATTCACAGATCACGCTCTTTATACCCTGCTTTCGCAGACGTGACTTTTATACCCTGTGATCAACCCGCAGCCATTTTGTCTTTCGCAAACTTTACCTTTCTTGTTCTTTTGCAAAACATATCTCAAATCAAATGCAAGTGCCCATGTCATGATGCAGGATGCACAGATAGCTTCATATCAACATGTAGCACACACACACATACATCTTGTCTATCAAGGATATGATCTTGCACCTCAAACACTCCCTAAACGTGTTTTACCAAGTCCATTTGTCTCACTTATTCACTAGAATTCAATCTTATGCTTACTTAATCAAACTTACCATCTACACCTCAAATATATCTCAAATACCCTTGCATTTTATGTTCAAAAGAAGTGTATAAAGTTACTACACTTACATAGGGCGCTTAAAGGGTCAAAAATACTTCCAGAATACTTGGAACGCCACTTGGAGCGCCTAATGTGGACATGAAGCGCCTCTACTAGGCGTTCGAAGTGTTCGGGGATGATTCAGGACACATTGAACACCACATGAAGCGCCTAATGTGACATGAAGCGCCTCATGTAGGCGTTCGAAGTGTTCTGACGGTTCTAAATTGCAGTTTTTCTGTACGGGAAAGCTTCTGGACACATTGAACGCTACATTAGGCGCCTAATGTGACATAGAGCGCCTAATGTAGGCGTTCGAAGTGTTCTGACGATGCCAAACTGCAGTTTTTCTGCAGTAACTTCCTCTCCAACACCTTTCTTCTTCAACCCTTCCATATCCAACACTTAAAGATCCATCTTAACATCTAGATTCATCATACTTAACACACATCTAATCATAAATTGATGCTTAGTTATGTCTAACAATATCCACTCTAAATCTTCAATCATTCACCACCTTCATAAGTTATCATCAACAATGCTCAACCAAACAAGACTACAGCAATGTCATCACTCATCCCTCAATTTCCTGCACTTACTCTCAACATCTAAGTGTATACAACCGACACAAGAGTAGAGCAAGACAATAAACACATCAACATATATACTTTCATGGGCATGGTTGACTAACAACAAGTACTGCACAACTATTTCAGAAATATGGCCCAAAGAACAAGACTTTACACAATTAGCAACAAGACTTACATATAACAAAGCATTTATGATAGACAAGACAAGAATACTAATGTGTGATTCATATTTTCTCTTTGTAAGAACATAGGGCCTAAAGTATCAAAATTTACATAAAGCGTATAGAAAGATTACTTGCCTTGGTTTCTAGTTAATCTTACGGATTTACTGCAGAATTTCAATGGAGATTGCACCTAGGTTGGCCTTCTTCCTTCCTTTTCCTTCCTCTCCGCTTCTTCTTCCTCTTCTTTCTTCTTCTCTTTGCTCCTGCGGTTTTTCCCTCTTATTTTTGATGGTATAACCGTCCCCTAAGGCTGAGATGGGGAGTTATACTAACTTCCTATAACTCCCCTTAACTCCTAGTAGGGACCTCTTAAGTAATTTCCCATACTTTCTTTTAATTCTATTTCTAACCCCTTTCTTTTGTTCTTCTATGTTTATGTACTAAGTCACATACCCTATATAATTAATTAAGTTGCATTCAAAGTTGACCTAAGTATCGAAAGTTGCGCTTAAAAATCACGGGGTGTAACATTCCACCCCCCTTACAAAAAGTTTCGTCCTCGAAACTTACGTACCTTAGTCAAAGAGCTGAGGATACTTCTCCCGCATTTGTTCTTCGAGCTCCCAAGTGGCTTCACGTTCCGTGTGATTGCTCCATTGAACCTTTACATAAGGGATCACTCGCTTCCTCAACACTTGATCCTTTCGGTCCACAATTTTCACGGGTACTTCCTCATATGTAACATCGTCCTTGAGTTCCAAAGGTTGAGCTTCAAGTACATGACTTGGATCCGCCACGTACTTTCTTAATTGTGACACGTGGAATACATTGTGAACTTGCGCCAACACCGGAGGTAATGCCAACTTATATGCCAAGGCTCCTACCTTCTCAAGTATTTCATAAGGACCAATAAAACGAGGGCTTAGCTTGCCTTTTACTCCAAACCTCATGACGCCCTTCGTAGGTGATACCTTCAAATAAACTTTTTCACCCACATCAAAGTCCAATGGTCGTCGTTTGGAATCTGCCCAACTTTTGCTGCGGTCCTGAGCCGTCTTGAGTCTTTCCCGGATGACTTTCACCTTCTCTAATGTTTTCTCTAATAGCTCAGGCCCAGTGATGGTCCTCACGCCCACTTCGTCCCAATAAATCGGAGACCTACATTTCCTTCCATACAAAGCCTCAAAAGGAGCCATATCAATTGCGCTGTGGTAACTATTGTTATAAGAAAACTCCATCAGCTTTACCATTCCATCCCAACTCCCTTTGAAATCCAGCACGCAAGCTCTTAGCATATCTTCCAAGGTTTGAATTGTCCGCTCGGACTGTCCATCAGTTTGGGGATGATATGCCGTACTCAACCTTAATTCTGTACCCATGGCTTCTTGAAACGCTGTCCAAAACTTAGATGTGAACCGTGAGTCTCGATCGGATACTATACTTACCGGAACACCATGTAAGCTCACAATGTTCTCCATATACACATTCACTAGTTTGTCGAGAGGTGTTTCACTTGAAACGGGTAGGAAATGGGCAGACTTTGTTAAACGGTCCACGATAACCCAAATCATGTCACATCCACTTCTTGTCATTGGTAATCCGGCTACAAAATCCATTGTGACATGTTCCCATTTCCATTCCGGAATTTCCAACGGCATCAACAATCCACCGGGCCGCTGGTGTTCCGCTTTGACTTGTTGACACACTAAACACCTCTCTATGAATTCCGCAATATGTCTTTTCATCCCGGACCACCAATAGTATCGCTTGAGATCTCTATACATCTTTGTGCTACCGGGGTGTATCGATAACCTTGAATTATGAGCTTCTTGCAAAACTTCTTTCCTAAGTTCGTCAACATCCGGCACGCATAATCTTTCCCTAAACCATAAGCTCCCATCATCCTTAGTCCGAAATCCTTCAACTGGACTATGTTTCCCCCTTTCCATTATCTCACTTAAAGCCTTATCTCTCTTCTGTGCCTCCTTTATCCGATCGATCAAACTCGGGGTGATAGTTAATGCTGTCAAAACGTTCACCGTGGATTCAATCAAATCCAAACCAAACTCCTCCATCTCTCTTTCCAGTGGTGATTGTCGTGCATGGCTGGACTTCCGACTTAAGGCGTCGGCTACCTTGTTAGCCTTTCCCGGGTGATAATGAATAGTTAGGTCGTAGTCTTTTAGCAACTCCAACCACCTCCGCTGCCTCATATTCAATTCCTTCTGTGAGAACAAATACTTTAGACTCTTATGATCCGTGAATACCGCGCACTTCTCTCCATACAAATAATGCCGCCAAATCTTCAAGGCGAACACAACCGCGGCAAGTTCAAGATCATGTGTGGGATAGTTTTGTTCATAAGGCTTTAACTGTCTTGAGGCATACGCGATGACTCGTTCGTTTTGCATTAAAACACAACCTACAAACAAAGTGTTAGTCTAAACTTAATGGGTATACAAGATCATAACCTTATACTATAATTTACGTACCTAACCCATTCTTTGACGCATCACTATAAATCACAAATCCATCCGTTCCAGAGGGTTGAGCCAATACTGGAGCTGTCGTTAATCTCTTCTTAAGCTCCGTGAAACTTTGCTCGCATTCCGCCGTCCACTCAAACTTGGGCTTCTTTTGAGTAAGGCGACTAAGAGGTACGGCAATTCTCGAGAATCCCTCAACAAATTTTCTGTAATAACCCGCTAGACCCAAGAAACTTCGCACTTCGGTGACGTTGGTAGGTCTAGGCCATTCAGTTATGGCTTCCACCTTCTTCGGGTCAACAGCAATCCCCTCTTCTGATATCACATGACCCAGGAAAGCCACACTTCTTAACCAAAACTCACACTTGCTAAACTTTGCATAAAGTTGTTTCTGCCTCAAAATGCCTAGTACGGTTCTCAAATGCTCAGTGTGAGTTTGCTCGTCAGGAGAGTACACAAGAATATCATCTATGAATACCACTACAAACTTATCCAACTGTTCTCGAAAGACGGTATTCATAAGATCCATAAAAGCCGCAGGGGCATTTGTCAATCCAAATGGCATCACTAAAAATTCATAGTGGCCATACCTTGTGCGGAAAGCTGTCTTTGCGATGTCCTCGGCCTTCACTCGCAACTGATGATACCCTGATCGGAGATCAATTTTAGAGAAAATCTTGGCGCCCTTGAGTTGATCAAACAAATCCTCAATTCGTGGAAGGGGATACTTATTCTTGATGGTAACTTTATTCAACTCTCTATAATCGATACAAAGCCTCATGCTACCATCCTTCTTCTTTACAAACAAAACAGGTGCTCCCCAAGGCGATACACTAGGGCGGATGAACTTCTTGTCCAATAACTCCTGCAGTTGCTCCTTCAACTCTCTCAGTTCTGCCGGAGCCATTCTATAAGGAGCTTTAGAAATAGGTTCTGTCCCTGGAATCAAGTTGATCTCGAACTCAACTTCCCTCGGGGGTGGTACTCCTGGTAAATCTTCCGGAAACACATCAAGGAATTCATTGACCACTGGAATTTGCTCAATAGACGGTACCTCCTGAGTAACATCCATGGCATACACTAGAAATCCCTCAGCACCTTTCCTTAATGCCTTGCGCGCTTGTGCAACCGACACGTACACCTTTTTGGGTACCTTCTTTCGTTCCGCATCTCCTTGAAATATTACCTCCTCCATCTTAGCATTCTTGATTGTCACTTGTTTCAACCGACAATCAATATTAGCGTGATTCTTGGCTAACCAGTCCATTCCTAATATGACGTCAAAGTCATACATCTGAATAGGGATCAGTGTGGCAGGGAATGTTTGTCCTTCAAACTCCAATTCACAATCCCGGTACCGATGATACGAAACCATAATTTGATCTCCGGCCGCTTGAACACGATACGGAATTTCTAACCACTCAGGCAGACTACTCAGGTGTTTAGTGAATCTCTTTGCTACGAAGGAGTGGCTTGCGCCGCTATCAAAGAGCACGTTGGCAGGTACCTTATTTACTAATATCGCACCTAAAGCCATATCAAGTTATACACGGAAAATTAAGCACATAATACTCAATTCATTAAAGATTTAAACTTAGTTTAAATGGTACCTGCTACTACGTCGGTAGCCTCCTGCACATCCGTATCCGTCATGAGATGTACACGGGCATTTGCTCTAGGCTTCGCTCTCGGCTGCTGAGCCGCCTCTCCAGGATTATTTTTCTTCATCTCCGGGCAATCTCTAATTATATGGCCCACTTGACCACATCGAAAACATGCCCCAGCCACTTTCCTACACTCTCCAACATGGTTCTTGCCGCAATGTGGACAAACTCCTATAGCCTGCTGAGCTACTTGATTCTGGGGTGGCAGTCTCTGAAAATTCCCAACTGGCCCTCTCTTCGGAATCTTGACCCAACTTCCGGGTCTTCCACCAACTCTCACATCCTCCCTTGGTCTCTTGCCTCTATCAGACCCTCCTGCGCTAGCTGCTCTTGCCGCCACTCGGCGAAAATCACTCTCAACACGGTAACACGCATCTAGCATATCCTCATAAGTTTTCATCCCCGCATTCACTATCGCCGATTGTATCCTCGAGTCCAAGCCCCTCTCAAACTTCGTCATCTTAAGACGATTATCAGACATAATCGCAGGGGCAAACTTACCCAGGGCATGGAAACGATCTGCATACTCCGACACTGTCATCCTTCCTTGCTCCAGTCTGTCAAACGCCCTTATCTTGTCCAAGATCGCCGTCTCCGGTACGTAGTATTTCAGGAAAACATCACAAAACTGTGTCCATGAGATTGGTGGGGTCATTCTCAACACCATTCCTTCCCACCATTCGCCAGCCTTGCCACTTAAAAGGGGTGTGGCCACCTCAACTTTTATCTCATTCGGAACTTGCACCAGCCGGAAACATTTCTCAACCTCAGCCAACCAATGCTGAGCCTCTTCAGGATCCGTACATCCATCGAACTCCGGCACCCTCATCTTCCTCATCTCTCCATAAAAGAACCTGATGTTATGCTGTGGCGGTGGTGGAGGCGGAGGCTGATGCTGCTGCACATACCCTTGTGCAATGACCGTCAGCGCATCAGTGAGTACTTGGGGTAAAACCACTTGTGGTGGCTGGTTCTCCTGTCCATTGCCAGAGTTGCCTGTGTTATCTCTTCTTGGAGGCATATTTCGCTGAAAGGTTAACATTTCATTAGCATTCAGTAAATACAAAAAGGTTACTGAAGGCTCGAATGCGTACTAATAGGTGAGGTGTGTAGCATAACTATTAATACAAAATTAGATGATAAATGCGCTCGCACACACCCAACCCATATCATACTTAACCACTAAAGAGATCAGTACTTATAACTAAGGATCAGCCTTAAGGGAGAATCATAGCTTAGGAGTCTAAAAGATCATGAACTTAAGTTTCCGAAATAGATCTGAAGCCTAGGCTCTGATACCACCTGTAGCGCCCCAGCCCGATACCGTTATCGGAACCAGTGCACCCGCCGTAGCCTACTATAAGAACTACGAAGCGTCAAGCAGATCAAGCATACATCCTTCATAATGTAAGTTAAAACCAGCGGAACGTCATAAAATCTAAACCTTCGTTGTCAATATTACAACCAGAAAACTGCAGCGGAAATAAAACTGTTTGTTCATCTAGCCGACATAAGTTTTAGAACAACATAATAACAATGAGTTTCAAACTCAAACAAAATAGTCCACATCTATCTATTCCCTTGTCCATCATCCCATTGAGCCCACTCGCCGTCGTCTTCGATAAATATCAACTCATAATCAGGCTCACCTAAAAAGGAGACAGAATGATTGTTCTTAGCGAAAACTTCGCCAGCAAGTAACCCGTCTATACACCCTACGGAATCACACACGTCGAGTCACCAGTGTATAAAACATTGCCCAAAAATAAGGTGCTCGGGTTAACAAATAGCATCTTAATAAGAATTACTCACAACAGATAAAGCACATATGTGAACACAGTTACGAGAACCAACATGTATTAAAACAACGAATCACATAAGCAAGTCATAGACTAACCACGTTTCTTGCATGTCAAGTCTTATGCTTCGTGTATCATGATGCATGTACTTCTTTAAAATCACACACAACACCCATGCATATGCCTTCTTTCATAAACATGTCATGCATGTCATTTCACAAACATTTCATCACTTTACATATCATATTCTTCGCGTAGCAGAACTTTATACCCTGTGGGTGATCAGTCCACAGCCATCATAACTTTATACCCCGTGCTGAAAGGTCCACGGCCCCATTACATATATCATATATCCGTGCTGAAAGGTCCACGGCCCCATTACATATATCATATATCCGTGCTGATAGGTCCACGGCCCCATAAAATACTTCATTTTCCGTGCTGATAGGTCCACGGTCCCATAACATACTTTATACCCTGCTGTTGATTCACAGATCACGCTCTTTATACCCTGCTTTCGCAGACGTGACTTTTATACCCTATGATCAACCCGCAGCCATTTTGTCTTTCGCAAACTTTACCTTTCTTGTTCTTTTGCAAAACATATCTCAAATCAAATGCAAGTGCCCATGTCATGATGCAGGATGCACAGATAGCTTCATATCAACATGTAGCACACACACACATACATCTTGTCTATCAAGGATATGATCTTGCACCTCAAACACTCCCTAAACGTGTTTTACCAAGTCCATTTGTCTCACTTATTCACTAGAATTCAATCTTATGCTTACTTAATCAAACTTACCATCTACACCTCAAATATATCTCAAATACCCTTGCATTTTATGTTCAAAAGAAGTGTATAAAGTTACTACACTTACATAGGGCGCTTAAAGGGTCAAAAATACTTCCAGAATACTTGGAACGCCACTTGGAGCGCCTAATGTGGACATGAAGCGCCTCTACTAGGCGTTCGAAGTGTTCGGGGATGATTCAGGACACATTGAACACCACATGAAGCGCCTAATGTGACATGAAGCGCCTCATGTAGGCGTTCGAAGTGTTCTGACGGTTCTAAATTGCAGTTTTTCTGTACGGGAAAGCTTCTGGACACATTGAACGCTACATTAGGCGCCTAATGTGACATAGAGCGCCTAATGTAGGCGTTCGAAGTGTTCTGACGATGCCAAACTGCAGTTTTTCTGCAGTAACTTCCTCTCCAACACCTTTCTTCTTCAACCCTTCCATATCCAACACTTAAAGATCCATCTTAACATCTAGATTCATCATACTTAACACACATCTAATCATAAATTGATGCTTAGTTATGTCTAACAATATCCACTCTAAATCTTCAATCATTCACCACCTTCATAAGTTATCATCAACAATGCTCAACCAAACAAGACTACAGCAATGTCATCACTCATCCCTCAATTTCCTGCACTTACTCTCAACATCTAAGTGTATACAACCGACACAAGAGTAGAGCAAGACAATAAACACATCAACATATATACTTTCATGGGCATGGTTGACTAACAACAAGTACTGCACAACTATTTCAGAAATATGGCCCAAAGAACAAGACTTTACACAATTAGCAACAAGACTTACATATAACAAAGCATTTATGATAGACAAGACAAGAATACTAATGTGTGATTCATATTTTCTCTTTGTAAGAACATAGGGCCTAAAGTATCAAAATTTACATAAAGCGTATAGAAAGATTACTTGCCTTGGTTTCTAGTTAATCTTACGGATTTACTGCAGAATTTCAATGGAGATTGCACCTAGGTTGGCCTTCTTCCTTCCTTTTCCTTCCTCTCCTCTTCTTCTTCCTCTTCTTTCTTCTTCTCTTTGCTCCTGCGGTTTTCCCCTCTTATTTTTGATGGTATAACCGTCCCCTAAGGCTGAGATGGGGAGTTATACTAACTTCCTATAACTCCCCTTAACTCCTAGTAGGGACCTCTTAAGTAATTTCCCATACTTTCTTTTAATTCTACTTCTAACCCCTTTCTTTTGTTCTTCTATGTTTTATGTACTAAGTCACATACCCTATATAATTAATTAAGTTGCATTCAAAGTTGACCTAAGTATCGAAAGTTGCGCTTAAAAATCACGGGGTGTAACAAAGAGGCACCTACCTTTTTGACGAATTAACTTCCTCCTCTTCTAGGCTTGGATCTAAACAATTGTAGTATAAACATCAATACCTAATAATAAAGGTTTATTTGACTGACTTAAAATAATTAGTTCGTACCTTTATATTATTATTCCTATTTGTCATACCAACACATATATACACAATATAGAATATAGTATTTTATACTTTAAATAAAACAATTTCCAAATATAATTTGAAGGGTGGCGGCCAGTTTATACAAAGTGCACCATAGTTTATAACGATATGCATATGTATATAACACATATTTTATATCCACATAATGCATGCAAAATCATATTTCCCCTTCTGACACTATTTTCGGCCAGTGCACATTTTCTTTGCAATACAAATTGTTTTCTCTTAACCAACAGCATATACATAATTCCAAAAATAAGTGTCCCACATCGATTATACAGGGGATTCTCAGTGAAATAAGAATTTGTTTGAAATAGCGTTTCAAATATCATAACTTTTCAATCAATATGGTTTTTTTTTTCTTGTTTTTTCCCTTCTGTCCACACGATTTTGGCAGCAAAAACACAATTCAATGCATGTGCACCTATTTGGTTTTTTTTTCCATCGATCCAACCCAATATACATATACATAGATATAATATTCATATAGTATTTTATATAAACCCACAAGTTTGGCCGTTGTTCCCTCTGATTCATTCAGCAACAACAACTACTCCACAAAAGATTATCACGGTCGTATATATTTAATTAAATCAATATATAATTTCATCACATACGTATATATAATCAACAATCTATACAACCACAAATATATCATGTATGATCCGGTTTTACTACGAACATATAACCATAAGATTTGCAAAAACATAGTAAATATAGCAAATATACTTGCCTCAATGCGTGGTATATTATATCGTACGAAGATACCGGGTTGAAAGGAACCAAAAATTATCAATTCTTGCTCCTAATGAAGGTCGGCCGAAGGTTTGCTATTTGGGAGAAAAGGCTGCCGTTGGTTTCCCATTTGAGAATGGAAATATTGAATTTCTTTTGGAAGGATAAGGGTGAGAAGAAATAAGGTTGCTGGCAACAATTTGTGTAGAAGAAAAAATGAGGAGGGTTGAATGTTGGGAGGAATAAGGGGGCTGTCGAGGGTTTTTCTTGGAGATTAGGGCCGGCAGCTTTGGTATAGAATGGGTGTTTGATTTGTGTTGTGTAGGTGTACAGATATAGGTGTATGTTAGGGAGAGTTCTATTGTATTTAGGTTATCATATCCTATTATAATTAGGAGTTGTATTTAACTTAAAACCCTATCCTTTCTTCTCCTGTTCACATTAAGATTCTAGAGTTTAGACTTTATTTCCTATTTACTTTTCTTTTGTTAACCGTGTGTGTAGCGTATATATAATATATATATATATATATTGATTATTTTATGTTACGTGTATGTGTGTTTGCATGGCAATGTATATATATCATTTCACATGAAAAATTTACGGGCTGTAACAGACCTCCCCCCTTACAATAAGTTTCGTCCTCGAAACTTGCATATGGCGTAATTAATGACTTAGTATATTTCTACTTGATCCATTCACCTAGACGATGACTGTACTAAACATCCATTGCGTATTCCAAGATGTTAACTATTTCAGTTTCTTATAATAGTCTAAAGCCTCAACATCATTCTTGTATACCTACAAGATAGTTTCTAAGTCCATTATTCTTTGCTTATTTACGATCACAACTTCTCTTCTCAAAATCCTAACATCAAACTTAGGGGTATTGTCATCATATCGGAGGTTTCATACCCCAATCGTCGGTTTATAACGTACTTATAACTGCGGTCATCAGCCCTCTAAAATCAGTTCTTAGGTGTACTATAATCTTCAACTTAATTCTTTGTAATTACAACGTATAAACTTCTATTAACACTACTTGACGTGTATCATTCAACTTATTGCAATCTAAAATTTCATATTCTTAAACTCATCATGTATGATTCTTCTCCTAGTTACATGATCATCTGAAACGTCCATCGAGTCCTCCAATACGCTATCCATCACTATCCTTTATCATCAAATTCTCGAAATCAATCTTACATCTACGAACTAGTTCTATGATCATATCTTTACTTTTTTGAGATATCATCAACCACCTTAATATATGAAGTACGTGTATGGATATATTTTTTTTTCCAAATAAAAATATAGCTTACGTAGCTATAATTTGGAATATAGCTTTAACTTAAGTTGTCAAATCCTAGTATGGCACACTAAATATTGATCGACTTAGGGCATTCTAACCCACCATGCTTCCGCGCACCACACTGATCCACTGTACTCTTCACTTGGTTATTTCAACCGCTAATGCTAATTTAGTTTGATCTCACTTTAAAAGCACACACTACTTGTTCATACTTACTCTATTTCAATTCAAGCCTACTCGATATATCAGCACTTACGTGTTTCTATGAATCAACACTTAACTCGGATTTGTAATAATTTGTTTACTTATTTTAGTGATGCTCACTTATGACTATCAATCGATATCCCTAGTAGGACTAATATCTTCAGCTTATTTGATACTCTAAAATTCAACCTCTTAACCATAACTATAAATCCCTTTGTACGATATTCTTTATTGACTCTGCTAATCATAATGCTAATGAATCCTTTCTTAGTAATTCGTTTCACTACAGATCGTCTCTTAAGGACTACGATCCTAACTTAGACCTAATCATGTTCTGACACCATTGTCGAGGTAGAGGCATGAACCCGGTTCATTTACCGAAATGGTACCGGGTTAGCAGGGTCGAATCTAAGGAATTATACAAATGGTTATAATCATCGCTTAGGTGAGACAAATAATTCAGAGTCGTATGGAGTGTCCTAAGTATACGTGGGCATATCCTTTATTCGATCATCACTTAGGTCTAATGTCATGACTTACCTCTAGAATTGATACTTGGTATGACAATATCTTACGTCTAGAATCGTTACTTTTTTCTAAGTTTGGTGTTTAGAATATAATCATCGCTTATGACTAAAATCAATGCTTATGCTCAAATCATCTCTGATCTTCAAATCACCACTTATGTCTAAGATCGTTTCTTATTTCAAAATCATACTTAGTATATAATCAGCGTTTATGACTAAAATTAATCCTTAATTCGAAGATCACCTCTTAATCAAGATCGTCGCTTATGTCTAAAATCATGACTTACGGGTATGATCATTACTTAAATAATAAGGTCGCATTTTATTCCCAATAATATGCACAATATATAATCATTGCTTACGACTAGAAATCAGTACTTATGCCTAATATCGTGAATTAGGGGCAAATCGTAACTTAATTTTGTTTAAGATCATAACCTAAACCTATACTTCCGCCGTGGATCTAGAATCATGCTCTAAAAGATCGCACTGTCGAACACGTAGTACTTCTTAAACTTATTTTGAAATTAGATCCAAGTGATCGGCGGTGTCAGTTGTGCTGCGCCATCACTGCTCCGCATCTCCTTGTCGAAGAATCTCAGGTCCGAGTGAGGTGGTGGTGGAGGCGACGCATGCCAGTTCAGCAGCCGGTGCTACTGTGCTAAGGTGTTGGTCATGGTGACTATGACATCTTCAAGTGCATGGGATGATCCCCAGATCCTGGTGGTTCTCACCACCATTTTCCAGCTGGCTCACGTCGTGGATGCATTTCTATAATATCAGTTCATGAAAATAAATCAGATTAGTCAATAGCGAGTTAAAAGGGTTGGACCCAGGGTAAAATGGTAATTAGATAGGGAAAGCTCACCATCGGCACACACCTCCCATGACCCGATCATAACTTAGGTCTAAGATCATTGCTTAAGTCTATTTTATTTATTAGGGGTAAAATCGTCCTTTTACAAAAGATCGTAACTTATGTCTAGGTGATCTAATTAATCCTGCGTTTCCGAGGTGGATCTGAAGCCTCGGCTCTGATACCACCTGTAGCGCCCCGCTCCCGAGCCCTAGCATCGGGAACAGTGCACCCGCCGTATCTCACTAAGGAGAATACAAGGCGTCAAATCGATCTCTTACATGTAAGAAATGACGTAGAAATTTTTCTCGCGGAAACGTAAATCATAACTTAAATTAAACTCCAATAATTGTCATTACATTACTGAATAAAAATTCTGATAATAAAAGTAATAAAGAAGTCTATGAAAATCCCCAAAAGATAACTACCAAAAATCAGCTGCAGAGTTCCCCTCGTATCCTAGATGCAGCTATCAACCAGCCCACTCAGCTATGTTCGTCCCGTCCTCAACAAAGATGTACTCGTAGTCCTCATCCGGCTCACCTGGGAAGTAGGGGTGAGTGACAGAAATCACCCAGTAGATGCCCGCCTCAAACAAATACAAAACGTACATACCGAAATGATACAGCCACATAGCACATAAACATGATATACCATATAGCACATACATATAAGATAACATGCATAAGATAAAGTAAATGCGGTAAGTAAAGCACTCCACATAAAAATGCGCAAGTACGTGATGCATGCTCAATTAACGTGTCACACGCAACAAGAATCATGTCATGCAATATGCCCTAGACCTATATGCAATGCATGATCCCGGGATTGACTGGATGCCTGTAGCCCGTACACTACAATCCACCCTGACCGATGCCCGTGGCCCGTACACCACGATCCACCTTAACCGATGCCCATGGCCCGTACACCATGATCCACCATGACCGAGTACCCATGGCCCGTACACCATGATCCACTCCACTTGAGCGTCTGAGACCCGTACATCTCAACCCACTCCAAATGCAATGCACGTGCCATGAATGCAGCAACAACCAAATCGCCTGGGGCCCGTACGCCCATCCTCACCATCTCCGGCACTCAATATTTGGCTTCGTAAAATTTTCAAATATTGGAAAGTTGTTATTTATCACCACCCTTATTTTTGTCCTTAGCTTGTATTAATTTACTAGAATTTTCTACTAATTTACCCTATGATTCCCTTATTTAATTTTATTTATTACTATTAATTTTTGATTACTTAAATTTACCAAACTTCAGAAATTAAGTGAAAATAATTTAATTTTAACCTTTTATATTTTTCTGGAATTTATTTGAATTTTATTGGCATTTAATTATATTTCTCTGGTCTGATCCGCCAGGCCCGATACGTTTTTTTTGAGAGGTTAATGGGCCGCCTTCGGCCCGACCCGCTGGCCAGTCGACCCGGTCCGTTGGCTGGCCTATTCTCCGTCTTACTTTAATTATTTATTTATTTATTTATTGGCTGTTCCACCAGAGGCAACCCGCGCTGTGATTTGTTTTTCGTTCCCAACCCCCATTTTCTCCTATTTCCAGTCTATAGGAACCTATTCTAAGGCCAAAACATAACTTGTTAAAGGCTCCTAATGTAAAAGTTCCCCCTTTTCCCTATTTTTAAGGATATTTTGTTTTCGATTCAATCATACCACCAATTTCACACACATACACGCACATAACAACCATAAACAATATATCTCATGCTTTCCAACATATACAAAATTAACAACTTAAACAAATAAAAACAACGAAACAAAATTTACAACTTAAACAAATAAAACAACGAAGCACATTAGTATACCATCAAAGCATGCATGAATCATATCCGTTTGAGGGGGAAGAGGCACCTACCTTTTTGACGAATTAACTTCCTCCTCTTCTAGGCTTGGATCTAAACAATTGTAGTATAAACATCAATACCTAATAATAAAGGTTTATTTGACTGACTTAAAATAATTAGTTCGTAGCTTTATATTATTATTCCTATTTGTCATACCAACACATATATACACAATATAGAATATAGTATTTTATACTTTAAATAAAACAATTTCCAAATATAATTTGAAGGGTGGCGGCCAGTTTATACAAAGTGCACCATAGTTTATAACGATATGCATATGTATATAACACATATTTTATATCCACATAATGCATGCAAAATCATATTTCCCCTTCTGACACTATTTTCGGCCAGTGCACATTTTCTTTGCAATACAAATTGTTTTCTCTTAACCAACAGCATATACACAATTCCAAAAATAAGAGTCCCACATCGATTATACAGGGGATTCTCAGTGAAATAAGAATTTGTTTGAAATAGCGTTTCAAATATCATAACTTTTCAATCAATATGGTTTCTTTTTTCTTGTTTTTTTCCCTTCTGTCCACACGATTTTGGCAGCAAAAACACAATTCAATGCATGTGCACCTATTTGGTTTTTTTTTCCATCGATCCAACCCAATATACATATACATAGATATAATATTCATATAGTATTTTATATAAACCCACAAGTTTGGCCGCTGTTCCCTCTGATTCATTCAGCAACAACAACTACTCCACAAAAGATTATCACGGTCGTATATATTTAATTAAATCAATATATAATTTCATCACATACGTATATATAATCAACAATCTATACAACCACAAATATATCATGTATGATCCGGTTTTACTACGAACATATAACCATAAGATTTGCAAAAACATAGTAAATATAGCAAATATACTTGCCTCAATCCGTGGTATATTATATCGTACGAAGATACCGGGTTGAAAGGAACCAAAAATTATCAATTCTTGCTCCTAATGAAGGTCGGCCGAAGGTTTGCTATTTGGGAGAAAAGGCTGCCGTTGGTTTCCCATTTGAGAATGGAGATATTGAATTTCTTTTGGAAGGATAAGGGTGAGAAGAAATAAGGTTGCTGGCAACAATTTGTGTAGAAGAAAAAATGAGGAGGGTTGAATGTTGGGAGGAATAAGGGGGCTGTTGAGGGTTTTTCTTGGAGATTAGGGCCGGCAGCTTTGGTGTAGAATGGGTGTTTGATTTGTGTTGTGTAGGTGTACAGATATAGGTGTATGTTAGGGAGAGTTCTATTGTATTTAGGTTATCATATCCTATTATAATTAGGAGTTGTATTTAACTTAAAACCCTATCCTTTCTTCTCCTGTTCACATTAAGATTCTAGAGTTTAGACTTTATTTCCTATTTACTTTTCTTTTGTTAACCGTGTGTGTAGCGTATATATAATATATATATATATATTGATTATTTTATGTTACGTGTATGTGTGTTTGCATGGCAATGTATATATATCATTTCACATGAAAAATTTACGGGCTGTAACAATAATATACACTTTATTTTATGTATATTATGTGTGACATAAAATATATTACATGTGCAAGAAGTTTGAATTTAATCGGAGAAAAATCGTGTAATCGACGAAAGTCGAAAATTCGATTTTCTACGAACACAAAACATAGAACGTTTTTTGGCATGAGATGTAATATGTATCTAAACACTTTTTACACATTCAAGAAATGTTAAAGTGTTATATAAAATTCAAATTAGGGCTGATTGTAATTTACCATATATGTGTAATTATTATGCATTATTTGACAAAGCTTACTAAAATGAAATTCAACACATGGCCAAGTCAATTCACACGCCATTTTCACTTTGAATGGAACCTAGGTTGAGCTTAGTTGGCATCTCAATTGCTGGAGAATATGTCACACAAGGTTAATGACATAAAAGGGGGCACTACATATGGAATGAATTCAAACTAGCCACATGTTGAAATTTCAGCACATGCTACTAAGAGTGGCTGATTTTGGTGACTTAATGGCTCTTAATTTGCATCCAAAACTTAAGGCATTGATGTGTGGTAGTATGACAATATTTTGACTATTTTTGAGCGCTTGTTTTGTAAGTTTTTTCATATTTTAGTGCTGATTAAAGGATGCCAAGTTGGACCAATCATCAAGTGACAAGTAAGCAAGGTCAAGTCATCCTTCCAATCATAGTGCGCCATGTAAGTAAGATGGTGTCATCTCTACACAAGAAATCTTCCAAGGGCATTAAAGAGAATTATCAAGAAAGAAAGAGGCCCTAAGGGGCGGCCAAGCATGGATAAAAAGAAGAGAATAGTGCAAACAAGGCAAGGGCTACAACTCATATTCTCTCAAGTGTAAGAAGCTCTACTACTTTCTTCTTCTCCTCTTCTTTCTTCTTCTTTTTCTTCTCTCAAGCCTATTGTTCATATATTATGCATATTCCATAGGCTTTGAATATACCATCCACACTCATTCATTGTTGTAAAAGGTTGATCAAGGTGTGATCAAACATTCATTCAATCGGTGGTGGTGTCCGTGATTCGTTTGCTCGATTGTATTGTTTGAAAAATGGTGGAGTTAGTGTTTAACTCCAGTCACCCTTGTGATAAGGTTTTTTGGTGTTTAGTGATATTCGAGGAAGGCGTCCTCGAAGACTGAAGTAGGTTGATTTAACCGAACCAGTATAAAATCCTTGGTGTCTTTACTTTACTGCACTTTACTTTCAGTTTCCAACATTCTGACTCGATTTCATTGCAAAGGTAAAAATAGTAAACGAATTTTAAAAATCATAAAATTTTGCAAAAACATAGCCACACCTCCTAGTTTTCATTTGGCGCAAGTTTCAAGTCATTTGGATAAGTATAAGCCAGTCAAACTTGAATAGTTCCGAGACTAGTGAAATCTGATTTTCAGAGTTGCAAAGGTTGAGAACATCAACGTGATTGACATACTTTCCAAAGGAATTTTCAGAAATTGTTTCAAACACATTAAAATACATAACGTGAGGGTCTTGTCATTAAATTGTTAGACCATTTGGAGTCACCAATTGATCGGAATAAAATTTTCAAGTTGGAGCACAGTTTCTGGCAGATTTGCGTAATCTGGCCAAAAACTTATTTTTAAGGGGTTAGGAGTGGAATTTTAAGTTGCAATTTTTATGAGATACTCAGAACAACTGAGAGTAGATTCTCACTGAATTTCATAATTTTTGGAGGTCTGTAACTTGGTCTTTTAATTATTTCAAATCAGGATCTGAAAACAGAAAATGCTTTCAGAAGTGAGGTTTTTGGTTCAAAACTTTTTAAAAACCAAATTTTTCGCACCCACTATTCAACACCCCTTCTAGTTGTGCTTTACAAGTGGTACCAGAGCGCAGCCACACTCATGACAAGAGGATCCAACGATCTTTGTGAGATGGCATGCACTAGTTATAAAACCGAGCAAGAAGGAATGTCAACCGTAAGGCCTCCTCTTTTAGATGGTGAGTCTTTTATACAATGGAAACTTAGAATGAAACTTTTCTTAATGGCCATTGATATAGACTGTGGTACATTATAGAAGATGGTCTGTTTATTCCTTCTAAGTAATCTACTGTTGATGGTGTCACACTAGGGGTCGTAAAACCGAAACAAGAATATATTACTGATGGCTAAAAGAAATTAAATATGAATGCTAGAGTCATGCAACTTCTTTTAAACGCGTTGAGTAAAAGTGAATCGAGTTATGTGTCTAATTGCTCTAGTTGCCAAGAGATGTGGAGAATTCTTGAAATGAAACATGAAGGGACTAGTCAAGTTAAAGAGTGTAAAATAAATATGCTTATGTCTACTCTTGAGTCTTTCAAGTTATTACCAAACGAATCTATTGTTGATATGGACTTACGCTTGACTAACATCTACAATTCTATTGAGTCTCTTGGAAAAGCTTTTTCTACACAGGAAAAGCTTCAAAATGTGCTAAGAAGTCTCCCATCCGAATGGGACCCCAAAGTCACAGCGATTGAGGAAAGTAAAGAAACGAGATCAATAAAAATGGAGGAACTAATCGGATCATTGAAGGTATATGAAAACAAACTCACTATAAGAAATTCTGAATCTACTTCTAAACAAGATAAGGCTATAACGTTTAAATTATACGTCTCTACCTCTTATGATCGCGTAGATGATAGTGACACAGATTCCGATGATGAAGATCTAATCACGTTGGGTAAAAGATCGAGAAAGATCATGAGAAAATCAATTAAAAACAAACGTAAGGCTACTTCATCTAAGAATCATAGAAATAAAAATAATGAGGACATAAAGTGCTATGAATGTGGAAAACTTGGACACTTGTCATATGGCTGCCCGAACAAGGACAAACAAACAAACAAAAACCGTGACAAGAACTAGAATAAAACTATACTCGTCTCAGAACCTAAACAAAGGAGAAGAGCCTTCAAAGCCTCCATATGGAGTGACTCATCCAATTCTGAGACTGAAGGAACTGAAGAAAAAACGGCACAAGTATGCTTTACATCCAAAGCATCGAATGAGGTATCTTCTGACTCTCATTCAGATTCCGACCCTTCTTATGATGATTTATTTTGTCAATATCTTGAGTTGCATAAGTTTTCTAAGGCTCTTGCAAAAAAGAAATACGTTTAATTGAAAACAAGAAATTGTTAGAATCTTCTAACTCGAATCTTGTATCTAAATTAAACGATTGAAAAGAAGAGTTGTCTTGCATGATAAATTCATTAAATTCTGAAATTTCATCTTTGACAACAGAGAATAATGAAATGAAATCCGAGATTTCAAATTTGAAATCAAGAAATACGGATTTAGAAAAAATGGTGAAACAGTTTGATAAGGACACAAACATGCTAGATCGCATCATCTCCTCACAAAAGCATAAAAGCAACAAAACCGGATTAGAATACGTTGAACAAAATAAATCAACCAAATTTATTCTAGTTGCTAGGTATACGACAATCTTTAACTTAATTCTCTATAATTACAACTTGTAAACTCCCACTTATACCGCTTGATGTGTACTATTCAACTTATTGCAATCTATAATTTCGAATTCTTAACTCATCATATATTTGATTCATCGTCTAGTTACATGACCATCCAAAATATCCATCGGGTCCTCCAATGACAAATTCTCGAAATCAATTCTTATATACTTACGAACTAGCTCTATGATCATGCTCTTACCTTCTCGGCGATATCATCAATAACCTAATATACGAAGTATGGCATAGACATATTTTCCTTCAATTTAAAAGAAAGAGTAGCTTACTTAACTATAATTTGAAGTATAGCTTTAACTGTTTAAAATAGTATACCGTCTAATTTTTGTAAACACAAAACCGAAAGTATCATATCTTTGTTTTCGCAACGCTGTGTCTCAAATGACCATTTATAAAAAAACGATATAACTGGTTCGCAAAAGTATTACGGTTGAAACCACTTCAAAACAATTGAGACACATCAACAATCGTAAAATTTCTTTTTACAGCATGGTTTGAACGCATGTCTTTTTCTTTCCAACGGAATATATATATTTTGAAAGCTATATTTTGTTTCACAAAATACAACAGGAGAAAAGTCAGCAAATATAAAGTTTCATAAAACAATTTGGATAAAGTACCTCTCTTTTTCAAAAAGAAGTATATATATTTTGAAACTATTTCTGCTCCACAAAATTAAATAGGTTCATCGCAAGTAGATAAATAACTTCAAAAGCATTTAATGGGTAAAATGCTTGCATTATCGAAAAGTTGTCAAATAAAATTATTTTAGCAAAATAAATATAGCTAAATGAAAGTTTGAGAAATATAAGGAATATATAAACATCGTTCTTTGAAAACATCATTGTTTTAAAATATATCTATTTCTCAGAATTGTCAGAGTAATTGAAATTTCATTATGCTGATATATAAATTCGGAAAGGAATATAGCCTTGTAAAGTAATATACTAAAAATTGAAACTAGTTGAAATGTTAAATAGCAAAAATCTTTTAAACACTTTTGAAATATAGAATATATCTTGGTGTACGTTCTTATAAGAAAACGTATAACTACTTGAAAATTAATTGTCCAACACTTTGTATAATTTTTCTAAGTCACCCCTTAATGTCAAATAAAAATCCGCCTATGTACCTTTTCGCATAGATCTTTATCTTAAATTATCCAATCCTAGCATGATACGCTAAATATTGATCGACTTAGGGCATTCTAATTCACCATGCTTCCGCGCACCACACTGATCCACCGTACTTCTTTACTTGGTTATTTCAACCGCTAATTCTAATTTAGTTAGACTCACCTAAAAAGCAACCACTACTTATTCATACTTACTTTATTTCAAATCAAGCCTACTCGATATATCATTACTTACGTGTTCCTATGAACTTAACCTAAATTTGTAACCATTTGTCATTCCACTGTACTCATTTTAGTACTGCTCGCTTATCACTATCAATCAATATCTCAAGCGGATTAATATCTTCGGCTTATTTGATACTCTAAAATTCCATAGCTTAATGATAACTATGACCCCCTTTGTACGATATTATTTGCTACATTCTACTGCTTATAACTCTAATAACTTCTTTCTTAATCATTATCATTCTACTACAGTCGTTTCTTAGGAATTACGATCCCAACTTAGATCTAGTCACGCTTTGGCCCTATTGTCAAATGTAGGGACATGAACCTGCTTCATTTATCATAATGGTACCGGATTTGCAAGGGTCGGATCTAAGGAATTATACAATTAATTATAATCAGCACTTATGTAAGGCAAATAATTCAGAGTCGTATTGGGTGCCTTAGGTGTACGTGAGCATATCCCTTATCTAATCATCACTTAGGTCTAATGTCATGACCTATTTCTAGAATCGATACTTGGTATTATCATTTCTTACATCTAAAATCATCACTTATTTCTAAGTTTAACGCTTGGAATATAATCATCGCTTATGGCAAAGATCAATGCTTATGTTCAAATCATCACATGATGTTCAGATCACTACTTAATTTCTAGAGCAGATATTTCGTATCGTCATTCCTTAAGTATAAGATCGTAACTTACAGACAAGATCATCCCTTAACTTTTAAGATCACATCTTATTTCCAATAACGTACTTGATATATAATCCTTGCTTACAACTAAAAATCGATACTTAGGTCTAAGATCATAACTTAAGGGCAAAATCGTAACTTAATCTCTAAGATCATGACCTGAATCTATGTTTCCGCCGTGGATCTAGAGCCATGTTCTGATACCACCTGTAGCGGCCTGCTCCCGAGCCCTAGCATCGGAAACAGTGCACCTGCCGTAGTTTGCTAAGAGATTTACAAGGCGTTGATTCAACTTTTTACACGTCAGAAATAACGTAGAAATTTCTTTTTTTCCCGCGGTGACGTCATAAACTAAAATCTTTAATTAAAACATCCTCAAATACAAAGAATAAACCAAGTCTTAGAGAAAAACTCCCAAATCGTAAATCATCAAACATACCTAATACCCCAACAACCTCATAAATAAACCAAAAGCCTCGGTCAACGTCATTAAGCAAAAGTCTTCTAAGTCTATCGAATCCTCACACGACAATGCCCTCCGTGCAAGCATATCCCAACTTTCATGCCTGCAAAAGTGGTGAGTGGTGGTGTGAGCCAAAATCAACGGGCTCAGTAAGCAACCTACATATACATGTTATAGAAATCATACATGCAGAAGCAGATACAAATAACCTTTATAGTTAACATACATGTCCTTAATCCACAAATACTTTCACTTGATTATCTTTAATAGTTAACACGTCAAAAAAAACACAAAATAAATAATTCATCAGCTCAATCTACAATTCCGTGACGCATACTCTTCTCCAATATGACATACACAACAAATAAATAATCACATAAACAAGGAAGAGAACAATACATGCCAATGTAGTAAATAAACTGCGGAAAGTAAGTCACTCTACATAATAATGCGCAACTTCATGATGCATGCCTTTCTCTATATGTCACACGCAAGGAACGTCATGTCACACACGATGCCGTATCTCTACCGTGCAATGCATGATATCCGGAGTTGTGGCTGTGGGATCCTTCCACCACCGGTCACCTAACTGGGTGTTTGCAGCCCGTACGCTACAGCCCATCATAAATGCAATGCTCGTGCCATGAATCCAATGCGAATTTCACTTTATTATGTTCTGGGCCGAGGCCTGCACCTCAACCGGCCCACTGGCCATCTGGCCCGGCTCGGCGGCTTGCCTGGCCCAGCTCGACGGCTTGCTTGGCCCGGCTCTCTTCTTTTTTATCTTATTTTCATTTTCATTCTCATTTCTGTTCTTCTCATCTTTTCTTTAATCTGATGCATCCACGCTCATACATATAGACAGTTCGCATATAGAGAAAACACAATCACAGATATGAAACGAAGAACACACTGACGCATGATAATCATAACAAGCACAAATAGACCGCTTACCTCTGATGCATGACAACATAACAAGCACAAATAGACCACTTACCTGGCCACAAGCCCTGTATATTGCTTATAACAGCCATAGCTCAGCCATCTCGTCCCGCAATAGCAACCAGTCTCTGCCATGTTTGTTCGCGCTGCTGCTCCAGTCCTTGGGATCTAGCTTGTTTCTCTGCAAACTTCTTTTGGCACTCCTCAAACAAGTTGACATTCAATATGTGTTCGAGCGGCCTAGCTCCTTACATCAAAAGTCAATATGTGCTTGGACGGTCCGTTTATCTGGAACCAAACCTAACTCAATTTGTATATACTATGCCGCACTTGGGTTGGGGTTGGGTGAAGAAACTTCCTGTCCTTCTTTAAAGTATTGCTGGCTGATTGAATGATAACAACAAAATTATGGTTGTTTGACTTTGGAAGAAACAACCGCTGTTGGCTTTGAAAGAAAAAGTTGCTGGCCTTTTCTTTTGTTGGGGTGGGAGCTGCCGGGTAGATTTAGGTTTTGCTCTTTTTTTTGTTTTGTTTAGATATGTAGGTACGTATATATAGATGGGTATGAGTTTTATGATAATTATACGAGTTTATGGTGTCTTTTCTCCTTTCAGTCCACATCTCATATGGTGTCTTAAGAAAAGACAAACTGGGTCTCTTACCAGTCCACATCTCATATGGTGCCTTTTCAACCGCTTTAGATGGTACACGGTTCAAAATGAATGCAGCTGTCTCCAAGGCATAACCCCAAAAAGATAAAGGAAGATCTACTTGACCCATCATAGATCGAACCATATCTAATAAAGTTCGATTTCTCCTTTCAGAAACACCATTCCATTGTGGAGTTCCTGGAGGAGTCAACTGTGAAACGATTCCACAATTTCTTAGATGTTGGTCAAATTCTTGGCTCAAATATTCACCACCTCGATCTGATCGAAGCGTTTTAATTGTCTTACCAAGTTGATTTTGTACTTCATTTTGAAAAGTTCTAAACATTTCAAAAGACTCATGCTTATGTTTCATTAGGTAGACATAGCCATACCTACTAAAATCATCAGTAAAAGTAATGAAATACTGAAATCTTCCTCTGGCACTAATGCTGATTGGGCCGCATACATCTGTATGTACCAAGCCCAATAAGTCATTAGCCCTTTCACTATGTCCAGTAAAAGGGGTCTTTGTCATCTTTCCAAGCAAACAAGACTCGCAATTTTCAAATGATTCAAAATTAAATGAATCTAATAATCCATCTTGATGGAGTTTAGATACGCGCTTCTCATTTATATGGCTAAGGCGACAGTGCCATAAATATGCAGGGTTTAATTCATTTGGCTTAGTTCTCCATGAAGATATGTTATAAATATTACCGTCATTGGAATCATCAAGGTTAAGGACATAAATGCCATTATAACTACTTGCAATACAATAAAGCAAGTCATTTTTATCAAAAATAGAACACTTCTTATTTTTAATTAAAAATGAATAACCTTCATCATCCAAAACAGATACTGAAATAAGATTCCTACTCATAGTAGGAACATAAAAGCAATTGTTTAAAACTAACAAAAGCCCATTGGGCAAGACAAGCTCATACGTCCCTATAGCTATAGCAGCAACTCTTGCTCTATTGCCAGGAAGAAGAAGTAGATAAATTAATTTCTATAACATAAATACCTGAAGATGTAGTCGCACTACCCTTCAGCTTCTTCAACTCCTCCAAATAAACATCGCAATTTCTTTTCCAATTCCCAGGCTTGTTGCAATGGAAACAGGTTCCTTCCTTAGGAACCTTTGCCTTGGGACCAGGTTTCGGTTTAGCTTGACCCTTGGACCCTTTTGCACCCTTCGCACTTTTGGGCTTACCCTTGCCTTTACCTTTCTTTTTCATAGGCTTGATATTGACACTCAATACATGGGTAGGCTTTTTGATATTCCCCTTAGCAGTTTTGAGCATACTGTGTAGCTCAGGAATGGACTTTTCCATATTATTCATATTGTAGTTCATAACGAACTGAGAAAAACAGCTAGGCAAAGAGTGTAGGATCAAATCCGTAGCGAGTTCCAAACTCAGGGGATATCCGAGTCTTGCAAGGTGATCTATATAGCCTTTCATCTTTAAAACATGAGCGCTAACAGATTCACCTTCAGACATCTTACAGTCAAAAAGTGCAACAGCGGTGTCGAACCTATCCTGCCTAGCCTGTTGTTGGAAAGCTTGTTTGAGATGCACACTCATCTCATAAGCTTCTAAGTGTTCCAGGTCTTTCTGAAGTCCTGAACAGATAGTTGCCAACATAAGACATCCTATGTCGTTTGAATCTTCCACATGCTTCTTATACTTGTTCTTAACAGCAACAGAAGCATCAGCAGGAGGTGGTTCAGGGACAGGATCATCGAGTACGTAGGACTTCTTTTCTTGCTTGAGAACGATTCTCAAGTTTCGAAACCAATCAACAAAATTAGTCCCACATTCTTTTAATTTTTTCTTCTCAAGGATTGATCGCAACGATAAGGTGGAATTGCTATTAGCAGCCATTTATGATCTACAAAACATGCAAAGTAACACTTTATTAATAATGAGGTTAAAATTTATAAAACTCTCACTAAAACATAACCCTCAAAAGAAATATTTTAGTGAGCTAAGATCCATATTTGACTTAATTCTAAACTCAGCTTTGGCATGACGCTTAAAATTAAGTTATTTAGGTAGGTAACTTCTTTACCAATTACATCTCATGTAACTCTTAGAATTTATGGAATAATGACATCATATATCATTGTATGTTAGATTCCATCTAATGCCTTGGGCCAAAACCGTTTTGATAGCCCAATTAAGTCTAACCAATTTTAAACATATGAGTAGCACTATTACTCATCCTACGTAGCTAGGAATGTTTAAAGCACATTGCTTTGGCAATACCTACTTTAATACAATCCCAGTTTTAATAGGTATTTAAGACATGGATGGCATAAAGACTTAAATTATTGATGAGGGTTCAACTTAGTTTATGTCTTGCATTGCATATCATTATATCGTAGCATCCTATATGCATATATAATTTATCATCCACGCATCTCATACAAAATGATAAATATATAAACGTGACATAGCATGGCCAAACTAAATATGATCTTCATGAGACCAAATGAAGATCATAAAGGAAACCCTATGTGAAAGACTTCCTATTACAACATTTGCAATGATACATATCTTCTTGTCTTGAGCTCGTGCCTCCATCTCCATGGAATCCACTCCTCCTTGGTATGTGTCGCCATCACCACTTTTGTAGCTTGATTCTTCATTTATTACAATAATAAAGAAAAACCTAACTAATTGTATAATAAAATACAACAAAAACTACAGCGGCACGCATGCCATAATAACCCAAAACAGAAATATGACTAAGTCAATCACATAGGTCCTGAGGCCATGCTACACACCATGCAAAGACATCAACAATTATAATATATTTTACACAAACATATTATAACAAATAAATATATATATTGACATTCTTAATGTCACGGTAACAAACTATAGGGCGTACGCATACGGCGGTCCCGCTAGCCGGTTAGCATTGATAATTTTCTTTTCGAAACCCTAACACAGACGCGTCAATCATATTAACGATCTTACTGTTTTGATTACGTGTAAACCCTTATAGAAGCATCGATCGAATCGATGGCTGTCATTCGCGTAAAACAGAATATCAATCAAATCGATAATCTTCATCCGAAACCAGAAATCAGAATCATCATCGAATTGATAATCTGTCTTTCGAAACACGAAAACAGAACCATCAATCGGTTGTTCATATCGATATAAACATAATCGTTTTTGATCATCTCATGAAAAACGAAAACTTTATATCACATATAACAATCTCGAATTATAACATCTGATGAAAACGAATTAAAAACATCAATCCGATATCACCAGATGAGATTCGAATAAGGTTTTACACATATCGTGTGATTATATCTAATATAAACAAAATCGGTTTTGATCATCACATGACAAACGATTACCACCGTATACAAATCATCTCATGAAAACGAATTGAAAAACACCATTCTTCTCTCATCATATGAAATCCGAATTACTGTTTTATACATATCATGCAATACGAAAAACAGTAAACACATAAGCATGATATAGTCGATTTAAACGAGACAACAAGTGGCTCTGATACCACTGTTAGGAAATCATACGAGATCACTGCAAAAACGCGCAGCGGAAAAACAAAACATGATCTCCGATTTCCTACCAAGGATCCATGTTGTTCGTTTAATCGATGAAAAAACTCAGAATTTACCTCCGAAGATTTGAAATTCACAGATGGAAGAGGTGCGAAATCACGAACACCCTCTGTCGGTATCCACACGAATGCTTCCGCCCGGAGTGCTAGCTCTTGAACAGCGCGGCGAGAGAACTCGCTTTTCTCCAAAAACGGCTCTAGGGTTTCTGTTGTTTTCGTGTGTATTTCGTATGTCTCTATGTACGAGATACATAGATATATATACACATATATGGATATTAAAAACCGAGTCATAATCGGTTTCGTTGATGCCAATCAAAATCCATATCAGATATGGATTCTGTCAGGATATTTAAAATCCATATCAGATATGGATTCTCTCATTATTATCCGACAACATATATATATATATATATATATATATATATATACACACATATAACCACAAAAACGAAAATAATAATAATAATATTAATAATAATTAATATCCAATATTAATATCATTAATATTATTAATCTCAGCCATACGCATTCTTGTGTGTGACCCGATAGGCCCATATTAATTGGCAGTTGATTAAATCTCTATTAAACCAACAAGTCGTAATTGGTCTCTAGCAAGACATTACGACTACCCAATTAATACGAGTAAAGTCCAACTAGCCTAATAGCACATGCATTAATCCCTTTGTCACACGATATCTAGTTTGAACATAAGTCATGGTCAGTGTCATACTTATATCGTTCAAACATATGATTACTCGATCTCTAAGTGAACTGATAAAACAAATGATATTGATCACACTATCAATTCATTTGAGCACGTCCATGCATTTCACAGTCTCACTAATCGAGGGGCCCAAAGATATCACTCTCAAAAGAGAGGGACAAATTCTATCTTGATTGTTCAATATCCTCTACATAATTTCTATCACATTCAATCATGACCTTTATTATTATCCAATTACGGATAGCGTTTGATCATGTCAAAATATAATAGTCCTTATGTTGGAAACTATGACAATCTCAAGTCAAAGGATTAAAACATGACTATCGTGAGATTTACTTATGACGCTAATCCATGTAGTAATCTCATGATGGGTCTATCCAATACACTGTTCTCTAACAAGTATCTATGAGATTGATTCGTATCACCATACACATAATCATCTCATGATTATCAAATCAATATGTTAGCAAATCATACGAGATCACTGCAAAAACGCGCAGCGGAAAAACAAAACATGATCTCCGATTTCCTACCAAGGATCCATGTTGTTTGTTTAATCGATGAAAAAACTCAAAATTTACCTCCGAAGATTTGAAATTCACAGATGGAAGAGGTGCGAAATCACGAACACCCTCTGTCGGTATCCACACGAATGCTTCCGCCCGGAGTGCTAGCTCTTGAACGGCGCGGCTGAGAGAACTCGCTTTTCTCCAAAAACGGCTCTAGGGTTTCTGTTGTTTTCGTGTGTATTTCGTATGTCTCTATGTACGAGATACATAGATATATACACATATATGGATATTAAAAACCGAGTCCTAATCGGTTTCGTAGATGCCAATCAAAATCCATATCAGATATGGATTCTGTCAGGATATTCAAAATCCATATCAGATATGGATTCTCTCATTATTATCCGACAACATATATATATATATACACACACACACATATAACCACAAAAACGAAAATAATAATAATAATAATAATAATAATTAATATCCAATATTAATATCATAGATATTATTAATCTCAGCCATACGCATTCTTGTGTGTGACCCGATAGGCCCATATTAATTGGCAGTTGATTAAATCTCTATTAAACCAACAAGTCGTAATGGGTATCTAGCAAGACATTACGACTACCCAATTAATACGAGTAAAGTCCAACTAGCCTAATAGCACATGCATTAATCCCTTTGTCACACGATATCTAGTTTGAACATAAGTCATGGTCAGCGTCATACTTATATCGTTCAAACATATGATTACTCGATCTCTAAGTGGACTGATAAAACAAATGATATTGATCACACTATCAATTCATTTGAGCACGGCCATGCATTTCACAGTCTCACTAATCGAGGGGCCCAAAGATATCACTCTCAAAAGAGAGGGACAAATTCTATCTTGATTGTTCAATATCCTCTACATAATTTCTATCACATTCAATCATGACCTTTATTATTATCCAATTACGGATAACGTTTGATCATGTCAAAATATAATAGTCCTTATGTTGGAAACTATGACAATCTCAAGTTAAAGGATTAAAACATGACTATCGTGAGATTTACTTATGACGCTAATCCATGTAGTAATCTCATGATGGGTCTATCCAATACACTGTTCTCTAACAAGTATCTATGAGATTGATTCGTATCACCATACACATAATCATCTCATGATTATCAAACCAATACTCATACTGATTATAAATTATTTTATCTCTATAACAATAATGAATCAGGGACATATATCAAAATTGTGTAACATACTAACCAACAATAATGATAATAAAACCTCTTTTATTAATAATAAATGCATAACATAAATATCCAAATCATGTCCTAGGGCACATACACTAACAGGTATGTATATATAGATGGGTATGAGTTTTATGATAATTATATTTCTAATAGGTTTAGGATAATAGTTAATATCAATCTCCAAAGTTAAATTCTCATCTTCTATTTCCTATTCCAATTCAACTTAGGATAATTTCTATCCCTATTTTGTTTTCCCCTTTTTGCTACCCCCACAGGCATGGGGTATAATAAAAAGTGTTAAAAGAAATATTGTGTGAGTATTGTTGTCTAGGTTCACACTAAATGACGGTTAGTTCAAGACATTAAGTTCATTAACTAGCCGAGTGGATCCGATAGTATTTCACTAAGGAAGGTTCAAGGTCAAAAGCTACCTTGTCTGATGCAACATTTTCTTGTCTGGTTTCTCGGTAGAGTCTGCATAAATACTCTGCATTAATTCTCATTCATGTGGGGGATTGTTGGAGAAAATTTAAAGAAATTGAAATTGGGCCAAGTTGCAAACTATGGTTAGCACCGTACTTTGAGCTTATATTATGAATAGTTTCTCTTGATAAGTGAAAACTAATGAGTCCTTAATTATCTACGTGATGAGTAGATAATTGTAGGCTTTTGAATCACTCGATTCCGATTTTAGGTGAATGAGAAATTAATACTCAAAGCAAAGGGAAAAGTTAGCTCAACTCGGTCTGTACCTGGGATGGGCTCAGGTAGCGAACTGAGCTGCATACCTATGGGTTTAGGCTGTGGACTAGACTACAGGCTAGACTGCGGGTTGCAGACTGCATACCGGGTCCTGTAGCACCATGTCGAATCTTATCAGCTAGGGAAGAGTTTGTTCCGTTCAAACTCTCCAAGTTGTTAAGATTAGGCTAAGGTTAAAATTTTGAAAAGTTGTTAAACTTTAAGCGGCCGAGCTGACCTGAATTTGTTTTGATCTGACAGCTTAGATTGAACAGTTAGTTGATCTGATAGCTGAGGTCAGACCTAGCGCGGTTATCTGATCTGATGGTTCAGGCCGAGTTGGTATCTCATCTTACGGCTGACATTCGACTGACTGTAGCTGCTGACCTCAGAATTTCCCTATAAATAGTGGCCGAAGGTGACCTCTGTGGACACACACTCAGAATTAAAGTTTCTTTCTCTGCAATCTCCCTCGCTGCATTTTCATACTCTCCCAAACACTTTGCATTTTCGTATACCGGGAAGGTGAGGACATCTTAAAGGTTCGTAGAGTTCAAAGCTGCAGTGTAGCTTGTTTGAACTAAATTCCGTTGTATCCTGGAAGGTGGTTGCTCCTCTGGTTGGGCACAGTGTACCGGAGCAATAACGTTTTAAAGATAGAGTCCTGGACTCACCTCGGATCTCTGCTTGGCTGAGCTGTTGGGATATTACCGAGCTGAGCTCTTCTTTGTGCTGAGCTCTTCTGTTGTGCTTAGAACATTCGTTGTTCTGAAGCATTCTTCCTGAGCTCTACTTTCTGCTAAGCTCTGCTGTTTGGCTGAGGACATTCGTTGTTCTGCAGCATTGCCGAGCTGAGCTCTGCTCGGCTGAAGCTGCTGAAAGCACAACTGTTTTTTTGTTTTGCTGAGGTGCCGAAGACGGCAGGTCGGTGATTAGCCCAGGATGCAAATACAATTGCACCGATTGGACTGATATGATCTGTCTGATCAGACTGACTCTAGTTTAGCTCGGTTGGAAGGCTGACAGTACAGAACACTGGTTCTAAAGTGTTGCTTAGTTCAGGTTGGCAGGTCGGCTGACTGTTTAGAACGCAACTTCAATTGCGCTGTCTAAACTGTCTTGACTTAGCAGATCTATCCAGTCTACCCTGAACTCGGCAGGTCGGCCGTTACTGTATAGAAGTCGATTTGTCTGACTTGAATTATTTCCAACAAGAATACGTCTTTCCTTATTGCAGACTTTAGAGTCGGTAGATTTTTGTGAATAAGCTAATATACAGATCTTTCTCCTGCTCCCTTGCACAATCAAAACGTAGGTGCAGATATGGATGTATTCAGTTCACATCATCAGCTGGAAAGTAGGAGCTTCTGCCTTCCCTTTTCTCCGCAGCCCCCGTAGATGTCGTGATGACATCAATATTTCTTCAATCAACTAAGAAATGAGTAGTCTTCCGAAACACCAGTTAGTTCACACAAATCTATCAACTCTGCATACGGGCGATGATTGATGACTGGTCAACCTGTACCTGGTCGGCATTGAACCGCCAGCTAACAGGTGTGGGAAGTCCTGCTTTCTGAGCACACTCTTGAAAGCAGCTGCTGAATACGTAAGAATTTGAGACACCTGCCAATTAGAATGAACTCACAAAGAACTCAGGAACTGAATGAGGCTAAACTTAAAGCGTCGAAATACCCATGTATGTATGAACTACCCCTCTTGCTTCAGCCAGAGACTACGCTTAAATCACATTCACCCATATAATTTATTAAGATGGCTCACTATGTTAAGATCCGAGCTGACCTTCCTTACCTCGAGCTGACCTTGCTTACCTTGTCGAGCTCGGCTATGGAGAGAGCTGAGTTGCTGACCTTGCAGAGGTCAACCGCTGAACTGATTCGAACTGGCCTCTGCTAAACTCGGCCATGTCAAGAGCCGAGCTGCACTGACGAAATTGACCAAAATTGCGGCCAAAGATTACGGCCATATCAGTTTGATTCTTGGTAGTTATCTAATTGATTTCTGTAGTATCATGTATCTTGATTGATTTGACCAGATTTGATTTGTATCTATTCTTGCCATAGTTGTGCATATCCTTATCACAATTTGTAAATAGGATAGATATGATTTGTGTAGATTGGATAAATACCATTTTGTACTCTATAGATTGACGAAGTGGAATAAGAGAAAGATAGATTTCGATTGCCAAATTATTGATTTTACATGGTATCAGAGCCATAATCTTCATTTCTCGCTTATACTACTCTTTAGATCGTACAAACCATGGCAACCGGAACCTCACACACCAAGAAAACTATATCACCATATGATCTACACTATGGTGATCACCCCAGATTACTTATCACTTCCCGTGCAATTGACGGGAACAAACTATGAAGAATGGGCTCAGGCGGTCAGAGGATCGCTCCTTGCCCGACGGAAGTTTGGCTTTCTGGACGGATCTGTACAAAAACCAGATGATGACTCCTCAGACGCAGCGAACTGGGAGCCAGTCAACTCTATGATTGTGCTTGGGTGTTGAACACCATTGAACCAAGCCTGCGATCCACAATCTCTGATGCCGAGGTGGCTAAGGAATTGTGGGATGAAATCAAACAGTGTTTTGCTGTGATGAACGCGCCTCGTGTTCAACAACTGAAGAAACTTTGGTAAATTGCACTCAGGGCGGTGATCCTGTCATGGTTTACTATGGCAGGTTGAAGAAGCTGTGGGATGAGCTCAAGGACTATGATGACCTTCCAATATGCAAGTGTGATCCGTGCGCATGTAATCTTCGCAAAGTACTTGCACGATGCAAGGAAACCAACCAAGTGCATCAATTTCTTATGGGTTTAGATGACACCTACCGGACAGTACGATCATCT
Source organism: Eustoma russellianum (assembly GCA_036186865.1). Taxonomy (NCBI): domain Eukaryota; kingdom Viridiplantae; phylum Streptophyta; class Magnoliopsida; order Gentianales; family Gentianaceae; genus Eustoma; species Eustoma russellianum. Next base: position 21,348,190 of record AP025040.1, on the reverse strand, counting down.
ATTCTCAACCAAGATCCTCTTCCGACTCTGAATGGCACCTATCACATGGTGGTACAAGAAGAGAGTCTAGAGAAAGTGGCCTTGGAGGAGCAACGTGAACCGGCTGGCTTTGCCATGACTTTGATGGCCAAACCAGCCGGAGACAGACAAGATCGAGGGGGAATGCCGCGCTCAGAAAGTTGACGCGGTGTGCTCCCACTGCCATCGAAAGGACATGAGGTAAGTGGTTATTTCCATGTTATACGGTATCCAGATTGGTGGAGTGATTGGCCTAAGAGACCTGCTTGTTCCAAAGGCGTGACGCCCAGAAGCGTTGCTCGGCCTAAAAAGGCAGGTGCATCTGCTCATATGACAACCACCACACCTTCTGCGGTCATGACCGACGCTGGGACTAGAGCGCTGGCCGAGTTGTCGACAGATGATCTTACAACAGTGCTCAAGGCACTCAATGCTCGTAGGGTTGAAGGTCTGAGTGGTAAATGTTCTGACTCTTTGTGGATTGTTGATTCCGGTGCTACCCATCACATGGTGGGTAACTTACAACTTTTGTACAACTACGTTTCTACCAAGCCGTGTAGTGTTTGGCTACCTAATGGGATAGACGTGCTATCATTCAAGCAAGGGACGGTTCATCTAAGTGACACCTTTGTTCTTGATAACGTGCTTTTTGTACCGAATTTAACGTGCAATCTATTGTCTGTGTCCCAATTAATGCACAACAGCGATTACATGGCTGTGTTTACTAATGATTGTTGTGTGATACAAGACTGAAATACCAAGACTCGGATTGGAGTGGGTGAGCACACCGATGGGCTATACGTGCTGCGGTCACCACCAGCCTGTCGGGCACATGCGCTCTTGGCTTCCCCGGATTCAGCTCTGTGGCACAATCGCCTTGGTCATCCCTCTGAAAGTGTGTTAAATATGATTCATAATAAAACAACCCCTTTGGTTAGACAGTCAAAAGTTACGTGTGATGTATGTCTTCGGGCTAACAAACAAAGAGGCCGTTTACTTTGAGTAATAAAAGTGCAGATTGTTGTTTGGATTTGGTTCATTGTGACTTGTGGGGACCGTATCGAGAACTGGCCTCTTGTGGTGACTCTTATTTCTTAACACTTGTGGATGATCATTCACGTGCTGTATTGGTATACTTTCTTAAAACAAAGGACCGTGTACCTACAGTGGTACGCCAATTTGTAGCCATGATTCGTACTCAATTAATCGCCAGATTAAGGCCTTCCGTAGTGATAATGGATATGAATTTCTCCTTTTACGATCGTTTTTCATGGAACTATGCATTGTTCATCAAACCTCCATTCATCATACACCCCGGCAAAATGGCCGAGTAGAGCGCAAACACCGCCATATCCTAAAACGTAGCTCGGGCCTTACGTTTCAGGCCAGTCTCCCTATCTTCTTTTGGGAAGAATGCGTCTTGAATGCGGCCTATTTAATTAACTGAACACCAACTACACTTTTGGATGGCAAAACATCTTATGAAAAACTGTTTTGCTCCCCTCCTTCATGCAATAATCTTCAAGTGTTTGGGAGCCTTTGCTATGTGCATAATAATCAACGTCATGGCGACAAGTTCCAAAGTTGCAGTCGTCGATGCATTTTTGTGGGTTACCCTGTTGCCATCAAAGGTTGGAATGTTTTTGATCTTGAATCCAATGTCTTCTTCATCTCACGCAATATTACCTTTGTCGAAAATACATTTCCACATGTCGACCTGTCGAGCTCCACAATTACCCCTAGCTCAGCAAGTGTACCCACGACTGGTCTCTTGGCACAACAACCGTCTGCAATTCCTAAAGATGATCCAGTCATCAACGTTCCCACTGATCTGACCTCGGCCTCCATAACTATCTTGGTACTCACAAATTTTCTGCAGCTCATCAAGCATTTTTTGCAGCTATCACTCTGAGTGCCGAGCCGCAATCTTATTCTTTTGCGGTCAAGGATCCTCGATGGCGGGCTGCCATGCAGGAGGAGATTCGTGCTCTTGAAGACAATCAGACATGGACACTTCAACAACTGCCGCCTAGCAAACGTGCTATCGAATGTAAATGGATATACAAAATCAAATATAAGTCTAATAGAAACATTGAACGGTATAAAGCTCAGCTCGTCATTCACGGTAATCTTCAGGTTGAAGGTATTTATTATAATGAAACATTTGCCCCCTACCAAAATGGTTACTGTTCGAGTATTATTGGCCATTACTAGTGTGCAAAATTTCGTCATGTGTCAAATGGACGTGTGTAATGCGTTCCTTCATGGAGAGCTTAACGAGGAAGTCTATATGATACTTCCCCCTGGGTTTGTCGCCCTCAACTCTAATCAGGTCTACCGTCTCTGCGAATCGCTCTAAGGACTCAAGCAAGCTTCGCGCTGTTGGTTTGCTAAGTTTTCTGACGCATTACGTGATTATGGATTTGTTCAATCACACTCTAATTATTCTCTGTTTCGCTATACTCGAGATCAAACTCAGATCTTCCTTCTGGTCTATGTTGACGATCTTATCATTGTAGGCAACCGCTCAGGTGTAGTAGACCTGCTCAAGGAGTACCTCAGTCGCTGTTTTCATATGAAAGATCTTGGCCCTCTGAAGTATTTTCTTGGCCTTGAAGTTGATCGCAGCCGAGCTGGGCTATTTGTGTCTCAGCAAAATTATGCTCTTGACATCATCTCTTATTGTGGCCTGCTTGGCGTAAAACCTGCAGCTACGCCTCTTGAGCAGCAGCACAATCTTCTGACCTCGGATAGTCCAGTCTTAGAAGATGCTTTTCTGTATCACCGACTCGTCGGTCGCCTTGTCTACCTCTCTGTTACACGACCTGAACTTACTTATGCTATTCATACTTTAGCTCAGTTTATGCAGACTCCTCGGCAGGATCATTGGAACGCTGCACTGAAGGTTGTTCGTCATCTGAAAGGTATCCATGGCCAAGGCCTTCTCTATCATTCGACAAGTGATTTTAGTTTCACCATCTACTCTGATTCGGATCGGGCCAGCTGTCCTCTCACCTGCCGATCTCTAACGCCGTATATTATTAAGCTCGGTGCAACCCTGATTTCTTGGAAGACGAAGAAGCAATCTATTGTATCTCTATCCTCTGCTGAAGCTGAATATCGTGCCATAGCCTACGCCACTTGTGAGCTCAAGTAGCTGATCGGCCTCCTTCAGTTTCTCGGTATTTATCGGAAAGAACCTGTCACTCTCTACACAGACATCCAATCTGCTCTCCATCTTGCACATAATCTAGTTGCGAATGACCATACCAAACACATTGAGGTTGACTGTCATGTCCTTTGAGATGCAGTTTTGGGCGGTCTCATTCGACCTCTGCATGTCTCGACTTGACATGAACTTGCTGATCTTTTAACCAAGTCACTCGGCGCTAGAGATTTTCGTTTCCTTCTGTCTAAGTTGGGCGTTTCAGATCTACATGCGCCAACTTGAGGGAGGGTGTTAAGATCCGGCCTGATCTTCCTTTCCTCGAGCTAACTTTCCTTACCTTGCCGAGCTCGGCTATGCAGAGAGCTGAGTTGCTGACCTTGTAGAGGTTAGCCGCTGAACTGATCCGAACTGACCTCGGGTGAGCTCGGCCGTGTCAAGAGCCGAGCTGCACTAATGAAATTGACCAGAATTGCAGACAAAGATTGCGGCCATATCAATTTGATTCTTTGTAGTTATCTAATTGAATTTTTGTAGTTATCACGTATTTGTGATTGATTTGACCGAATCTGATTTGTACCTATTTTTACCATACTGTGCATATCCTTATCATAATTTGTAAATAGGATTGATACGATTTGTGTAGATTGGACATGTTATGCCCCGCACCCTCCAGAACTTAGTTAAATGAGAGAAGAAATTTTAAGAAATTAATAACCTATTAAGTATCAATTAATTTTGAATTAAATATTAGAATTAAGAATTAAAGAAAAAGGATTTAAGTAAAATACAATTTAGAAATTCCAGTCTTGCCCTTTCCCATAACAAAACTGACAAAGCTTCAACCTTTTTCCCATTTCTCAGAAACCGTCGACCCTTGTTCTCTCCCAAGCCCTAGTCGACTTCTTCAAGGTGTAGGAGAGAAAGACAGCCTCCAGGAACCGATTCAACCTCCGTTTGTTCCCCAATCCGAGTATCAGTAATCAAAGGCAAGTAATCTTCTTATAAGTTCCTGCGATTTGTGAAGAAAAAGGCCTTACTTTTGTGTCAAAATTGGATCATCATGCAGTATTATACCCTTGTTTATCTATATGTGAATTCGGTGCAATACTGCGTTTTGGGTTGATGTTTTGGCCATCGTATGTTGAAAATCTAATTTGATGTTGTTGGATATGTGAATTCCTGCAAATCCCCACCCTTGAATTCCCCTTTTGCGGCAATTTTATTACTTGATAGAGTTTGAGGGTGAAAGGTGGTATCTTTGAATTGATAGGGTTGAAATCTTTGAGTTTTAGGTTTGAATTTTTGTTATGTATGTGTGTAGTGTTCAATTTGTGGTTTAAGCATGAGATCATAGCAGGGATCAGGCCTGGAATGATTGGGATGAAGTTTGGGGATGGTTGAAGGGGTTGATTCTACAGTTCTGCAGAAACCGCAAAGTTATTTTTTGGGTATCGTAGACATCGATCGATCGATGTCATCGAATGATATGCATCGATTGAATAATGTAGGGAAAAAGAGAGACTGATGTAAGACAGAAAGTTTCTGACAGACTTCAATTGATCGAAGTTAGGGCATGAAGTCACTTCGATCGATCGATGTAGGCAGAGGGATCGACTGATGTAAGACAGAAAGCTCTCTGATGGACTTCGATCAATCGATGTAGGGTATGATGTTAGCCAGTTTCTTGGGAAGAATAGAAGAGAGAAAGGGAAGCTAGAGGACCAATTGGGTGACATTAGAGGCTTCTTAAGACTTGATTAAGGTTAGTGTAAGTCTTGGGAACACGTCTTAAGATGGTGAATCAACGGTGAGGATTTCGTGAGGTATTTGAATTGGACTTCAGTGCGAGTGATCTAAGGGGTTAAGAGTGAATGCTTGAGGCGTTGATAAGGTTCAAATGGAGTGTGTGAGGGTGTCTACTTCATCCCTTGTATTCCTAGTATGATTGTTTATGTGAGGTAGACCTGAGCATGTAGTGATACGCTTGAATGTGTGAATGAGACGAGTCTCGAGTGATTGAATGATATATTGGATGTGCATATTTGCATCATGGCACTTGCACTTGCATTATGTTTTGACAAGAGATGTGCCTTGGCACAAGGTATAAAGTCTTTGCGAAATGAGCTGTGATGTGCTACATGGTATAAAGGCAAGCTGTAGTCATCACAGGGTATAAAGTGAGCTGTAATATAACGCAGGGTATAAAGACAAGCTGTGGATCATTATAGGGTATAAAGTTAAGCTGTGATGTGTCATAGGGTATAAAGACAAGCTGTGGCCCATCATAGGGTATAAAGTTATATGACCGGACATTGTGCCATGCATTGCACTGTTTTGAAAAGCATTGCATAAGCATTTGTGATTGTGTGGTGTATAGCATGATTTGAATTGGCATGCATCATATGTTTTGTTCCGGTATGGTTGATACGTAAGTGATTCATTGTTACTTGTGTGTTATCTGTTCTTTCTTTTATTATGCAAGTAAATCCGAACTTTTGAATAACTCAGGACATATGCCCCCATTCCCCTTGGTATTACTACCCACTCATGTCTTTCCATGTGATGATCCCGTATGTCTTATAAGCGGGTTACTTGCTAGCATTTTTCGCTAAAGGTTCTACCCGTTATTTTGCAAATGAACCCGAGTATGATATGATTTTCATTGAGGATGACGGCGAGTGGGCTGAATGGGGTGCTTAGAGTTTATATTGGGAATTGTGATAGACCGCTTCTTGTTATTTATTTAATTTCGTTCAGTTAAGAATTAGATGGCTGCGTCCAGAAACAGAGTTATTACTTATGTTTTTGGGAATATAAATTTGATTGATTTAGATTTTAATTCGCGTGTATCTCTGTGCTTATTTCTTTTACGTCAGCAATGATGCGTATGTTAGAGTAATGACGTCTGGTAGTCCTCTTAGTAGGTTATGACGGATGCACCGGTTCGGATCCGCTGTCCGGGCCGGGGCGCTACAGGACAGATACCATTTTGTACTCTATAAATTGACGAAGTGGAATACGAGAAAGATAGATTTCGATTGCCAAATTATTGGTTTTACCATTGATTCACGAATGATGCTGACGAACTTGTGAATTGACAACTCCAATCTCAAAACAGGAGAGTGTGAAACAACATAAAAGCAGGTAAGACAAACAATCGAGTAGTTTTAACACATACCGCGAAAAAAAGGTAGTTAAGAAGACGAAGACTCAGCAACGCGAGATTCAATTCTTTATCAAGATTCAATATTGCGAGATTTATTTTTTTTATCAGCGTTCAATGATGGAGGGCGGACCCAGGAGCAATTAGTAAGGTTGCTGTTTTGTGATTTGATATCATAGGCTTAAGCTGCGTAAACAGCCTCTTGCACAAAATGTAAGGTAAAGCTGTGTATGTCAGATTGCAAAACGAACTGATTCTTCTCTGCTCTGTACAAACGCAAGAGTATGGTGAGGAACGTCCTTTTATCATCATTCAGTAACGCGAGAGCAAAGGTAGTTGTTGGAATGAACCCAAAAAAGGAGCTTGGTTCAAGAATTATAGGCAGAATTCACGTGCATAAGGAAAGAGGCTAAAAAATATGATCAGAGTAGCAACAGACATATAGAGTCTACTCCTAAGTACTTTGGGAATCGATTTCAAGCTGGTGTAAGATGGATTTCCAGTCGCAAGGTAGTTTGATAATTTTCTTCACCTGAGAATCGATCCTCAAAGGTACAATTTCGCTAGCAATTTAAGCGGTTTTTGACTTTTGAATGGTAGTTTCTGCGACTGAGAATCGATTCTCAAAAGCACAATTTCGCTAGCAATTTCTGCGACTGAGAATCGATTCTTAAAGGCACAATTGGACTTTCAGCTTTAAAATTCACAATTTTGATAATTTGCCGGTGAAAAGTTTAATGACACATGATGAGGATCGGGGATCCCATCAAGAGGCCACGTGTCCTATGACAAGAAGGAGGGCTAGAGAACTTGGACATCAAGTCGGAACCTTCTTGTACAAACATGTTCAAGATGAACCTAAGGTTCATTGGGTTCACTTCATTCAACCTACATTATGAACAAATTGATGAGGATCGGAGATCCCATCAAGAGGTCACGTGTCCTATGACAAGAAGGAGGGCTAGAGAGTTTGTACATCAAGTTGGAACCTTCTTGTACAAACATGTTCAAGATGAACCTAAGGTTCATTGGGTTCACTTCATTCAACCTATACTATGAACATGCGTGCATGTGAGCATTCCTTGTTTTGAATTTTCTCTAGTTTTCTTGTGATCCTTGTTTTATGTGTTTGCTTTGTAGGTAAATTAGGTACATGGAAATTTCAAGCCAAATGGAGACTCAAAAAGGGCATTATAGGCGTGTGCTTCAAAAAGGGAGAAAAAAGAATGTTGTCTTGAGAAGAATATTTGTCTCCACAAGGACAAATTCAAATGTGTCCAAGATGGAATCTGTTTTCAAAAATCCAGCTCAAATTATCTCCATAGGGGGCGGCCAACTTGAAGTTCAAAGATGGAGATTAAATTGCATTCAAACTTCAAGCCAAACTTGAATTTAAATTCAACCATTATTTGAATTCAAGTTTCAACAATTTTGAGCTTTAGATTTCAAGAAAGTCTCAGCCTTATCTTGAGCCATTTCACACGCCAAATTGAAGGATAATGAAGATGAGATCCCAATTTAAAGTTGAATCCAAGTTTGAATTCAAATTCGAATTCAATTTCAATTCAATCTTCAACCCACATTTGAATTCAACATCTCAGCCACTTGAAGACCCTCCCACACGCCATTTCATCCATTCACACGCCAACTTGGAGATCAAAGGAGATGAGATCACAATTCAAAGTTGAATTCAAGTTTGAATTCAAATTCAAATTCAATTTGAATTCAATCTTCAACCAACCTTTGAATTCAATTCCAACCACTTCATCCACATCAAATCAAGTTTCCAACACCACCTTCATCATCATACACGGCTGGATACATTGAAGATAGCATCTTGCAAGATTTTCAAATGTTAGCTAGAATTTGTCTTAGATTTAAATTCAAACAATTTTTAAATTTCAAGTTCATTTCAAATGCTTTCTAGATACCTTCTTTAGAGATAACATCTGGTTATCTACATAGCCTTAGGCGTCTATAAATAGGGCCTTTTGGCCGAGTTTAGAGAACAACTTTTGATGAAATAAAATTCTTGATACTTTCTTAACTTATTGTGAGACTTGTTTTCTTGGTTTTGCATTAAAAACCTAAGTTAAGATCCTTCAAAGTTGAGCATTTTGGAGGTGTTGCCATTGCTTAAAGGTGCCGTCCAGGAGGGCCATAGTGGTTTGCCTGATCAACGACCATCTTGAAGTATTGGTCTTGCTCATTTGATCCGCACGTTTTTATCACTAAGGAAGCAAGGAGAAGTCTTCTTCCTTGTGCCTAACCCTTTGTGAAGGACGTTTGGAAGGTGGAGTTGTTGGAGCCCACGTCTTGCACGCATCAAATTGGTATCAGAGACAGGTTACTCTATTCCACCATCTATCATTTCCTTTTCGTTTGAGTCTAGTCATTTCAAGTTCAGTTGTATCCTTCTTCTACCCTACTCTACACGTCATTTGCATTTCATACAAAAAAACGTCCAAACCATTGCTTTGAGTCTTTGCATTTTGCTGCATTTTGCTTTTCATCATTCAAGTGTCATCTCTTTTATTTCCTTTGGCGTCACATCTGATTTGAGTCGTTCAAACTTGAACAAATTGGGGTTTGTTGCATTTTAGGTTCCATTCAGCTTTCTTTTAAAACGTTACAACCATCAGCCTATAAAGCTACCTCGGTTTTAAATCATCTTGTTGCTACCGAAGCTTTTAGTTGTTGATGATTGTATGCATCTTGTGATTCGCACTGTGATTGATTTCATGCTTTAAATCAAGTTAATCCTACATGTATTTGTCTTCACAACCCCTTTTCAACATCAAGAAAACCCTAAAACCACCCCAATACCCACGGCCCAACCAACACCCACCCAAACCCAACCCTAAACCTCACCAACCAGATCCCAAACCACCTTATTTACACTCTTAACAAAAGCCCCAACCCAATTTTGCCAAACAAAATCAGAATCAAAAGTTCCCAACTCATTTGAAAAAACCCTAACCTTAGAATTTGAATTTTTTTCAAATTCTGTCCTACACCCATCCATTATCCAAATTAACCGCACAAATCCTCAATTACCAACCCAAATATCCATATATACCGTACAGTCAATTCCTAAAACCCCAATCCCGCAAATACCCAAAAAACGTTTCCAAAACCCCAATCCTGCAAATGCCCAAAAAAAGTCTAAAAAACCTAAATTGAAAACCCTAACCCTAATCCCAATTCTGCCCAACCCCAATTTCCCTCACTTTCCAAGGTTATTTTGTTACAATTAAAGGTTGCAAACTACAATTTAAAGTCATTGCGCTATTCTGCCCAAAAACAAAAATTCTGAGTGCAAAACACGTGAAATTCCAAGTCTGCCCCTAGTCAAAAAAAGGAAGAATCCTAACCTTGATTACGTTGAAATAGCAAGCAAGGAAAGAAAAACAAAAGAACAAGAGAAAAGAAGAAGGGCAAAACATCTATGCATTACTTGAAATTTTTTTAGTACAATTTGAAAACCTTGGATACCATATTTTGTTTTTGCTACATACAACCGTCCTCCCATATCTTATTATACTTATCCTGCTTTTCTTGAACCAATCACACACTTGGTTGCTCGATTATTGCATGACTTGAACTATTTTGTGGATAGTAAGTGCATAGAATCAAAATTAACTAAAGATTGCCCACGACAACCCTTAGTTCATCTTTGGTTCAGCCTTATACATCAATTTTAGTTGCTTATTTTCTTTGAATCCTAGTAGGAAGTTCAAGTTTGTGTCCATTTCACTTGATTCTATTTTGATAATATTTGGTGCAACTTGAAAGCAAAAGGGAGAAACAAGTGGAGATCGTTGTGATTTGAAGAAGCATTGGCAAAACACTTTCTTAATTGATCACTTTGAGCCTTCTTAACCTCAGGTTATCCAAGAAACAAAGTGGTAAGAGAGTGGAAAGAAGAGAAAGAGGAGTGTTCATATTTTGTTTTTACTAATCACGTAACTTTTGTTTGTCTTTGTGTTAGTTTGTTTCTTTCCTTTCCTTTTTGTTTTCGTTAAAGTTCTTTAGGTCAAACATGGATAGCAGCACTTATTCCGCTTCTAGCAAGTCAAAGGAAGCTGAGACCGTGGACAACACGCAACAACAAATGCTGAAGATGTTAAAGAAGCTCATGCATGACAATGAGGTAATCAAACATCGATTGGAGGATGTTGAACGGAGCTACAAGACAAGTGATGGCCAAGGCACAAGCAGGGCCGTTCCCCTACCACAACCTAGGCGTCACCCCCCAGAAGAAGTTGAGGATGACATCCTTAGACCACCACACATCGAGGCAAGAAGGTTTGTTCCTCCAACGCAACTAAGAAGGTACGCTCCAAGAAGGTACAGTGATGATTACATTCCATTTGAGCATGATGATTATGACTTTGATGACCACCCTCCCCGTGGTTACCAAAGACGCCAAAATCCCCTTTTCCTGCAAGATGACGATTTTCTTAAAACAAAAATAAATATTCCAACGTTTTATGGCAAAAATAATGCAGAGGAATATTTGGAATGGGAAACAAAAGTGGATCTAATCTTTTCTTATACCAACTACAGTGAATTACAAAAAGTGAGGTACGCTTCTATTGAGTTTTCTGGTTACGCACTAAATTGGTGGACAAATTTGTGTCGAAATAGAACTAAGACAAGACAACCTCCAATTGCCACCTGGGAAGAAATGAAGTTTGAAATGAGACAACGTTTTATCCCAAACAATTATGAGAGTTCTATTTTCACAAGCTTGCAAAACTTACGACCAGGTTCCAAAAGTGTAGATGAGTATTACAAAGAGTTAGAAATTTTGTTGGAAAGATCTAACTTGCAGGAACCCGAAGAAGCCACCAAGGCTCGTTTCTTAGATGGTCTAAATAGGGAGATTGCGTAAAGGGTTGACCTTCAACCTTATCTTGACCTCACAACCATGGTCCATATGACTGAAAAGATTGAACACCAACTAAAGGTACGTAGTTCCTCCAATTTCAATTCCACTTATCATACTAATCAATCTTCATCAAGGTTTTCCAACAAGCCTTTAGGAATGGGAAGCTCACGGCCTACAGGAGGACAAACACATGACCAAGGTGCGTCACAAAAGATGGACAACCGTGTGCAGTCCACATAAAAGCAAGATGACTGCGGCCAACAAAAGGCTCCTACCGGAAATTCTTCTGATATCTCAAACAGGTTTAGGGACATTAAATGCTATAAATGTCAAGGACATGGTCACATAGGAAAAGAGTGTTCTAATGCAAAACGAATCATGTTAATTGAGGAAACAAACGAATATGTGTCTGAGTCCGAGCATGAAAACAAATCTGAGCATGATAACGAAATTGAACCTGAAGAGGATCTAGGCGCATTAGATGATTTTGACTAAGGAGTTTCTTGTTGTGCGTAGAGCTTTGAATGCATATCCGAAATTAGATGATCACGAACAACATAGAGAAAACATTTTCCATATTCATTGCATGATAAATGGTAAAATGTGCACCATGATCATTGATTCTGGTTCTTGTGCGAATGTGGCTAGCGTCGAATTGGTAAGAAAACTGAATTTTCCTATGACTAATCATCTGCATCCTTACAAACTTGCATGATTAAATGATTGTGGTGAAATTAGCGTCAGTAAGCAAGCTTTGATTTCTCTTAGCATTGGTAGTTACAAAGAAGATGTCTTATGTGATGTTACACCAATGCATGCTAGTCATATTTTACTTGGTACACCATGGCAATTTGATAGACATGTAACATATGATAGATATTTGAATCGTTATTCTTTCAAATTGAATGGTAAACTTTACAAGTTGCATACACTTCCACCCCATAAGGTCCACGCAGATCACCAACGCATGTCTAAGTCTAGGACCGACCTTAAGGAAAAGGAAGCGAAATTTCAATTGATAAGTGTGTCGTTCATGATGAAAAAGTTGATGTGCTGAATGAACATGACCGTGTGAAGTTCTTAGAACATAATGCTGACATTCGTAAGAAACTTCTAGCACAAAAAGAACACAACTTTGATATCCTTTTAGACGTAGAAGAACAAAAGGTACACATATTAGATCTCCTTAATAAATTGCAAGGTCTTAGGAGCATTGTTGATGTTCATCGTGTTCACATGCATGAGACTGAGTTGCGTGCTGAAAATGATGAGCTTGAATCTAAAGTTGTTGGTGTTTCGCATGATTCACATGATTTGCTAGATTTACATTATGATTTACAAGATGATTGGAGTGACATTTCAAGTGAGAACAATGATGTCTTAGGTGACAAACATGATAACATTGAGAAGCATGAATGGGTTGTCCATAATAACCCTTTGTTTGAGTGTCTTGATAGTAACCTTCCATATGATAGTGCTGAGACTTCTAATTTGCGTGCGTATGAATCTGAAATTCCACTTGACTTAATGTTGCAAACTGATTTCGAGGATGATAATCTGCATGTTAGTGCTGGTTTGTGCTTTGTTGAGCATGACAGCCCAAATACATCTGGTTTGGAAGTTCTAAGGAGCGTACAAGGTACGTTGTTTATTCCTTATGTTTTACATACATTCTTTTTCATGCATGACAAATCTTATGTGAGGAGTCTTCTACCTACCATGTTAGTGCGTCCTAAACACATTAGGAAGAGGTGCTTCTTGTTGAGTGTTCATGTAGATATGTGCTATGATGTGTCGTTATTTGTATATGTCATCATTCAATTGATTGCTCACCCTAAGCATGTAAGATTTAAATGATGTATGATCATTGCACTTGGTTTGCTTGAACTTGTATCTTACATAGTTTATGAGTCATTTGTGGAGTATCACTCTTATCCAATTGTGTGTTTAGATTTGAGGTCATATCCTTTTGCTGACCTCACATCTTTCCCTCATGAACCCTTCGATTCGAGGACGAATCTTCTTGAGGAGGGGGGGATTGATGAGGATCGGGGATCCCATCAAGAGGTCACGTGTCCTATGACAAGAAGGAGGGCTAGAGAACTTGGACATCAAGTTGGAACCTTCTTGTACAAACATGTTCAAGATGAACCTAAGGTTCATTGTGTTCACTTTATTCAACCTACACTATGAACAAATTGATGAGGATCGGGAATCCCATCAAAAGGTCACGTGTCCTATGACAAGAAAGAGGGCTAGAGAGCTTGGACATCAAGTTGGAACCTTCTTGTACAAACATGTTCAAGAGAACCTAAGGTTCATTGGGTTCACTTCATTCAACCTACACTATGAACATGCGTGCGTGTGAGCATTCCTTGTTTTTGAATTTTCTCTAGTTTTCTTGTGATCCTTGTTTTATGTGTTTGCTTTGTAGGTAAATTAGGTACATGGAAATTCCAAGCCAAATGGAGGGCATTATAGGCGTGTGCTTCAAAAAGGGAGTCAAAAGGAATGTTGTCTTGATAAGAATGGTTGTCTCCACAAGGACAAATTCAAATGTGTCCAAGGTGGAATCCGTTTTCAAAAATCCAGCTCAAATTATCTCCATAGGGGGCGGCCAACTTGAAGTTCAAAGATGGAGATTAAGTTGCATTCAAACTTCAAGCCAAACTTGAATTTAAATTCAACCATTATTTGAATTCAAGTTTCAACAATTTTGAGCTTTAGATTTCAAGAAAGTCTCGGCCTTATCTTGAGCCATTCCACACGCCAACTTGAAGGATAATGAAGATGAGATCACAATTCAAAGTTGAATCCAAGTTTGAATTCAAATTCGAATTCAACATCTCAGCCACTTGAAGACCCTCCCACATGCCATTTCATCCATTCACACGCCAACTTGGAGATCAAAGGAGATGAGATCACAATTCAAAGTTGAATTCAAATTCAAATTCAATTTGAATTCAATCTTCAACCAACCTTTGAATTCAATTCCAACCACTTCATCCACATCAAATCAAGTTTCCAACACCACCTTCATCATCATACACGGCTGGATACATTGAAGATAGCATCTTGCAAGATTTTCAAATGTTAGCTAGAATTTGTCTTAGATTTGAATTCAAACAATTTTTAAATTTTAAGTTCATTTCAAATGCTTTCTAGATACCTTCTTTAGAGATAACATCTGGTTATCTACATAGCCTTAGGCGTCTATAAATAGGGCCTTTTGGCCGAGTTTAGAGAACAACTTTTGATGAAATAAAATTCTTGATACTTTCTTAACTTATTGTGAGACTTTGTTTTCTTGGTTTTGCATTAAAAACCTAAGTTAAGATCCTTCAAAGTTGAGCATTTTGGAGGTGTTGCCATTGCTTAAAGGTGCCGTCCAGGAGGGCCATAGTGGTTTTCCTGATCAACGACCATCTTGAAGTGTTGGTCTTGCTCATTTGATCCACACGTTTTTATCACTAAGGAATCAAGGGGAAGTCTTCTTCCTTGTGCCTAACTCTTTGTGAAGGACGTTTGGAAGGTAGAATTGTTGGAGCCCACGTCTTGCACGCATCAACACACCAATACATCAGATGACACAATAACCTAAGTGGCACCTCCCCTGCCCCAAAAAAAAGAACCTGACGAAATATCAACATTACTTGGGCACAAAAAGACGAGACTTTTGAAAATTGATGCAACTGTGAGACTTGGAGCAAAAGACCATTTCCTGATTTTGAGGGTTTCCACCGTTCTAGTCCCAAGGAACATTGTCGGGGATGCAAATCAGGAGCCCAGTAGCCTCCTAAGATGTGTGAGGACTTACGCTGTGAGCCACACAAGGTGTCCCCCGCAAACCAGGCCTTCGGCCTAGCATCAGTGGAACATCCACACTGTGAATGTCTTTGGGAATCGAACTCTTGATCTTTTGAAGCAAATCTCAACCCGAATACCAATTGAGTCATGTCTTGGAGGCAATACAGAGACCGACTATTACAAGACGTCATATGGTTGACGTCAGTAAACCTCAGCTATCAACACGAGGAAGAAAAAGAAAGAAAGATACTATTTTTCGTGCCTTGGACTTTGTCCTTTTCTGTTGTTTATTTGTTAGGGTAAGTGCGATGTCATCTAAAATTGGCAATTGGGGGTCAGCACAACCCTTGGGTTGGAAGCATCTCTCAGTTCGTTTATAATTGGAGGCTAGATATTAAACCCCGACTTACGTTTTGTATGGAAAAATTTTATATTGTCGTACCATACTTTGTATAGTATGTGTGTTATGCGTGTCTTAAATAAAAACTTAAGACTTGCTTAAGTAACATAATATGTGTAGGAATGATTAAATAGGAATATAAAATAGGACACAACTTGCATTTGAAATTAAATTAAAGAAAAAGGAGTGTAGGACATAGAAAATGAAGTGGACAAACATTTTGTCCTACTTTACCCACCAAATACCTCTCTAGGCCGTACCCTCTACCATGCACAAGTGGAAGAATATTTTATATTCTTCTTTCAAAATTTTAATAAGTTTTCTTACACAATTTAGAAAATTACAAGTAGACAATTTCTACCCACTTTCTTTCCACAAATTCTCATGTTCTTCCAAAATATCCCCACTTAACCCCCCTCAACCACTTGACCGCCCACCCCTTCCTATGCAAGACAACTTGTCTTACATTTCACTTCCATTCCATCCCTTATTCACTTACACACTTCTCTTCCATCCAACCACAATGCATGCATGTCTTACACCCTTACACCTTTATCTTCCCAAATAAAACATAACGATGAAATTCTTTCTTCTCCCCCCCCCACTTCCCTAACCATGGCTACAACAACAAAAAGGGGGCAAGACCACTCGAATTTCCATTCCACTTCCCATTTCATCAAACTCTTCTCAAGTGAATACTTTCCTTTCTCGCCACTTCATTCTCTCACTCAAACAATCTTCTGTCTCTCACATTTTCTCTCTTTCACCTGTGAACATCTGTAGCAAGAGAAGAAAATTTCTTCAAATTTCAAGTAAAGAACCAAGTTTCCAAGTGTAGAAAATTTAAGGTAAGAACAAAAATCACCCTTCTAAGCATCTTTCCATCATCCATCTTCGAAAAAGGCTCAATCTTTCTCCTATTTTCTCACTAGGCCATGAGCTTCATATAGGAGGAAGAAGAAGTTTCCTAAGTTGAAAAGTAGAAATCTTCAAGGATTTCAAAGGTTAGCTTTCTTAAGAATTGATTTTAGAACTTTCTTAGTGTTCTTTCCTTTAAAAATGATCAATCTTTCCTTCATTTTGGCCATCTAGGACGTGGGATACCCAAGAAAGAGGAAAGAAGAAATCTTTTTCTATTTTAAGTCTAATTTCAAAGAAAAAGGCAAGTATTCTTCTTGGTTTCTTCATGCATGCTCAAAAGTATATCATATATGTTCATCTACAAGCGTGGATCATGCATGCGTTATGTTCAAGAAGCTTTCTTTCCATGAATATGTAAAAAGTATTGTTGCATGCTAAATATATGAACACTTATGTGAGTTCCTTGAATATATGCTTACGTGTTACTTTGATGATACGAAAAGTGTCATGCATGTGAAACTAGGACATGTATAGGTCTCATTTTAACATGCATGTTATATATAGCAGATAAAAGAGCATGCATGTCACATTTCATGAAAAGTTTTGGTTGCATGTTGCACTTTCTTATAAAGTGTACTAAGAGCCACACTTTGAATCACATTCCTATGTGTTTTCATGATGATAATCATACGTGTTTCTCCATGATTTTTAGTGTTTATGCATGTTGATGGTCTTGATTTAGCATGATTGTGGTGCATCATGATTTATGCTATAATGCTTGCCCACAAAAGATTGTTTCTCATACATATTCATCCATAAGTGGTGCCGTTTTGGCCACCACTATTAAGCATGCTTCATCACTATCATTTTGATGTGTAATCTTGATGATCATGGCCTAAAGATGTGTGTTTTTTGGTTTCCATCATCATATGTATTTGCATGTGAATTTCATCATCATCACCATCATGATCATGGTTCTTATGTTCATGTTTATGATGGAAACTAACATGCATGATTTCAAATGTGTTGAAATGAAAAGTGTAGTACATGATCATGAAGAAAAGTGTTTAAGTCATGTGTGTCACATGCTATATATCACCACATTATGTTGCATGTCCATGATTAGAATATGCTAGGTACAGAAATGAATACTTTTACTATACTTGTATGTAAAGTGGCTAAAATGAAAAAATCACATGCGTATGGCCTTGGTAACTCTCGGCCATGTGGTGGAAAATATATGCCATTGAAGTTGTTTTAATGTTTTCTTGAGTATATCTATTGAAGAATATGTGTATGACATAATATATAAATTGTTTTTTTAGAATAATATATAAATTGTTAAAGAAATGATATGTTAAATAAGTAAAATTAAGGAAAGGATGATACATAACAAGCCTAAGAATGGGTTGTTTTGGAAGGCCATAAAGTAAAATTAGAATTGGATAAATTAAGATAAAGATTTTAGTTGTTAAAGCCCAAAAATGGGCTGTTTTGTGTACCCAAAACAAAGAGCTTTACAAAAAGGTAAAATTGGTATTTCACTTAAGTTTATAATATGAAACATGAGCTAAATGTTGGACATTAAGTGCCGAAATTGTTAGATGGTCAAATGAGCCCAAAACCGAGCATGCATACATGTATAAACGAAACAAAATTTTGAAACAAAAAGTTTCATCACACGATGCGTTTTCACGAAATGTTTTACCTTATAAAACGTTTTAAAAGGATTTTATGTGTAACGAACCGTACCACAAGACAAATGATTCCAATGACTTATATGTTCAAATACATGAAGATTACAATGAAGACCAAAAACAAAATTAAGCAGTTATTGGAATCAAAGGGTGAAGCAGAACCATTGTTGTTATTCCATTCAAACATTCTGTCGAACAGGTTGTTGATTGCGTCGAAGACCTATAGATTGCGAGATATCTTACTAATTCATGTATATACTTAGTGAATAATTATGTAGTTGTATTGCTTGATTAGTAGGCTAGCTAATAATCATCAGCTTGATGATAAATTACACGATTACATAATAGTTTTTACCCGCTGAAGTAGCCGTTGGAGCTGTAGCTTTCAGCAGCCAACTAGCCGTTGGATATGTGATGCATATATTTGACACTTCTACTCATTCAAATATACAAGTGAGTTTTCTCACATTTGTGAGTTATTTGTGTGTAAATTGTGATATTTTCTCTATATGGTATCAGAGCTTAAAGCTCGGTGTGATCATCGTGAGTTAAAAATTTTAGAAATTCACAAAACTATCTTACTGTTCATCTGTTCAAACAAGTTTTTTGAAGCTTGAATCATAATCTGCAGGAAGTGAATTCTATTCCTGGACCTTCAATTTATGCTACCTCGACTGATGAACGCTCATCTCAATCGACAATTGATTCCAATCCTGTGACTATACTAACCATAAGCTAAATGGCAACAACTACCTGGCATGGTCTCGGGCTGTTAAAATGTTCATTACTGGGAAAGGTAAGGAGGCTTACCTAAGGTCTGAAATTATGATTCCTGAGGAGAACTCTGAACAATACATGACATGGAATGCAGAAAACTCCATGATCATGTCATGGCTAATCAGTTCTATGACCATAGATGTAAGTGACAACTTCATCCTCTATGATTCTGCTGTAGAAATATGGCAAGCAGCACAAGAAATGTATTCAAAGTTGGACAATATGTCTGAATTTTATGAGCTTTGATGTCATGCTCCATAACATCAAGCAAGGGGATTTACCTATGAATGTGTATTTTGGGTAACTTAAACAAATCTAGTAGCGAATAGATGTGTTTGACACACATAAGTGTCCAAATCAAGAAGCTGATAAGATTTATAAAAACATCACTGAAACTAGGAGAATTTTTAGATTCTTAGCTGGTTTAAACAAAGAATTTGATGCTGTAAGAGGAAGGATCCTGGGTACCAAGCCCCTGCCTTCTATAAATGCACTATTTTCTGAGATCAGACAAGAAGAGAGTAGAATAAAGCTCGTGATGAGCTCTTCTTCCTCTACTGAAGGGGCAGACATGGCTGTTCCTGCACCTTCTGCTATTGTGAAGTGTGATAAAGCTACTACTAATGTTGTGATAAGAAGATACACCCTTCCAGCTCATTATGATAATAGAAGAATGCTGAAACAAAGCCTTGCAAATTTTGCAAGAAAGTTGGGCATACAGAGGACAAATGCTATGCCAAGCATGGTAGACCTTCATCCAAGTTCAATGAGCAATGGAGAAATCCAGAACCATAGAGATCACAAGCCTCTAGACAAATGTTATGCCAAGCATGGTAGACCTCCGTCCAAGTTCAATGAGCAATGGAGAAATCCAGAACCATAGAGATCACAAGCCTCTAACCAAGGAAGCTAGAGAGGATCATGCTCAGTTGCTTCTAGCAATTATGTTGCTGGACCTCCTGGAGTTCCTATTCAGTCTCAGCTTGATGCTATCTTCCAGTTCAGGAAACAGTTTCAACCAAAGCAGTATCCACTTGACATAAATCAGGAATCCATTCAAGGAACTATGGCTAGTTATGGTACATCTTCTAAACTTCTATCTACCTGGATAGTATATTCTGGTGCCACACATCATATGACATGGAATAAAAATATATTAATTGATTTTATATCATTTAACAATCTTTCTAAAGTTAAAGTAGCCAATGGGGCTGGGATTAGTATTCTTGGTAGTGGAAATGTTCAGTTAACAGATGCTACAAAACTAAAAGGTGTTATGTTTATTCCTAAACTAAGCTTTAACTTAATAACATTAGGTCAAATTGCCGAGGATAACACTTTGAGGTAAGGTTCCCTCACCTTCTACAAGTTATTTTCAGGAAATCTTCCCAATAAGATGAATGGCAATGCTAACAAGGTCAATGGACTTTTCCTTCTTCAAGCTAAAGAACCACCAAGCCCTCTCAGTAATCAAACTAGTTTAAGCTCATGTATGACAACTAGTAGGAATACTGAGAGTATTTTGCTATAGCATAAAAGATGGGACACCCTAACTTCTTGCATCTTAGAAGACTTATGCCAGCCTTGTTTGCCAATGTTAATCAAGGAAAGTTATTTTGTGAAGAATGTCAATTTGGAAAAGCTGTAGAACCAATTTTCCTGCAAAGTATTATGAAAGGAGTTCTCCTTTCATAATAGTGCACTCAGATGTTTGGGGACCTTCAAGGGTTGCCAATATCAACGGAAGCAGGTGTTTTATCACATTTGTGGATGACCACTCAAGAGTAATATGAATATTTCTAATGAAACACAAATATGAAGTTGGTGATATAATTAAGAGATTCATATGTATGATACCAACTCTACAATTAAAATTTTAATAACAGATAATGGAATGGAATATCTTGAAAAGTCAGTCGAGGAGTATCTGTGAACTAAGGGAATTATTCATCAGACTTCCTGCACTTATACTTCACAACAAAATAGAGTGGCTGAAAGGAAAAATAGACACCTCCTAGAAGTAACAAGAGCAATCATGATGTCAATGAAGGTTCCTAAACATTATTGGGGTGAAAAGGTGCTTACTGCAACTCACCTAATTAACAGAATGCCTTCTAAGGTCCTCAATTTTGACACTCCAAAGCATGTTCTATCTTAATCATATTATGATTCAAAAATATATTCCTGAGCAATTCAGGAGTAAACTTGACATGAGATCAGAAAAATGTATCTTTCTTGGGTATGCCAATACTCAAAATGGATATCAATGTTATTCTCCTGGATCTATGAAAATGTATGCTTCCCTAGTTGTAGTTTTTGATGAATCAAAGCCTTACTATGGCTCTACAGTAACTAAAACTGATCATGAGTCTGAAAATAATCTATGGAGTATTATTGACATAACAAGGACTAAGCCTGTTAAGAGAACTGTTATTTCAACTGAGGTGGAGAATAGCTCTCTTCCTCAAAGGAGTGTATCCACTCCTGATCAGCCCACAAGCTCTCCTAGAAATGTGTATGAGGAGAATGAGGCCTCATCTTCCTGCAGAGAATCATCATCTGTGGATAATATGCCTATTGTTTTAAGGAAAGAAGTGAGGGCATGTGTAAAGAAACTTTATCCTATCAACAACTACATTTCATATAATAACCTTAATAACAGCTTTAAAACGTTTATATCATCTCTTGACAATATAAGGGTCCCTAAGAACATAAAGGAAGAATTAGCACAGCCAGAGTGGAAGAAGGCTGTTCAAGAGGAAATGTCTGCATTGATTAAAAATGAGACCTGGTAACTGATTCCAGCAGTTAAGGGAGTGAGACCAGTGGGATGTAAATGGATTTTTCTATTAAATATAACTTTGATTGTTCAGTTAACACGTTTAAGCAAGGTTTGTGGCCAGAGGTTTCACTCAAACGTTTAGGATTGACTATGAGGAAACCTTTGCACCAGTTGCAAAGCTCAATACTATAAAAATTCTGTTTACTATTGCTACAAATCTTGACTGGCCCCTATTTCAACTGGATGTTAAGAATGCATTCCTTAATGGAGATTTAGAAGAAGAAGTACATATGCATATTCCTCCTGGATACATTACTGATTCAAATAAGAACATGGTATGTAGGATGAAAAAATCTTGTTACGGTCTAAAACTATCCCCCAGGTCCTGGTTTAGAAGATTTAATACTACAGTTGTGTCCCTTGGTTTTAGTAAGAGACATGGTGATTGCACCTAAGTATGTTGATCCTGAACATCTGGTTATCATCCTAGTATATGCATATGAAATTATTTTAACTAGAAATCACTATAATGAAATCATTAATACAAGGAAGTAGCTAGCTAAATCTTTTGAAATAAAGGACCTAGGCCAGCTGAGATACTTCCTTGGAATGGAAGTATCAAGATCATCCCAGGGCATATGTTATCTCAAAGGAAGTACATCCTTGATCTTTTGCAACACACTAACTTGATCAACTGCAAGCCTGCCAATACACTAGTGGAACCAGGATATAAACCAAAGGAGGTATGGAACTCTGAGAAAACTGATAAACAAAGGTATCAAAGGCTAATAGGTAGTGTAATTTATTTGTCCCATATAAGGCCTGATATATGCTATGGAGTAAGTTTTATTAGTCAATACATGCATGATCCTTCAACTGAACATATAACTATGCATTAAGAATCCTCATATATCTAAAATACATTCCTGAGCAATTCAGGAGTAAACTTGACATGAGATCAGAAAAATGTATCTTTCTTGGGTATGCCAATACTCAAAATGGATATCAATGTTATTCTCCTGGATCTATGAAAATGTATGCTTCCCTAGTTGTAGTTTTTGATGAATCAAAGCCTTACTATGGCTCTACAGTAACTAAAACTGATCATGAGTCTGAAAATAATCTATGGAGTATTATTGACATAACAAGGACTAAGCCTGTTAAGAGAACTGTTATTTCAACTGAGGTGGAGAATAGCTCTCTTCCTCAAAGGAGTGTATCCACTCCTGATCAGCCCACAAGCTCTCCTAGAAATGTGTATGAGGAGAATGAGGCCTCATCTTCCTGCAGAGAATCATCATCTGTGGATAATATGCCTATTGTTTTAAGGAAATAAGTGAGGGCATGTGTAAAGAAACTTTATCCTATCAACAACTACATTTCATATAATAACCTTAATAACAGCTTTAAAACGTTTATATCATCTCTTGACAATATAAGTGTCCCTAAGAACATAAAGGAAGAATTAGCACAGCCAGAGTGGAAGAAGGCTGTTCAAGAGGAAATGTCTGCATTGATTAAAAATGAGACCTGGTAACTGATTCCAGCAGTTAAGGGAGTGAGACCAGTGGGATGTAAATGGATTTTTCTATTAAATATAACTTTGATTGTTCAGTTAACACGTTTAAGCAAGGTTTGTGGCCAGAGGTTTCACTCAAACGTTTAGGATTGACTATGAGGAAACCTTTGCACCAGTTGCAAAGCTCAATACTATAAAAATTCTGTTTACTATTGCTACAAATCTTGACTGGCCCCTATTTCAACTGGATGTTAAGAATGCATTCCTTAATGGAGATTTAGAAGAAGAAGTACATATGCATATTCCTCCTGGATACATTACTGATTCAAATAAGAACATGGTATGTAGGATGAAAAAATCTTGTTACGGTCTAAAACTATCCCCCAGGTCCTGGTTTAGAAGATTTAATACTACAGTTGTGTCCCTTGGTTTTAGTAAGAGACATGGTGATTGCACCTAAGTATGTTGATCCTGAACATCTGGTTATCATCCTAGTATATGCATATGAAATTATTTTAACTAGAAATCACTATAATGAAATCATTAATACAAGGAAGTAGCTAGCTAAATCTTTTGAAATAAAGGACCTAGGCCAGCTGAGATACTTCCTTGGAATGGAAGTATCAAGATCATCCAAGGGCATATGTTATCTCAAAGGAAGTACATCCTTGATCTTCTGCAATACACTAACTTGATCAACTGCAAGCCTGCCAATACACTAGTGGAACCAGGATATAAACCAAAGGAGGTATGGAACTCTGAGACAACTGATAAACAAAGGTATCAAAGGCTAATAGGTAAAGTAATTTATTTGTCCCATATAAGGCCTGATATATGCTATAGAGTAAGTTTTATTAGTCAATACATGCATGATCCTTCAACTGAACATATAACTATGCATTAAGAATCCTCATATATCTAAAATACACTTCTGGTCAGGGGCTTTTCTTCAGGAAGCTCAGGATATGAGTATCAAGATCTTCATTGATGCTGACTGGGCTGGTTTTAATTCAGACATGAGATTCACCTCAGGTTATGCCTCCTTCTTGTGGGGTAATCTTGTTACCTGGAAAAGAAATAAGCAACATGTTGTATCTAAAAGCAGCGAATGTGAGCTACATGCACTCTCTCTTGGTGTATGTGAAGGAATATGGATCAATAGGGTAATGAATGACTTGAAGCTTGAAGTGCAGCTACCTATTACTGTGTATTGTGACAACATATCAGCCATAAACATGACAAAATCCTGTGCAACATGACAAGTCAAAGCACATCAAGATTGACATGCGTTTTATTCAAGAGAAAATTGAAGACAAGATGCTAAAACTGTAGTACATCAGGTCCAGGAACCAAGTGGTTGATATCCTTACAAAGCCATTGAGTGTTAACATTTTCAAGACTCTACTTGGCAAGCTATGTTGTATACATATCTACAACTCTAGCTTGAGGGGAAGTGTTGGAATAAATGAAGATTATAATGAAGACCAAAAACAAAATTAAACAGATTATTGGAATTAAGGGGTGAAGCAGAACCATTGTTGTTGTTCCATTCAGATATTCTGTCGAACAGGTTGTTGGTTGCATCAAACACCTATAGATAGAGAGATATTTTACTTATGTAGTTGTATTGCTTGATTAGTAGGCTAGCAAATAGTCATCAGTTTGATGATAAATTACACAATTAGACAATAGTTTTTACCAGCTGAAGCCGTTGGAGTTGTAGCTTTCAGCAGCCAACTAGCCGTTAGATGTGTGATATATATATTTGACACTTCCACTCATTTGAATATTACGATATGTTTATGGTGCGTCAGCCTGATATCGGAACCAGAGTGGTAGGTGTTAGGGGAATATGTTTTACGTAATGGCTGAGTGTAACAGCTTGTTCGGGACACGAGATATCTGCCATAATGCGTCATCATTAGATCCATGTACATATGATGTAACATCGTGTTTGGGACACTGGATTCATATTTGTATATGTGGCTATATGGGGAGTCATTCAATACGTCGTGTGTTACAGTTCTTACGATATGAAAAGTGCTATAGTCAACTTATGAAAATGCCATGTTTATAAAAGTTACAAAATGATACGAACATGTTTCGTCTTGAAACGTTTCATGACATATGAACCATGTTACGAACTTTCATGAGCATTTGATATGAATCCCAAGCAATCATCACTTGCACATCCCTTAGTCATTGTTATGATAGGAAGTTAGGCATGAGATAAACATATGGATTTGGGACTTGGCATGAAATATGATTTGAGGAATTAAGGTGACATAAATAATAGTTAATTCTCTGGAATCTTGATAAATGTAAGTTCAGACTTTATTTTTACACACTTTATATGCTTATGTGTTGCTTATATTACTTGCTTTATTTGTCATTTTATTTGTTAACGGAGACATGTTATGTTCATACTTTTACTGTATTCATTTGACCACCTCGTCTCCTATGCATGATCCACATGACGAACATGGGCGGACATCCTTGTTGGTCGATTCATTATCGCTCACTCTTTATTTTTACCATCTGGTAGAGCCATGAGACCCTGACTTGGACTTCATAGATGACAAGCCGAGGGTGGGATACCCATGAGCAGTGTAGTGGGCCCAGCTGTCTAGATTATCTACTTTTGATATCCTGGATATGTATTCCTTTCCTTTATGTAGTGATGACATTATGATGTACTCGGATTCGGTTACGATATATATTGTATGTCGCCTATGTTTTATTCTGTCTATTTTATGATGCTTTTGCTATTCGATACATGTTTATATCAATATACATATAAAAGTTATCGATGTCTTGTACTTTTCGTAGCAGTATACGGCGAGTGTACATTGCCGAGACCCTAGTCCTGGACGGAGCGCTACTAGTGGTATCAGAGCATAGGCTCCAAATCCACAGCGGGCAACATAAAGTAAACAACGACATGTACTTAGGCTATATTCTTAGAGTCTAAGTCATGATTTTAGACTGAGTGCACCAGCCTTAGAATAGATCCCTTAGAATGGTTCAGTACAGATGATTAGAATAGCCCTGCCTTACTTAGTATCATATAAACACTTAAACTATTCCTTTTAGAACATGAATAAATCATTTTATTCGAAATTGCATTTATATTTATATGTGTACTGATTATGTGAAAATGATTGTTTCGATAGGATGGCATCGGGACATCGGGGTAGAGCACGATCCGATAGACAAGCACAGTTACCTCCCCCGCCACAGGTACCACCGCCATAGGAGCATGTTCCACCACAGCAGGCACATGCCCCAGGAGGTATTCCCCAGGCATTTCTCGACGTCCTGAAATGGCTCAATCATACAGTGAGGGAATTCACAGGATGCATTACCACCCCCCGCCATCGCAGCAGTAAATGGGCACCCAATTCTTTTTCAAGGATCTCAAGAGGTTCTGTGTGCCTAACTTTGAGGGACGACCAGATCCAGATGAGGCCAAGAAGTGGCTAGATGAGGTGGAGAATTGCTTTGATTTAATACAGTTGCGTGGCGAGATGAAGACACAGATTATCAGGCTTTCTGATCAGCATGGCCAATCAGTGGTGGAAGACTAATATCCAGCCACTAACCATGCCAGTAGCATGGGAGAGATTCTTGGAGGAGTTCCGCAAGTTTTACATTCCTCTGTCTGTAACTATACAAAAAATCGGGGAGTTCGAGTCTCTGAGACAGAAGGCCTGAGTCGCAGTTTCTGAGTATGCAAATCAATTCACTGCATTGGGCCACTATGTTTCTTCTATTATGGTAGATGAGAGGCTCAAGATGATTAAGTTTGAGCGCGGCCTTAATTCGAGGATTAGGACCTGGATAGTCAATGCGAATCAAGGTAATTTTGGTGAGCTGATTGATGCCTGCTACAGTGGAGCGGGATATTGTTCAGAGAGATGAGGAGGCCAGAGACAAGAGGCCTCATGAGGTTACTGATGGTCGGTCCAGGAAGCAGACCAAGTTTCAGAGGAGCCCAAGTGGACAACCTCAGCATCGACCATAGTTCCGACGTCAGCCGTAGTCTCCGCACCAGCAGCAGATACAACGATATCCTCTACCCCAGCGCTAGCCTCAGTAGCCGCAGCGTCCCTGCCATTAGCTATTCCGAGGTGTCAGCAGTGTCAGCAGCACACTAATGAGTACCGCATGGGGACAAGAGCATGTTTTGGTTGCGTTAGGACTAGGCACATGATTAGAGACTATCTGTAGAGGAAGAATAGGCCACATGGAGGTGCACAACAGCAGGGAAGACGTCCACAGGCTAACGCCCAAATACATGTGATGACCGACGCAGAGCTTCATGATGCACTGGATGTCGTGACAGGTATATTTGATTATGTAGTTTAAACGCAATTGATATTCACCTGTTTTAAATGTTAAGATGTGTTTTTGTTGACTTTTTTAGAAATCTTAAATTGATCATTATGTGCTTGATTTAGAAACCCTGTACTTGAACTTTGAATGTTATCAGGTGCGATTATAATGAACAACATTCAGGCGAATGTGTTGTTTGACTGTGGCGCAAGTCACTCATTTGCATCTAAGAGATTTGTCAGGAAATTGAGCAGCTGCCCTACCTAGCTGGAGATTCCTTATATAGTTCAGATAGATGGAGACTAGGTCATCATCTCGCATCATCTGCATAAGAACTACGATATCTAGATGGAGGGATAACAGTTCATGACTACCTTGATCCGGATATAGATGGGTGATTTTGACGTGATTCTAGGCATGGACTGTTGTTCCACAACCATGCCGATATTGATGGCCAGAGGAAGCTAGTGGTGATTAAGAATCCAGGTCAAAGGAGGTTACCTATCAGAGTAACAGTAAGCTGAAGAAGGCCCTATAGAATATTTATGTGACTGTAGCGCAGGCCTTCCAAACATTGAGGAAAGGAGATGCATGCTTTCTTGTATACGGCCTCAACGCTGAATCCGAGATGCCTTCACTCGACTGTATTCTGGTGGTTCGAAAGTTCCCAGGCGTGTTTCTGGATTATTTGTCAGGCTTGCCACCTTACCGGAAGATTGAGTTCGAGATTAATGCGATACCTGGAGCAGAGCCGATCTCTAAAGCTCCATATCGGATGGCTCTAGCTGAGCAAAAGGAGCTAAAGGTACAGTTGCAGGAGTTGATTGATAAGAAATTCATTCGCCCCAGTGCTTCATCTTGGGGAGCACCTGTGCTATTCATGAAGAAAAAGGATGGCAGCATTCAGCTATGTATCGATTATAGGAAGCTGAACAAGATCATGATTAAGAACAAGTACTTCTTGCCTCGGACCGACGATCTCTTCGACCAGCTGAGTGTAAGCTATTCATTTTGTTAATTATTCGTTAGTTTCTACGTTATGCCAAATATAAACTGTACACTCGAATGTAGGGAGCGAAAGTGTTAGGCAAGATTGATCTTCGTTCTGGATATCTCCAGCTTAAGATCAAGGCAGACAACGTTGCGAAGACTGCCTTCCGGACTCAATATGGACATTATGAGTTTCTAGTGATGGAATTCGGGTTGACAAATGTCTCAGCTGCATTTATGGACCTTATGAATATGGTGTTTCGTGAGCAGCTAGTTAAGTTCGTAGTAGTCTTCATAGACGATATCCTTGTTTATTGACCAGACGAGGATAACCATGCCAAACACTTGTAATTTTACTAAACATATTACGAGAGAAGCAGCTATATGCCAAGTATAACAAGTGCGAGTTCTGGCTACGCAGCGTTGCATTCTTGGGACATGTCGTTTCAGAGGCAGGTATATCAGTTGATCCTAAGATAATCAAGGCGATTACAGAGTGGCCGCTACCGATGAATGTCACTGAGGTCAGGAGTTTTCTTGGATTAGCGGGCTACTACTCGATGTTTGTAAAGGGATTGTTACGATCCGCATTTTTGCGTCAGTAGAAAAAGAAATAAAATAATAGAAAAGAAAATAAAAGTGCGATGTAGATAAAATTACGGTAGAATTAAAATTTTGAATATGGATTTATTAGGATATCGGTAGTATATATCGGGGTTAGAAATGCTCGGAAAAAAACTGAGCAACAAGGAAACCAATATATCGATATACGACGAAACTAAATAACAAACATTCTCAAACATACGATAAGATTTAAATGAATTAGTCGGTAATAACTTAAGTCATTAAACTAATTAAATCTAATAAAAAGACATGACACAAGAAATTAGAGCCCCTTAAATAAAAGAAAAAGAACGTAGGACGTAATAATAAAATAACTTGGAAAAGAAGAAAAAGGAAAATGAATATATATGTATATATATGTATATGTATATATATATATATATATATATATATATATATATATATATGACGATGAAAGGCGGGCGGGTACCGTCTAGATGTTTTATTAATCAAGACCTCACATGTGGCGGAGGAATACTATGGTTACATATAATTCCAATCGCTACGGGAGACTCTCCCAATGTAAAGATATGCATAAACCTGCAAATGAAAATGAGAAAAAGTATGCCAAAATAAAAGCTTATATATACACATATTAGGACAGGGAACTGAATGTAATAAGAGTGTGCAGATGTTGGCGTCGTCGAGTGTAGGCGCTGGCTGGACGTGGAAGTCCATTGGAATTGAGCAGCTTGGCAGTCCGGTTGTGATGTTGATGCATCCATGTACGTCATTAAAAAGCAATGGAGGAAAGCACAAGTTATATTCATGTATAAATAAAAACAATGCATAATTTATCATCAAAATGAGAGAAAACATACCGTAGTTGCATGCATCTGAGGATACAGGGAATCAAATGAAATAGTGACTTGTTGAACAGAATACCAAGTCAGACCATCCCCATTCCTACAAACTTGCATGGCTAAATGTGTAGCACCCCGTCCGAGACTAGGGTCTTGGTACAGTGCACCCGTCGTACTCTGCTATAAAAAGTATAAAGAGCCGATAACATTGATATGCACGTCCACATAAACATATATTAAAATAGCGGAAGCATCGTAAAATATACGAAGCATAATCGACATGCATCATAATAAAATAACTAAATCCGAATACATCCGAATAACACCAATACAAAAGATTGTGATACAAGTCTGGGACAACTATAGGTACAAACTACAATATCTGGCCCGCAGACTCCTCACTGTGACCTACCCTCTACTCATCATCAATAATGTCCAAAACATGCTCTCGAGCCTCTACAAGATGGTAAAAATAGGAGATGAGCGATAATGAATTACCCAGCAAGTATTTCTGCCCAGGTTCATCATGTGGATCATGCATGGGAGACGGTGTAATAAAAATAAAGTTAGTAAAGTAATGAACGTGACACGTCTCCATTTCACAAATACAGTGACAGGTAATGCAATTAAATCATATCATCATATAGAGTGCGGAAGATGAAGTCACAAAAGAAATTATATCATTTCATGTTTCCTTATTCATTATTCATTCAATAAGGTTTTAACCCGCGTCTTATTCTAAAACTCATTTGATTATGTTCATGTCACATATCATACTCTATAAGTTGATCTTAAGTCTACCAAGGGTGTAAGCTCGTATCTGAGAAGGTGACTTGGGTAATATGCATATTCTCGTATGAATAAATAACATGTTTCATTTTCCAGAAACTTTCCAAAATATAACATTTCCGTAACTTCATTGTAAAAACTTTTTTAAAACATGAACGTAGAATTGTTTAACATGTACGAATGCTAACACACGACACACTGACTGCTTTCTCATATAGTCCTACGTACAAAGTATGAAACTCAATGGTCAAACCACGGTGTTACAAACCATATGCACATAGATCTAAATGGTGACTCGTTATGGCTGAGATCTCGGGTCCCAGACATGGTATTACACTCTGCCAAAATGAAAATATGAGTATCATCTGTAAGGCAGAGATCCCTTATCCTAGACAAGGTGTTACACTCAGCCTATAGGCTAGGGAACTATGCCCCATGACTCTAACCTCTAACCTAGGTTCTAGTGCCCCTGACATCCTCTCTACTACACTTGATGTCAGGCTGGCCTCCAAACATAATGTATACTGTGGAAATAGTGAATCATAACATAGAATAATGTATGCTGTGAAAACAGCGAATCATATCATCGTATAACGTATGCTGTAAAAATAGTGAATCATATCATCGTGTAATCATGTCGTTGGAATCAAGCGGCTCGTGGCACGGTTCGTTCAAAAATCCTCTTAAAATGTATCAATGGATAGAACCATTTCCGTCAAATAAATCACGTAAAATTCTTTTAAAACATTTCATGCGATAAAACGTTTCTGTAAAAGAAATTGTCCGATAAAAATCTTTTCATTTCAAAGCTTTGACTTGTGTACATATGCGTTTATGCTTGGTTTTGGACTGGTTTTACACATCCAAAATTCCAGCACTTAATGTCCAACATTTAGCCAATGTTTCATATCATAAACTTAAGTGAAATACCATTTCTACCCTCTTCAAAGCCCTTGGGTTTGGGTCCTCAAAACAACCCACTTTTTGGGCTTTCACCACTACAACCTTTCGCTTGCTTTGTCCAAATTTTCATTTTATTCCATGACTTCTTAAATCAGCCCACGTTTAGTCTTATTATGTATCATCATTTCCTTGATTTTACTTATTTAGCATATCATTCATGTAACAATTTATATATTATGTCATGCACACATTCTTAGATACATATTAACAGGTAACCTTCAAAACAACTCCATTGGCTCATAATTTCTCCACTTGACTGAAAATCACCAAGGTCAAATGTCATACCCCGTAAAATTTAAGTTGACATTAAATAAGTTGGAAATCATCTAAAGTATAATTTAAGTTGAATGTATAGGTTTATGGGGACTAGCTAAATAAATTGTAGGTGAGAAAATAATTAAAAGGGATGAAATTAAGAAAAATTAGGCCCAAAATACCGAATTTACCCCTCCCCACTTAAATGCTAGGGAGTTACACCAAAAAGGGGTATAACTCCCCTTGACCGTCGGTTATAGGAAGAGAGGGAAGGTGGAAACCGACAGCAAGAGAGAAAGGCAGAGAGAAAGAGAGAAAAAGGAGGAAGGAAGAGGAGGAGGAAAAAGAGGGCCGCGATCAACCCTAGGTTCAATTCAATCACCGTAAGAATTCCTAGATTCGAAAGCAAGTAACTTTTCTATACGCTTTTTGCAATCTTGATCCTAGGCCCTATTTTCTACAAAGAGAAAATTGAATCACACATTGGTATCTTCCTTTTTGCTATGCTAATTACGTGTTTATGTGTTGTATTACGTGTTGCTGCAATAAAGATCTCATCTTTGGGCCAAATCTTGAAGAATTATGTGATGAATTTGATTTGTGAAAATCATGCCCTAAAGTTGATATTTTTTGTCCTTGAGAAGAATGCTTGCTTTAAAATTTGCATAGTTGCGTTGATATGGTTGATGGGAAGTGATGGATAGTTGGAAGATGTGATGAGTGTGATGTGATTTGAGGGTTGATTTGGGGTGTGAAGAGAAGATCATGATGTGTGTGTGTGAGTGAGTGATTGAAGAAAGAGCGGTGATCAAATCGTAGTTTTGCGTTTAGGTTGGAAAGCAATGGGATGAGTGGTGGCATAGGTTGAAATAACATTTTAGGATTGAATTTAGGTGTTCTATAGGTTTGGAATGATGATGGATGAAGGTTGGGTCAATTTTAGGGTAAAACCTGGAGGAAGATTGCAGAAACAGGGACTTGGATCGATCTCAGAGGGACTTCGATCGATCCAAGTAGCCCTGGAGGACGTTTCAAACGTTTCTGGAGGACTTCAGTCGATTGACTGAGGGACATCGATCGATCGATGTCTAGGAGACTGAACATCGATCGATCAGATGGACCACATCGATCGATTGAAGTCCTAGTGAATTAGGATTGAAACTTTCGGGAGGACATCGATCCCTTAGAAACAAGACATCGATCGATCGAAGTCCGGAGGGTGAAAAAGTTGAAATGTTTCTGGAGGACATCGATCCTTAGCATTAGGACATCGATCGATCGAAGTCTATGGGACAAGACATCAACCGATCGATGAGACCACATCGATCAATCGATGTGGCCAGTTTTGTAAGTTAGATTCTTTATTCGTACAGGGGTTAGGGAATGAATGTTAAGCGGTTTAAGGATCCTTCCGAACGATATTTGGCAACTAGAGAGTGTTGTGAAAGATGTCTTTAAGATTGATGGCATGGTTCTTGAGGTGAAGAGTGGTGTACGCGTTTAGAAGTGTGTGATTACGATACATGAACATATGCATCATGACATAAGCATTTGACATTCGACATACGTTTTGTTTGCGAAAGATTACAAGTGTTACAAGAGAATTTGAAGTTTGCGAAAGACAAGTTATTGCTGCTTTTGATCACAGGGTATAAAAGTCACGCCTGCGATAGCAGGGTATAAAAGCGTGACCTGTGGATCAAAAGTAGGGTATAAAATTATGTTATGGGGTCGTGGACCTATCAGCACGGGGTATAGAGTATACGATATGGGGTCGTGGACCTATCAGCACGGGGTATAGAGTATACGATATGGGGTCGTGGACCTATCAGCACGGGGTATAAAGTTATGTTTGCTGTGAACTGATCACCCACAGGGTATAAAGTACTGCTACGTGAAGAATAAGGAAAGAAGTGTTTTAAAAGTTTGTGAAAAGATGTGCATGACGTAAATTTCGAAAAGTCATCCGTTTGTGTTTGTTGGTCAAAGTATGGTTTTGAAGAGAGTACATGCATTACGTTGCACGAAGCATGAGCAAGAGTTACAAGAGATATTTTAGCCTGTGTTTGTTGATGTAATTGTATTTAACTTTGTACGTGTTGTTTTCCCCTTTGGTGTTAGATATGTGACTTGCTTGATTTTGATGCAATATTATAAAGATGTATTTTTCAACCCGAGCACCTAATTTTGGGCATTGTTTACATAAGAACTTTGGTGACTCGTCATGTGTGGTTCTTTAAGATGTATAGGCGAGTTACTTGCTGGCGTTGTTTTGCTAAGAACAATTATTTCATCTTTTTTAGGTGAGACCGAATATGAGATGATATTCGTAGAGGACGACGGCGAGTAGGCTCATTGGGATGATAGATGTTGAATGGGAATTTAGAATGCCTCTAGTTGATAACTATTAGTTGATCCACTTGTGGTTGGATGTAGCTAGACATATTACCAGACACATTTTGATTCTGCTGTATTATAATTTGGAGTATTATTGCTATCAAGGTTTTTAAATTGTTACGACGTTTCCGCTGATTCATATCCCGTCATGGGTGATGTATGTTTGATTTGATTGACGCTTCGTAGTTCTCGTAGTAGGCTACGGCGGGTGCACTGGTACCGATGATGGCATCGAGCTGGGGCGTTACAGGTGGTATCAGAGCTTAGACCTCAGATCTATCTTGGAAACTTAAGTTCATGATTTGTTTTAGCCAACTAAGATGTGAATTTCCTTTAAGTTTGGCCCTTAGGTTTAGGTGTTGATTTACTAGAATTTAAGTGTGATAAGGTTTGGGTGTGTGCGAGCGCGTTAATCTATGTATTAATGTTCTGTTTCCATATCTCACCCAATCTTATGTATTCAATCTTCAGCAACATTCAATACTTATTAATGTCTAACGAAACGTTGACCTTTCAGCGAGAATGCTTTCAAGGAGAAATAAAACCGAAAATCCAGGTAATGGACGTGATGACCAGCCCCCTGAAGTGGTACTACCTCAAGTGCTTACAGATGCCCTGACCGTGATTGCTCATGGTTATGCATAACAACAACAACCCCTGCCACCTCCGCCGCCTCAGCATAACATCCGATTCTTCTATGGGGAGATGAGGAAGGTAAGAGTTCCAGAGTTCGGGGGATGCATCGACCCTGAAGAGGCGCAACACTGGGTGGCTGAAGTAGAGAAGTGTTTCTGACAGGTGCAAGTGCCGGAAGAAATCAAGGTTGATGTTGCCACGCCCCTTCTGAATGGCAAAGCAGGAGAGTGGTGGGCAGGCACGGTTTTGAAAATGGCCCCACCAATCACTTGAGCACATTTTTGTCATGCTTTCTTGAAATACTATGTGTCGGAAACAGCGATTCTGAATAAGATCTGGGCATTTGACCGACTTGAGCAAGGTCGGATGACAGTTTCAGAGTACGCGGACCGTTTCCATGCCTTGGGAAATTCTCTCCTGCGATCATGTCTGATAATCGCCTCAAGATGGCCAAGTTTGAAAGAGGTCTAGACTCGAGGATACAATCGGCGATCGTAAACGCAAGAATGAAAACCTTTGATGATATGTTAGACGCATGTTTCCGGGTGGAAAGCGATTTTCAAAGGTTAGCGTAAGGGTGGCTGGCACTGGATCTTCTGACAAGGGGAAGAGACCGAGAGTTGACGTGAGAGTGTATGGTAGACCCGGACGTTGGATCAATATTCCAAAGAGAGGCTCAATGGGAAGTTTCCAGAGACCCCACCGTAAAACCCAATTGTCCAGCAGGTCGTAGGAGTATGCTCGCATTGCAACAAGAGTCATGGGGTGAATGTAGAAAGTTAGCAGGGGCATGTTATCGTTGTGGACAAGTGGGTCACATGATCAGGGATTGCCCCGAGATGAAGAAGAACACTCCGAGGGAAACGGCCCAACAGGCTAGAGCAAAACCAAAAGCGAATGCCGCGTCCATCTCATGAATGATACTGATGTCCATGAAGACACTGATGTGGTAACAGGTGCAATTTAATTTCAATCTAATCATTATTGAATTAAGTTCATATGTACTCAACTTTCTATATGAAACTCGATGTGGTCTTAGTTACTACTGCCTTAGAAGATAAGATGCCTGCAAACGTGCTTTTCGATAGTGGCGCAAGCCACTCCTTTGTGTCAAGAAGATTCGCTAAGCACCTTGTTAAGTGACCTGAGTGGTTAGAAACTGCATACCGTGTTCAAGCAGCTGGAGATCATGTTATGATTTCATACCAACAGTACGGGGATTGTGAGCTAGAGTTTGAAGGACAAAGTTTCTCTGCTACACTGATCTCCATTCAGATGTATGGCTTCGATGTTATCTTAGGGATGGACTGGTTGGCCCAGTACCACGCCAACATTGATTGTCGATTGAAGCAAGTGACAGTCAAGAACGCTAAAATGGAAGAAGCAATGTTCCAAGGGGATGCGGAACGAAAGAAAATTCCAAAGAAGGTGTATATGTCAATTGTTCAAGCGTGCAGAGCCTTAAGAAGAGGTGCCGAAGGTTTTCTAGTGTACGCAATGGATGCTACTCAGGAAGTACCCTCTATTGAGCAGATTCCGGTGGTCAACGAGTTTCCTGATGTGTTTCCAGAAGAATTTCCAGGAGTACCACCCCCAAGGGAAGTCGAGTTCGAGATAAATTTGATTCCACGAGCCGAACCGATTTCTAAAGCTCCTTATAGAATGGCTCCGGCAGAATTAAGGGAATTGAAGGAGAAACTGCAAGAGTTGTTGGACAAGAAGTTCATCCGTCCTAGTGTGTCATCTTAGGGAGCACCCATTTTATTTGTGAAAAAGAAGGATGGCAGTATGAGACTTTGCATCGATTACAGAGAACTGAACAAGATTACCATTAAGAACAAATACCCACTGCCACGCATCGAGGATTTATTTGACCAACTGAAGGATGCTAGGATTTTCTCTAAATTGACCTCCGGTCAGGATATCACCAACTAAGAGTAAAGGCCGAAGACATAGCAAAAACAGCTTTCTGTACCAGATATGGGCACTACGAGTTTCTAGTGATGCCCTTTGCACTAACGAATACCCCCACTGCCTTTATGGATCTTATGAACACTGTCTTTAGGGAACAACTGGATAAATTTTTCGTCGTATTCATAGATGATATCCTTGTGTACTCTCCCGATGAACAAACCCATGCCGAGCATTTGAGGACCATTTTGAGCATACTGAGACATTAGCAGTTGTATGCCAAATTCAGTAAATGTGAGTTCTGGTTGAGAAGTGTAACCTTTCTGGGTCACGTAATATCAGAAGAAGGGATTGCAGTGGATCCGAGGAAAGTAGAAGCTATCACCGAGTGACCTAGACCCACTAACGTCACCGAGGTACGGAGTTTCTTAGGTCTAGCTGGCTATTACAAAAAGTTCGTTCAGGGGCTTTCGACAATAGCAGTGCCTCTGAGTCGTCTTACTCAAAAGA
Source organism: Eustoma russellianum (assembly GCA_036186865.1). Taxonomy (NCBI): domain Eukaryota; kingdom Viridiplantae; phylum Streptophyta; class Magnoliopsida; order Gentianales; family Gentianaceae; genus Eustoma; species Eustoma russellianum. Next base: position 21,310,890 of record AP025040.1, on the reverse strand, counting down.
AGACCAAGTTTGAGTGGACAACCGAGTGCGAGAAAAGCTTCACAGAGCTTAAAAAGAGATTAACTACAGCTCCTGTTCTGGCTCAACCCTCCGGTTCTGACGGGTTCGTGATCTATAGTGACGCATCAAAAAATGGTTTAGGTACGTAAAATTATAGCAAAGTTATGATCATTCTGCTCAGACTTAAGTTTCATCTAATACCTTACTTGTAGGTTGTGTTCTAATGCAACACGAACGAGCCATTGCATATGCGTCGAGACAACTAAAGACGTATGAACAAAACTATCCGACCCATGACCTCGAACTAGCTGCATTAGTGTTCGCTTTAAAGATATGGCAGCACTATCTATATGGAGAGAAGTGCTCGGTGGTCACAGATCACGAGAGCTTAAAATATCTGCTCTCTCAGAAGGAATTGAACATGAGACAACGGAGATGGTTGGAACTATTGAAAGACTACGACCTAACCATTCACTATCACCCAAGAAAGGCAAATAAGGTGGCTGATGCGTTAAGCAGGAAATCAAATCGTGCGCGACAATCCCCATTAGAAAGAGAGATGGAGGAATTTGGTTTAGAGTTGGTAGAATCCTCTGTTAATACTCTGGCAACGATGACTATCACACCTAGCCTCGTTGATCGGGTAAAAGAGGCTCAAAGTAAGGATAGAAGCTTAAATGAAATTGGGGAAAAGCTCAAGCTCAGTCAAGTCGAAGGATTCCAGACCAAAGAAGACGGGAGCCTATGGTTCAGAGGTAGATTATGTGTGCCAGATGTCGACGAGTTACGAAAGGAGATTCTACAGGAGGCTCATAGCTCCAGACTATCCATACATCCTGGTAGCACCAAGATGTACAGAGATCTAAAACAATACTACTGGTGATCCAGGATGAAGAGGCATATCGCGAAGTTCATTGAGAGATGTCTAGTTTGCCAACATGTTAAAGCTGAACACCAACGGCCTATTGGGTTGTTGATGCCATTGGAGATCCCAGAGTGGAAATGGGAACACATCACGATGGATTTCATAGCCGGTTTACCAAAGACGAGAAATGGATGCGACATGATTTGGGTTATAGTGGACCGGCTAACCAAGTCAGCTCATTTTCTGCCTATCTCAAGGGAAGCACCTTTGGAGAAGTTGGTGAACTTGTATATGGATAACATTGTTAGCTTACATGGTATCCCAGTAAGCATAGTATCGGATCGAGACCTGCGGTTTACCTCCAAATTCTGGGCAGCGTTTCAAAGAGCCATAGGCACAGAATTGAAATGAGTACAGCCTATCATCCCCAAACTAATGGACAGTCGAAACGGACTATTCAAACATTTAAAGACATGTTAAGGGCTTGCGTTCTAGACTTCAAAGGAAATTGGGTCGGAATGGTGAAGTTGATGGAATTCTCGTACAATAATAGTCACAACAGCGCAATTGATATGGCCCCTTTCGAGGCATTGTATGGAAGGAAGTGTAGATCCCCTATTTACTGGGATGAAGTCGGCGTAAAAACCCTCACCGGACCCGAACTCCTTGAGAAAATGTTAGAGAAAGTGAGGATTATTTGAGACAGACTCAAGACAGCTCAGGACCATAATAAAAGTTGGGCGGACTCCAAACGACGACTCTTGGCCTTCAAGGTAGGAGAGAAAGTATATTTGAGAGTGTCTCCTACAAAAGGCATTATGAGATTTGGGGTGAATGGAAAGTTGAGTCCACGATTCATTGGTCCTTATGAGATATTGGAAAGAGTGGGGGATTTGGCATATCGACTGGCACTACCCCCAATATTAGCACAGGATCATAATGTTTTTCACGTTTCACAATTAAAGAAATACATGACGGATCCGAGCCACGTGTTAGAAGCACAGCCATTGGAACTGAATGGTGACGTCACCTACAAAGAAGTGCCGGCGAAAATTGTGGACCGTAAGCAGCAGGTGCTACGGAGGCAAGTGATTCCCTACGTGAAAGTGCAGTGGAGTAATTACCCCGAGTGTGAAGCCACATGGGAACTCGAAGAGCAGATGCAGGAAGAGTATCCTCAGCTCTTTAACTAAGGTATGCAAGTTTCGAGGACGAAGCTTTTTATAAGGGGGTGGAATGTCATACCCCGTAAATTTTAAGTTGACATTAAATAAGTTGGAAAACATCTAAATTATAATTTAAGTTGTGTATAGGTTTATGGGGACTAGCTAAATAAATTGTAGGTGAGAAAATAATTCAAGGGGATGAAATTAAGAAAAATTAGGCCTAAAATACCGAATTTACCCCTCCCCACTTAAATGCTAGGGAGTTACACCAAAAAGGGGTATAACTTCCCTTGACCGTCGGTTATAGGAAGAGAGAGAGGGTGGAAACCGACAGCAAGAGAGAAAGGCAGAGAGAAAGAGAGAAAAAGGAGGAAGGAGGAAGAAAGAAGAGGAGGAAGAAGAAGAGGACCGCGACCAACCCTAGGTTCAATTCAATCACCGTACGAATTCCTAGATTCGAATGCAAGTAACTTTTCTATACGTTTTTTGCAATCTTGATTCTTAGGCCCTATCTTCTACAAATAGAAAATTGAATCATATATTGGTATCTTCCTTTTTGCTATGTTAATTATGTGTTTATGTGTTGTATCACGTGTTGCTGCAATAAAAATCCCATCTTTGGGCCAAATCTTGAAGAATTATGTGATGAATTTGATTTGTGAAAATCATACCCTAAAGTTTTTATTTTTTCCTTGAGAGGAATGCTTGGTTTATAAATTTGTATAGTTGCATTGATATGGTTGATGGGAAGTGAAGGATAGTTGGGAGATGTGATGAGTGTGATGTGATTTGAGGGTTGATTCGGGGTGTGAAGAGAAGATCATGATGTGTGTGTGTGAGTGAGTGATTGAAGAAAGAGCGGAGATCAAATCGTAGTTTGGCGTTTAGGTTGGAAAGCAATAGGATGAATGGTGGCATAGGTTGAAATCACGTTTTAGGATTGAATCTAGGTGTTCTATAGTTTGAAATGATAGTGGACGAAGGTTGGGTCGATTTTAGGGTAAAACCTGGAGGAAGATTGCAGAAACAGGAACTTGGATCGATCTCAGAGGGACTTCGATCGATCCAAGCAGCCCTGGAGGACGTTTCAAACGTTTCTGGAGGACTTCAGTCGATTGACTGAGGGACATCGATCGATCGATGTCCAGAAGACTGAACATCGATCGATCAGATGGACCACATCGACCGATGGAAGTCCTGGTGAATTAGGATTGAACTTTCGGGAGGACATCGATCGATTGAAGTCCGCAGGGTGAAAAAGTTGAAATATTTCTGGAGGACATCGATCTCTCAGCATTAGGACATCGATCGATCGAAGTCCTTGGGACAAGACATCGATTGATCGATGAGACCACATCGATCGATCGATGTGGCCAGTTTTGTAAGTTAGATTCTTTATTCGTACAGGGGTTAAGGAATGAATGTTAAGCGGTTTAAGGATCCTTCCGAACGATATTTGGCAACTAGAGAGTGTTGTGAAAGATGTCTTCAAGATTGATGGCATGGTTCTTGAGGTGAAGAGTGGTGTATGCGTTTAGAAGTGTGTGATTACGAGACATGAACATATGCATCATGATATAAGCATTTGACATTCGGCATACATTTTGTTTGCGAAAGATTACAAGTGTTACAAGAGAATTTTGCGAAAGACAAGTTATTTCTGCTTTTGATCACAGGGTATAAAAGTCATGCCTGCGATAGCAGGGTATAAAAGCGTGACCTGTGGATCAAAAGCAGGGTATAAAGTTATGTTATGGGGCCGTGGACCTATCAGCATGGGGTGTAGAGTATACGATACCTATCAGCACGGGGTATAAAGTTATGTTTGCTGTGGACTGATCACCCACAGGGTATAAAGTACTGCTACGTGAAGAATAAGACAAGTAAGTGTTTTAAAAGTTTGTGAAAAGACGTGCATGACGTACTTTTCGAAAAGTCATCCATTTGTGTTTGTTGGTCAAAGTATGGTTTTGAAGAGAGTACATGCATTACGTTGCACGAAGCATGAGCATGAGTTACAAGAGATGTTTTAGCCTGTGTTTGTTGATGTAATTGTATTTAACTTTGTACGTGCTGTTTACCCCTTTGATGTTAGATATGTGACTTACTTGATTTTGATGTATGATTATAAAGATGTATTTCTCAACCCGAGCACCTGATTTTGAGCATTGTTTACGTAAAAACTTTCGTGACTCGTCATGTGTGGTGCCTTAAGATGTATAAGCAAGTTACTTGCTGGCATTGTTTCGCTAAGAACAATTATTTCATCTTTTTCAGGTGACACCGAATATGAGATGATATTCGTAGAGGACAACGGCGAGCGGGCTCATTGGGATGATAGATGTTGAATGGGAATATAGAATGCCTCTAGTTGATAACTATTAGTTGATCCACTTGTGGTTGGATGTAGCTAGACATATTACCAGACACATTTTGATTCTGCTGTATTATAATTTTGAGTATTATTGCTATCAAGGTTTTTAAATTGTTACGACGTTTCCGCTGATTCATATCCCGTCATGGGTGATGTATGTTTGATTTGATTGATGCTTCGTAGTTCTCGTAGTAGGCTACGGCGGGTGCACTGGTACCGATGACGGCATCGGGCTGGGGCGTTACATCATATACATGTGATTTTTCATTTTAACTACTTTACATATAAGCATGATAAAAGTGTTCCTTTAGTACTTAACATATTCCAACCATGGACATGTAACTTAAAGTGGTGACACATAACATGTAACGTACTTAACTGATGCGTGGTTGTCACGCCTTGTACGGATCGTCTCCTTTAACACTTGGATCCTTAACGGTTGTAGGCAAGAGTTGAACTCCCTCCTAGCAGTTGTTCACCAAGATTTTGTTTGAGCCTTCCTCCTTCAAAAGTTACCCTATTCCTAAGCAAGTTTCCACCCTCTTGGATGGCCACACCTCTGATATTGGATATCCCCCACAAGGTTGCTCACACATTGATTGGATTCTAACTTTGATCTTCAAAGAAACAAAGAAAGCACTCAAGTTGTTCGTAAGAAAATCAAAGCAAAACTCACAAGTGTTTGTGAAGAGAAAATATGCTATTTTTGCATAAGAACTGTTTTGATCTATTCCTCCCTTCGTAGGGTCGTTTGGCATCCCTTTATATAGGGCAAAAAAGTATAAAAAATATAGTATACAATGTTAAAGAAAAAGCTAGTCAAAAAGCTACAAAAAAAGCCTAAATTTGTGCAATCTGTCGGCAGCTATTTGACCCTTCTAGAAGCCAAGTTTGGTCTTGCTATCTTCTTGAGAAATGTAGATCCGGATGTGTAGTCAAACTTGGGCTTTTGAATCACATCATTTGGACTTGGGATGAGTTAGATATGGCCCTTCAAAGTTTGGGTGTCCAGAACATTTTTAGTATCGGCTCCTGAAAACTGGTCTGCATTGTGGCCTGTTGTTGGATCTATTTCAGCTCAAATTAGGCCTTGACTCCTCTTAGAGAATTGTAGCCCATTGAATTTACAAAAATAAACATATGAAGTTCTCTGAAGTTGGCTCACCCATTGAAGAGATAAGTCCAAGTTACTGACAGTGTGTCACAGAATTCTGTAGAAATAATACTTGAACTTCAGTGCTGTTTTTGGCCATCATGTAGACTTCTCCAAGAAATGTGCAAAACAAGAAACATTTTAGATCTTTGTCTTGTCTTTCCAATGCAACTTGAATCACCGATTTTGCCCTTGTCATTCGATAGATACGGGCGTTTTATGAAAGCTGGTTCTGCCAGAAATCACATTCCGAAATATGCTTGTTTCTCTTCAACTCCTTTGGTCTTCAAGCAGCTCCAACATTCTCATAAGACCTTAAAACAACTCTAATAAATGTGGACACATGCTAAACAACTCTAAAGGCTTAAAAAACTAAAAGACTTACAAACAAGAAACGTTAAACAAGCGACTCAAGTAATGAAAGAAATAATACAAATGACTCATATATGTTACAACACAAAAAACTCAAAGATTGGGTTCAAGTAGGTGAACCCAACGGCCTTCTTTGTTCATAGGCTCGTCTAGCACATGTCTGAACAAGAATGCATCAACTTCTTGGCTCAAATTCTTTGTCATGCTTCTTGTCAATAGACCTCGACTTGCCTCGCCTTTTTTGACTCCTCGTACTTGTACCTAATCATTTCCCTGCTCCTCAAAAAGATTCGACCTCGAATTTAAAACATCATTAAAAGGAGATAGATCAGAAACATTAAAAGTATTTGAGACAGAACCATACTTACTTTGTGGGAGATCAATGATGTAGGCATTGTCGTTAATCCTTTCAAGCACCTTGAAAGGACCATCACCTCTTGGCATCAACTTAGATTTCCTCTCATTAGGAAACCGCTCTTTGCACAAGTGCAACCATACTAAGTCTCCTGGTTCAAAGACTACTCTCTTCCTTCCCTTGTTGGCTTGCTTAGCATATTGCTTGTTCTTCTTTTCAATCTGTAATCTCACTTTGGCATGTAACTTCTTCCCAATTCAGCTTTTGTCTTACCATCTAGACTTACCTTTTCATTTGTAGGTATAGGCAATAAATCAAGTGGGGAAAGGGGATTGAAGCCATAAACAATCTCAAAAGGAGAATACAAAGTGCCACTATACACACTCCTATTATATCAATATGTGGCAAACAATCTTCCCAATTCTTGAAGTTCTTCTTAATTAAAGCATGTAAAAGTTGAGACAACGTCCTATTTACTACTTCTGTTTGACCGTCAGTCTGTGGATCAGCGGTAATAGAAAATAAGAGTGTAGTACCCAACTTACCCCAATGGACACGCCAAAAGTGACTCAAAAATTTTGTATCTCTATCACTAACAATATTTTTAGGCATACCATGCAAACGAACAATTTTCTTAAAGAACAAATCAGCAACATGTGATGCATCATCAACTTTTCTACATGATATGAAGTGAGCCATCTTTGAGAAACAATCCACAACAACAAAGACATTATCCTTACCCGTCTTTGATCTAGGCAGTCCAATAGCAAAGTCCATACTAACATCAACCAAAGGTGAAAGGGGTACGGGTAGTGGATGATATAAACCATGTGGATGCAACTTAGACTTTGCTTGTTTACATGTGATGCAATGAGCACAAATCTTTTCTGCATCTCCACGCATGTGGGGCCAAAATAAATGCTCACGCAATGCCTCTAAAGTCTTAAAGACACCAAAGTGACCCATAAGACCGTTTGCATGTGCTTCCTTAACAAGCAATTCACGCAAAGATGATTGTGGTATACACAACTTACCTTTCCTAAACAAGAATCCATCATGAATTTAGAACTTACCAAAAGATGATTCAACACATGCTTCATAGATAGAATGGAAATCATGATCACTAGCATATAACTCCTTAATCGATTCAAATCCAAGAAAACAAGAAGACAATGTAGTAATCAAGGAATACCTCCTAGACAATGCATCAGCTACTACGTTATCGTTTCCTTGCTTATATTTAATCACATAAGAAAATTGTTCAATAAATTCTACCCACTTAGCATGTCTTTTATTCAACTTTCCTTGGCCTTTAAGATACTTAAGTGATTCATGATCTGTGTGAATCACAAATTACTTAGGTTGCAAGTAATGCTGCCAAGTATGCAAAGATCTCACAATGCATACAACTCTTTATCATATGTTGAAATTCAATTGGGCACCTTTTGCAATGGGACGTTTAGCTTGTGTTAACACAGCTCCAATTCCTATACCACTAGCATCACATTCAATCTTAAATGTTTCTTCAAAGCTAGGTAGTTTAAGGGTAGGTGCTTTAGTTAATCTTCTTTTAAGCTCATTAAACGCCAATTCTTGTGCCTCCCACCAATGAAATCCAACATCTTTCTTTACAAGCTCATTTAAAGGGGCTGCAATAGATGAAAAATCATTAACAAACCGCCTATAAAAGCTGGCTAAGCCATGAAAACTTCTACCTTCACCAACTGTTTCAGGGATAGGCCAATCAAGGATTGATTTCACCTTTTCTTGGTCCATTTCAATGCCATTTGCACTGACAACATATCCTAAGAATATCATTTTGTCCAAGCAAAAGGAACACTTTTTAAAATTAGCATATAGTTGTTCTCTTTGTAAAGTCTCAAAAATAGCTCTTAAGTGTCCTATATGGTCATGCAAAGTCTTAGGATATATCAAGATATCATCGAAATAAGCAATAAAAAACTTCCCAATGAATGCATGTAAAACTTCGTTCATTAACCTCATGAATGTACTAGGTGCATTAGTTAAACAAAAAGGCATTACTAGCCACTCATACAAACCAAACTTACTCTTAAATGCAGTCTTCCATTCATCTCCCTCTTTGATGCGCACTTGAAAGTACCCACTTTTCAAATCAATTTTAGTAAAGTATTTAGCTCCATGTAACTCATCTAACATGTCATCAAGTCTAGGAATAGGGTACCGATACTTTACCGTGATTTATTAATGGCGCGACAATCAATGCACATTCTCCATGAGCCATCCTTTTTGGGCATGACGATCACTGGCACAACATATGGGCTCATGCTTTCTCTCACCTTGCCCTTGGTTAGTAGCTCCTCTACTTGGCGTTGGATCTCCTTTGTCTCCTCGGGGTTTTCCCTATAGGCTGGTCTATTAGGCAATGTAGCACCGGGTATGAAATCCGTTTAGTGCTCTATCCCGCACAAAGGTGGCAATCCAGTAGGTTCCTCCTCGGAGAACAAATCTGAAAACTCTTCAAGCAAAGATACAACTCCACTAGGTAAAGTGGAGGGTAAGTCACTCATAGAAAAAAATGATTCTTTGTAAAGCATCATATAAACAGTCTTATGATCATATAAAGCATGTGAAACCTCAGAATGACTAGCAAAGAATGCATGATTCTTCTCTTGCTTGATTAAGTTTTTCTTCGTCGAAGATTCAGCCTTGGCCAAACCTTCCTTCGTTATCCCCTCCTTTGCCGAGCCCTTATGGGAATCAAGCCAAGTCTTTTCTTGCTTGAGAATTTCAAGAAACTTCTTTTCAGCCTCTCTTTCAGTAGGATCTGAATAATTTTGTGCAAGGCGCTTTTGATCCTCATAGACTTTGTGCGGGGGCAATGCATGTAATCTATACATCTTATTATTCATCTTGAATGAATATGTATTGAGGTAACTATCATGAATGACTCTCCTATCAAATTGCCATGGTCGTCCCAAGAGAATATGACTAGCATGCATGGGTGCAACGTCACAAAGAATGTCATCCTTGTAATTACCTATGGACATTGAAACCAAGACTTACTCACTTTAATTTCACCATAATCATGAAGCCACGTCAAACTATAAGGTCGTGGGTGTTTAGTCATCGGTAAGTCAAGTTTCCTCACTAATTCTGCACTAGCAACATTATTACAAGATCTTGCATCTACAATCATGGTGCACATTTTTCCTTTTATCATGCAATGTGTAGAAATATGCTCTCTCTCTCTCTCTCTCTCTCTCTCTTGTTCATGTTCATCAACTTTAGTTTGTGCATTAAGTGATCTCTTAACAACTAAAAGCTTTCTAGATGAAAGTTCTTCCTCAATAGTGTATTCCTCAACCTCCTCCTCTTCTACCTCATCAACATGCTTGTCCACGTCATGCTCAGAATCAGAACAATACTCTCCAGTCTCCTCTATGTACATTAGGACATTCAGATGCACCCTAACATCTAAAGCATTTAATGTCCCTAGATCCAGTAGAAGAGCTTGAAGATTTACCTGGAGGTTGTTCACCAACCTTCTGCTTACCTTTGTCAATTTGAGTGGGAGCTTGTGAGGCACAACCTTGCTGCTGAGGTGGATGATGTTGCTGCTGCACATAGCCCTAAATTGGTGGTGGTAGGCGGTGTGGAGCTTGGTTTGGTCGTGTAAACGGTGGATTCTGTCGAGTGCTAAACTTGTTCATGGTTTGGGTATAGGGCCGAATAATACCTTGTGTGGAAGGCCTTCTCAACTGTCTTTCCTCCTTTTCTGCCAAGTGTACCATGGATGCTAAGGTTGCACAAGATTGCAACTCCACAGGAAGGGCAATTTCTTTGTTCAATCCTTCTAGAAACCTTGCCATGGTAGCATCTCCACTTTCATCAATTTGTGCTCTCATCATCAACAACTCCATTTCTTTATAGTATTCATCAACACTTCTATTTCCCTGTTTGAGTTGGGTTAGTCTTTGAATCATAGTTCTTTCATAAAATTGAGGCACAAACCTTTTTCTCATTTCCCTTTTCATCTCCTCCAATAATTGAATGGGCCATTCTCCACTCCTTCTTCTTGAACTTAGCGTTTGATCCTACCAAAGAAGTGCATATTCTGTATACTCAATGGCTGCAAAACGCACTTTACATAGTTCAGAAAAGAAATTACAAGAGTAAACGAGTTCTGCCTTTCTTTCCCATTCGAGGTATGCTTCGGGATCGCTTCGCCCCTGAAATGGAGGAATGTTTGCTCTTATGTGAATCATCATCATACTGATTGTGCCTAGGATAGTACCCCCGATTAGGAACGTCATAGTCACGGTTTTGACGTTGAAAGTTACGAGTTTCAACATCAAACGGTTCCTCATAATCTCTTCCACGTTGACCATCATTCATATGTGGATCATCCTCAGGATACCTCTCTTCTAATGGTGGTATGTACATTAGGGCATGTTGTAGCCCTCCTCTGCCTCGTCCTCTTTGTCCCATCATTTGACCACGAATGGCTTGCCATGGTGGATCAACCGGAACATGACTTGGACCCTCAAATTGGGTAGCCATATTTCTAACCATGTAGCCATTTCCTTCCATGGTTTCTTGTTGAGATGTTTGGGGGCGGGGGTTAGACCTTTCGGCCTCTAATAGGTTTAACCTCTCTGTAATCCTTCTAAGCATTCCAAGCATGTTCTCTTCCGTTACAAGATTCCTCATGCCCTCCAAAGGTGGGGGAGTATTAGAATTCCTCAACGGTGTATTATCCATCTAAACCTGAAACAAAATAAAATAAAACAAAGAAAAGGAAAACTAACACAAAGACTAAAGAAACTTTTTTACGTTAGTGTAAAGAGAATTTCAACTTGTGCTTGTCCTTTCTTAATCGTATCTTCACACTCTAGGCTTTTACCTCCCATCTTTTAAGTCCTTACACACCCTTACAAGCCTTTTATCTCTCTTTTCTTGTGCCTCTAATCCAATCATGGGCTAGAAGCAACCAAGATAAGCAACAACCTGGAGGTCTTCAACAGCTTGTGTAATCTTCAAAACGGAATTAGTATCACCAAAGTAAGAATGGATACTGAGCAAAGGATACACAACACACTTGGACAAACTCTAAGATTCAAGGAAATATGAAACCAAATGTGATGTAAAAAGCTAATACAAAGAATTGCTAAGGGGTTGCCTTGGGCAATCCTTAACTACTTAGACTCAATGCACTTAATCACATATATGCAATGTTCAAGATGCATAAAGGAAGAAGTGTCTAAAGTGGTAGGTCTTTTATGTTCTCTTTTTTTGGGTGGAATACAAGAAACTCAAAGTAACCAAAGGATTAATCAAAGAACACAACAACCTTCTTGCTCCAATTTTTTTCCCTCTAAGCCGAATCTTATACGAAAGAACGTTTAAAGATGTTATTGTAAAAAAAGGCTCGATCTTTTGTAATGTATGGCTTGTATGGGTATGGATCACTTGTATGCATCAATAAACACAACACATGATGCAAGTAAGAGCACAAATCCAAGTATGACTAAGAGCTTCAAATAGCAACAAGATTTAAAGTGAACAACGGTAGCTGTTAGGCTAGTAGAAACAATATAAGTGTGGCTGAAATGAAAGCCCTCTATGCAATGATCCTAATATCCAAGTATGTATTAAAGCAAGAACGTATACAAGACAAAATAACCCAAACGAAAATAATCCCGAACAACAACAAAGATGCAATCTTTTGAATGTTTTAAGATGTTTTAAAGATTGTCCTTGTCCTTATATAGGGTCATTTGTCAATATGTCCAAGGAGTTTCGGTATTTGGTCCTGTCCAATATGTCCAAATTATCCAAAATGTCCAATATGTTCCAATAGGTCCAAAGTGTCCAATATGTCAAGGAAATTTTAGTCCTTTGTCCAATATGTCAAGGAATCGGTATCGTCAAGTCCAGAAAGATAGGTTGTGTATTTTTTTTAATAGCTAGGAAGAAGTTTTAAGGATGATTGTTTTTTTTGACACAATATGGCCGAAACAAAGAAAACACAAAATATATGCAATATGAATCAAGAAGCAAGAACAGGACAAGGAGTCAAAATGATACGACAGATTTTTTTGAACAAATTTTTGATGACTTAAAGATAGAGACACAAAAGATGCAAAATGAATGATAAATTGTCAAGCCTCGTACAGATCGTCTCCTCTAACACTTGGATCCTTAACGGTTGTAGGCAAGAGTTGAACTCCCTCCTAGCCGTTGATCACCAAGATTTTGTTTGAGCCTTCCTCCTTCAAAAGTTACCTGATTCCCAAGCAAGTTTCTACCCTCTTGGATGGCCACACCTCTGATATTGGATATCCCCCACAAGGTTGCTCAAACCTTGATTGGCTTCTAACTTTGATCTTCAAAGAAACACAGAAAGCACTCAAATTGTTCTTTGGAAAATCAAAGCAAAACTCACAAGTGTTTGTGAAGAGAAAATATGCTATTTTTGCATAAGAATCCCTTTATATAGGGCAAAAAAGTATAAAAAATATAGCATACAATGTTAAAGAAAAAGCTAGTCAAAAAGCTACAAAAAAGCCTAAATTTATGCAATCTGTCGGCAGCTATTTGACCCTTCTAGAAGCCGAGTTTGGTCTTGCTATCTTCCTGAGAAATGTATATCCGGATGTGTAGTTAAATTTGGGCTTTTGAATCATATCATTTGGACTTAGGATGAGTTAGATATGGCCCTTCAAAGTTTGGGTGACCAGAACATTTTTAGTATCGGCTCCTGAAAACTGGTCTGCATTGTGGCCTGTTGTTGGATCTATTTCAGCTCGAATTAGGCCTTGACTCCTCTTAGAGAATTGTAGCCCATGAATTTACAAAAATAAACATATGAAGTTCTCTAAATTTTGGCTCACCCATTGAAGAGATAAGTCCAAGTTACTGACAGTGTGTCACAGAATTCTGTAGAAACAATACTTGAACTTCAGTGCTGTTTTTGGCCATCATGGAGACTTCTCCTGGAAATGTGCAAAATGGAAACATTTTAGATCTTTGTCTTGTCTTTCCAATGCAACTTGAATCACTGATTTTGAATGATGAGGTACAGGTGCCAGGAGTCAACAAAGGTGAGGCAGGACGAGGTCCATTAACAAGAAGCATGACAAAGAGTTTGAGCCAAGAAGTTGATGTAGCATTGTTCAGACATGTACTAGACGAGCCTATGAACAAAGAAGGCTATTGCGTTCACCTACTTAAACCCATTCTTTGAGTCTTTTATGTGTTGTAACATATATGAGTCATTTGTATTATTTCTTTCATTACTTGAGTCGCTTATTTAAAGGTTCTTATTTGTAAGTCTTTTAGTTTTTTAAGCCTTTAGAGTTGTTTAGCATGTTACCACATTTATTAGAGTTGTTTTAAGGTCTTATGAGGAAGTCGGAGCTGCTTGAAGACCAAAGGAGTTGAAGAGAAACAAGCATATTTCTGAATATGATTTCTGACAGGACCAACTTTCATAAAGCGCCCATATCTATCGAATGCCAAGGGAAAATCGATGATTCAAGTTGAATTAAAAAGACAAGACAAAGACCTAAAATGTTTCCATTTTGCACATTTCCAGGAGAAGTCTCCATGATGGCCAAAAACAACATTGAAGTTCAAGTATTGTTTCTGCAGAATTCTGTGACACACTATCAGTAATTTGGACTTATCTCTTCAATGGGTGGGCCAAATTCAGAGAACTTCATATGTTTATTTTTGTAAATTCAATGGGATACAATTCTCTAAGAAGAGTCAAGGCCTAATTCGAGCTGAAATAGATCCAACAACAGGCCACAATGCAGACCAGTTTTCAGGAGCCGATGCTGAAAACATTCTGGACACCCAAACTTTGAAGGGCCATATCTAACTCATCCCAAGTCCAAATGAGGTGATTCAAAATCCCAAATTTTACTTCACGTCCGGATCTACATTTCTCAAGGAGATAGCAAGACCAAACTTGGGTTTTAGAAGGGTCAAAAAGCTGCCGACAGATTACATAAATTTAGGCTTTTTTTGTATCTTTTTGACTAGCTTTTTCTTTTAACATTGTATACTATATTTTTTTATACTTTTTTGCCCTATATAAAGAGATAGCAAACGACCCTAAGAAGGGAGGAATAGATCAAAACAATTCTTATCCAAAAATAGCATATTTTCTCTTCACAAACACTTGTGAGTTTTGCTTTGATTTTCTTAAGAACAACTTGAGTGCTATCTTTGTTTCTTGAAGATCAGAGTTAGAATCCAATCAAGGTGTGAGCAACCTTGTGGGGGATATCCAATATCAGAGGTGTGGCCGTCCAAGAGGGTGGAAACTTGCTTGAGAATCGGGTAACTTTTGAAGGAGAAAGGCTCAAACAAAATCTTGGTGATCAACGGCTAGGAGGGAGTTCAACTCTTGCCTACAACCTTTAAGGATCCAAGTGTTAGAGGAGACGATCCGTACGAGGCGTGACAACCACGCATCATTAACATAGACACTTTTCTTCATGATCATATACTACTTTTTTTGTTTCAACATACTTAAAATCATGCATGTTAATTTCCATCATAAACATGAACTTAAGATCCATGATCATGATGATGATCATGATGAAAATCACATGCAAATGCATATGATGACGAAGAACATAAAAATTACACATCCTTAGGCCATATTCATCAAGAATACTCATCAAAATAATGGTCATGAATCATGGTGAAGGTGGCGGCCCAAAACAGCCCCCAACCATGGATGTTATGCACAAAAAATGTCATGATGATCATCAAGAAACAATCTTTGATGGTCAAGCGTTGTAGCATAAATTATGATGCTTCACAATCATGCTAAATCAAGATCATCAACACGCAAAAACACTAAAATTCATGGAGGAACACATATGTGATGCTCATCATGAAAACACATGAAAATAATGTAAAGTGTGGTTCTTAGTACACTTTTTCAAGAAAGTGTAGCTTCAACCAACACCTTTCATGATATGAACATGCATGCCTACTCTTCCATTAAATATGACATGCATACACATATGAGGCTTATACATATCATAAACTTCACATGCATGCCACTTTTTAATATCATCTTAGTCTCAAATATTCCTACCTTCAAGAACCACAAAAGTCTTCATATATTTAGCAGACAAGAACCATTCCTTTTACATGATCTTAGTAGAAAATCATTTAGTTTCTATTTCCAATGGAGATAAGGACACACTCTTCCTTGACTTTGGAATATGATGGAATAAAGCAAAATGATTCACTAAATTGGCTACGCTTCTTATATTGTTAAGTATCAATTGATCAACATAGCTTGACGCATCATTATGGGTCATCGGGAAATGACCTCTGTGTATTTCTAACACATGGGTATGGTTGCGTACATCCGACCTCCCCATACCCTGCCATAGGCGGAGCCTCTAAGGGAATGAAGTAATGTTGTTGTTGTTGTTGTATAGTAGAAAATCATTTAAACATATGCATGCATGACCTATATTTATAGATGAACATAAATGTTGTATTTTTGAACATACATGAAGAAACCAAGAAGAATATTTGCCTTTTCCTTTGAATCTTAGACTAAAATGGAAAAGATTCCTCCCTTTCCCCTTTGATGAAACTCTCAACCTACATGGCCAAGTTATAGGAAGAAATGTTGATTTTTGGAAGATGAGTACTAAGAAAGTTCCAACATCAATTCTTAAAGAAAACTCACCTTGAAAATTCCTTGAGTTTCCCTACTTTCCAACCTAGGAAAACTCTTCTTCCTCCTCCTTATAGACTCACGACTGGATTGAAGAAAATGAGGAGGAATGTTGAGTCTTTTAGAAGATGGAGGGTGAAAAGAGGCTTAGAAGGTTGGTATGATTCTTACTTTAAGGATCCCTACACTTGGAGGCTTGTTTTCTTCACTTGAAGGTTGAAGCTTGTTTCTTCTCCTTGGCTTTCCCACTCACGGTTTGAAGGCTAAAGGAGGGCGAGGAAGTTTTACTTCAAGTGAGAGGAAGAGGTTAAAGAGAAAGAAGAGAAAAGTGTACTTGGTTGGAATGAGCTCAATGGAATGAAAGGGATGAAATTGGAGTGTTTCCTCTTTTTTGTTGTTTGTAGACCGTGAGTGAGGAAGGAGAATGAATTAGAGAGAATTTTAGAGAGGAGGAGGAGAATTCCTTTTTCTCTTGGGAAAATTTTATGGAATGAAGATGCAAAATGAAGTGAGAGGCAATGTCTTTCCTTTTCCCCTCTTAAGGCCGAAAATATGGTGTTAGTGGAGAGGGAAGGGAATCCAATGATGAGGCTTAAGTTGATAGGAGAGAATGTGATGGTGTAGGACATGCATGAAGGTTGATTTGTTGGGAAAAAGAAATGAAATGAAAAGTGGTTGAAAGGTGGAAAAGTGTAAGAAGATTTCTTGTCTTCTTCTTTTATCTTTTGGTCGAAATCTAAAGGGAAATAGCGGGAGAACTTTCCATCCTTTCTTGGTTGGAGGAATGGAAAGAATTATGAGTGTTGTAGGATGGTATAAGGCTTGCATGAAAAATAAGTGGTTGGAGGTTGGGTGTTGTAAGAAAACTTTCCTTGCCTTTCTTTTTCATGCCTTGACTGAATTTTGAGGCCTTCACATGGTGGAAGAATCTCATCATTCAATTAAAGGAAGAAAGGAGATAGTGGTGATGTAAGAGTGCATGAATTATGATTGGGTGTTGGTGGGATTTTGTAAGAAGCCTCTTTTTTCTTCCTTATCCTAGATGGCGGCCAAGTGGAATTAAAGGGGTGAAGTGATGATATTTAAGAATATAAGAAAGATGTTAAGTAAAATTTGTTGGAAGAAAGGGGTAGGATTGGTACACTTGTAGATTTTATAAAATGGTGTAGAAATCACTAATGTTGGTGAAAGAATAAATTACTCTTCCACTCATGGTAGGGGGCGGTCAAGGGTGATAATGGATAGGAATGGACAATTTTGACCATTCTCCCTTTTTCATATGTCTTACTCTTCTTTTCCTTTAATTTAATTGCAAAAATAAGGCTTGTGTCTTACTTATAATTTTCATTTATTTATTTACCTAAATTATTTGTTACCAAAGGTTTTATTTATTTGTTTTAGTGCTCAGCAAAAATTTTATCTATACCGCTTAACGCGACACAATGATGGTACTTGTTTTCCTATTCATCAAATCCTAAGACATGAAAAAAAAAAGAAATCAAGAAGATAAAAAAATTGGCCATGCCCATTTAGGAGAGGGAAAAAGCTTCCTTTTTGTAAGGAAAAAAAAAGAAAAGAAAGAAAAGCATGCCAAAAGCTTCCCTACTTGACATGTATTGGTAGTTCATCCTCTTTTTTGCAAAAAGCTTCCTCGCTACATCACTCACCCTATTTTATATTCCAATTTCTTTTCCCCCAGTTGGCCAGCCACTTCCCTTTTTATGGAAGACAAATTTAACTCCTCCCAAACATACATCTTCAAGTCTTCAAGTATCCTAACTGCAAACTCTTTTCTTTTTCCTTCAAACTCTCCCAACAAGAACAATCTTTCCAACTCCATCAAGCCATACCTCTTTACTTCATACACTTCAAGACCATCTCTCCCCTCTCTACTCTCCAAATATCTCAAGCAAGAAAGTTCTCCAACCTCCTTCCTCTAGCCCAAACCCGTGAGCCTCAAAGCTAAGGGAAAAACACTTTCTTCCTCATCAACCCAATTTTATTCCACATAAGAGAAGCTAGAAACTCCATCTAGCATCTACACTTGAAGTTGAGATACTATGAGACTTTTTTTGTGTTGAAATATATTGCATTTATTATGAATCCTCACTTATGGCGGAGGAATACAATGGTACAATAAAATGATGTCATCATACGAGAAAAGCGAGTGCAAATAGGATAATATTGGCAATTGCCAAACATATGATATGCCGCATTAAAACCTTGCCAAGAAAAACCACCCTTGTGGATAAAAACTTGGCGAAAGAAAAAGCATACATATTTATATGTTTGGGCCGTTGACATTGTACAATATATTTCATCCAAATGTATGTAAGCCGAGGGTGTGAAGTAGTCCATCGTGAAGTGAAAGTATGCATAGGACGCGTATAGCAGGAAATAAGGCATAGCCAAGCGGAAAAGTAATCCATCCATGTTGAGGTTCGCAAGCATTGTGAATGGGCAGCCACCACTAAAATCCTAAACCAAAAAACAATAAACATATCAGAGTAGTAATCATGTAACAATAGCAAACGACCAAGCAGTAAGAGGGACGAATGGAAAGTGATCATATCGAGGTTGCCTGTGTCTTTAAGCGACACATGCAACATCCCAAATGACATGCCAACCCATTGGGAGACCATGATATTAAACACGAATAGATGCAGTAGTAACATCAGAAGAAACACACCGCGAGCCAAAGTAGGTAAA